>VDFB02137365.1:32663539-32687723 GCA_007258455.2 Sequoia sempervirens
TTCCATGAGTGGAATAGCTCTTTCTTTGTCAATGTCAAACATTCTGATGGCATCAACCATGGATGAATAATTGTAGTGAATACTATTCAATTTGTTATTCAATCTCTTATTAAGATGTTCTAGCACTGTTGTGACAATCCTCACATTTCTCTTAAAAGCATCTTCATCATGACTGTTACATTTTTCTTTGTATTCATTTAATTGCCTAAGAAATTCTTCCCTATTGATATCCCCTTCCTCCTATGGCCCTTCTGATGTATTGGGCTCTACTATTCAAATGGAAATACTTCCCATATTATATGGCACAATTTCCCATGAAGAACTTACATCAGAAATAAACTCTGGGGATACATCCTCTTGTATAGTGGTGGGAGAGTCAACATCATTCTAGTTGGGTTTTCTAGGTTGTAACCTTTGGAACACATCCTCCAATAATGCTACCTTTGTCTATAATTGCATATTATCCCTCTCAAGATCTCCATACTTAACCAACAATCTATTCAATTCTGTTATGAGTTTATCCTTTTTAGCAGTCACACACTCAATAGTGGCCCTTGTGAACTGTGCAACATGAATTGACATATTTGCAGCTTCTAAGGCCGATGTTTTTGCCACTCTTTTTTATTATTAGGCCTCCACTGTAGTTAGGTGTAGGCTCAACAATGTCCGACATTCTTGTGCTTGGGGCTAAAGACCATATAGCCAAGGCTTCCCATTCCTCACTAAAAGTAAACCCCTATAGTGCAAGTGCAACTTCTTCTTCTATATTATAGAGAGGTGTGTCACATTTCTTGATTGTGTTGAAAGGTATGGCTAAAGCTAGATCCCATTCTAGTAGCAACAAGATGCCACTAGTTCTCACCAATTCCTGACCCTCCTTTGTAGTCATTTTTTGGAATCTGGATCTCATTTCATTTAACACTTTTTTCTAATGACAGCATCAGGCAGTTCTGGATGAAGGCTTCTTTCCATAGCCAAGCCCTGTACATAATCATCTCTTTTATCGCTATATGAAAATTCCATAAAATCTTGAGACTTTATGAATTTGTCATCATCCAAGAATTTGGCACATGCCTCAGCCCGCATATCATCAGTTCCATTGAGTCCTCTAAGATCAACTTTACTCAATCTTGTTCCCATTGATTTGTTTCCCTTACTATAGATGTAGTGGACACTCCTTCCTGCATTTCCTATTCTGACACCCAAATATCATCATCGGAGCCTTCATCATCATAGTCCACAAAATTAGTGGCCTTAATCTTTTGTCTTTCAATGGTGGCTCTTCAGGTGGTATTTCACTAGGTGGTGGGGAATCAATATTCACAATTTCAGGCTCTACCAGTCTTGGTGAAGATGGGAGTGGTATTTGTGTCACAAGAGAAGGAGGTTTGTGCTCCTCTTGCTGAGTGGGAACAAAGACTTCATCAGATTTCTTTGCCTTACTCTTTATCCTTACAAAGAACTTTATTTTTGGTTCCTCGAGGGCTTGTGATGTAGACTCTTCTCCTATAGCATGGATTTCTCCTCCACTCTGTTCTTCAGAAATTTGAGCCTTCCCTTTATTTTTACTAATTACCCCTTTAGTTTCAAGGTGGCCCACTATTGAATCAAAATTCCTTGTTACATGCTCCACCTTTTGTATTATATCCTCAGCCTTTGGGAGGACCTAGAAATCAGGTTCTTCCTGCTTTATTTTCCTTTGTATCTTATTGAATGTGATCCACCTTACTAACCTCTTTTCCTATTCCAAAGTGTGATATATTTCTTATTACATCTTATGGATACTGGAAAATGTGGACATATTTTTAGCTCTTGTTTCTCTCATTCAACCAAGCCATAAAACCTTCGGGATCATATCTGACCCTCTCAACTGTCCTCTGCATGTAGTATGTTTTGAGTGTTTCAAGGATGTTATTCCAACCTCCTTTGGTTATTACAAAATCAGAAAAACAAGTGTATGAAGGAAAGAAAGTTCATTTTCCTTCATTCAACAAATGCTCATTTTCAACATTTCCCAGTTGTCACATAACCTCAAGGAAACCAATTCTTTTTGGCACATATCTCGGCAACAAGTGAGGTGCCACATTAGAACCATATACTCTTAAGATAGTGTAATTAGTGTGTGAGATAAAATCTCCCCAATTATGATCAACTCCTATCTTAGGCCTTCTCTCCTTGGGTCTTAATAAATCATGTAGAGCAATTGGAATTCTAGGTAACTTCACAATCAAATCTCTCTTTAGTTGAGAAGCAAACAAATTTTGAAATGTGACATAATCATATGTCCTATCATATTTTTCCAAGACTGTGCTCCAACATTTCACGGGAAGATCCAAGTTACCCCTTTTTCTTTCCAAGTCAATATTGTATCCAAAGTAAATTTCACCCTTGTACAAAAACATATACATTAGTAGTGAGTACTAGCTGAACCTTACCCCAAATTTACCTTTCTTTAATCTTACCAGTCCCTCATGCATTCTTTCATAAATAAATCTTGCATAATCATACACTACACAATATTGGGGATGCTGGATGGATATGAGCAGCCATATACATCCATGCCATTGGTATTCTAGAGACAAGATCATAACCAATTATTTGGAAAATGGAATAGAAGGTCCTTTTGAAATAGGGAACAAAATAGTTAACAAGGAAAGGCTCCTTATCATGTGATCCTATTACAATCTTTCGACTATAATTTCTGCTAGAAATCTTGGCAAGATGTGGACTTTGAATGAAATATTAGTTTTATCATACTCTTTCCTAAGAGCATCTTCATTTATCTTATGCATTTCATCACTCCATTCAGTAAGCTTGAAAACATGACCCAATTCCTCTTTAGTGATCATCTTAACCATTTCTTTCCCATCATATGTTTTGATAGTCCTCGTGATTGGGTCATAATTAGCCACTATTTCCCTAAAAAATTTGACATCCATATAGAAATTTGGCACAATTAACTTTCCCAAGTCACAATTCCAAGGGTTTCCTACTGGTATACCCATATTTCTATTTTTGAACTAGCTATAAAGCAATTACCATCTAGTATAAGGAAATTTAGCATCCCTAATAGAACACCTTATGTCGAACAGACCCTCTGCTATTTGAGGACCTCTGGGAATCAATTGGCCTTTAGGTTTTTCACTAGTTGAGGGTGGTAATTGATCCATAAGGTCTTTATTCAAAGGTATTTTGGGAGCGGAAGCTTCCTCTTTAGACGCTGATACTTTTCCTTTATTAGAAATACTATAGGAAGTACCACAAGGTAGGGTTTTTCAGTTTAACTAAATAGGCCTATGACTTTTGTGAGGGTTTGGCACAAATTATGCAAATGCAAAATTAACAAAGTCTTCTTTATGAACATCGATTCTTAAAAAGTCGAACCAAGAAAACCCTAATAGACTTAAGCTTGAGAAATCACAACTTATCAATAATGTTGGAAGGAAAGCAACAATTGACTTACTAGTTTTCTCGCAGGTTGACAACCCTGGTTCCGTCGTCAATTTTTTTTGAGAAACCACGACATGAGCTCCTTGAGTGTTTGAGTATACTTTTAATGCTGAATTATGCCTTTAAGATAAAACATTAATAATTATGCAATTCCTTACTTCAGTAGTGTTAGGTCTCAAAAACACTGGTTAAAAACCACAAGAGGTTGCCAAGCTCTTGGTATGTTTTATGCTAACGAACAAGACCAAATGGTACACTTGAACCTTTTACTCTTTAGGATCTACTAGAACTAGGCAGTTATACCTATGTGAAAGATGCAAACTTGAATTGTATGTTTCTTCCTTAAGCAATCTATCCACAATGGCAATTGGGAGTGGAGAGATCAAATCCTAATTTGGTATAAATTGTATAAACAATATCAAGGTAAAATTTAATATGTTCAGTTATCAGATGTGAAGTTTGAATTTGGTATTATAAAACTAAATAAAAATGGGTGAGACCAGTGCCTTGTTGGGTAAAATGAAGTTAGATGAAAGTCAAAGATGAGTGGCTAATATTTGCTAGAAACTCTAACTGTTTGGCATATTAATATTGGTTTATAGCTTGTATAAACATGCAGGAATGTAATTACCAAGTTCTTCTTAGTGATCCAAATGACACTTCCAAATTACTGTGATTGACTAGAAGGATTTAATCTTTACTTGAAAGAACCAATTAATGATATCACACAAGTACAACAAATGTGCATTGATGAATTGAGTGTATACTTGATATATCAATTTAAATAACAAAGAAATATCAACCTTAGAGACAACTTGATTATTTTCAATTAATTCAACAAACAATTAATACTAGTATGACACCACAAAATTAGAGATCTTTCATTAATTTCTCCAAAATTTCATACATGCATCATGGTCTTCTGAAATGTAGACATTATATCTATCCCTATTTGCCTATTACTTTCTCCTATCTCTATTCTAATAATTCTTTTGGTCTTGGTCTCTCTTATTTATATGAGAGGCAACAAGCTTCAAACCAAAGGACATGTCTTTTGATAACAAAACATAATTATGAAATTAAGCATAACTGAAAGAAAGAAACATGTGTGTTAATCCGTTAATCTTTGAGTAAAATCTCGCCGTCATCTAAGACCTATGCAAAGCTTTTACTATATGATAATTTCTCTGTGTGATGCAGATGATCAATCTTCATCGGACCCCAAATACTTCTCCTACCACTTACTAATTGTTAGATCATTCGGCCATTTGAATTCTTGTGCATATGTGAAATTTGTGAGACGACTTTTCCATCTATTGTCTAGGAGATTTTTGACATCCACTATGAACTTTGTGTATCCATTGTCCACCGTGATAATCCCATCAAGTAAAGTATGGAATTTTTCAGGATTGATCAAACCTTTTGGAACTATTTGATCAAATTCTTCTTTCCACTCATCCATTCCCTTTATCTGATTATCATCTTTGAATATTGATGGGCTGAAGAGGAATTTAATGGAGTCAAATGAAATCCTTCTATTCTACACTTTCTTCCCCATATCTACCAAATACTTATATTCCTCAATTACACTATGTACCATTTCCTGTGTTGGTTTGAGTCTTGGTGGGGCATATGGATCCCTTTGTGTGGATTTGCACAAAGTAGTCAGTGTGTGATAGGTTGGTTTCCACCTTTTATGGAGCTCTTCAAGGATAGGGGAGTTAGAATTTATTTGTTCCATAGCTTTAATCAAATTGCTAAAGCTTTCATATAATCCACCTATCTTCTCCTTCACTATTTTGATTCTATGCTCCAATATCTTCCTTAGAATCTACATGATATGCTGCTTGACATCCTCCATATTATGTTTCTTCAGTTTAGCAATTTCATCTTTCAATTGTTGAATTTGTGGATCTTCTACTTGGATTGGTGGGTGATAAACAACAATTTCACCCCCTCTCACTATGGTAGCCTACTGCAATTGGCACTTCAACTTCACATTCTCAATAAACAATTTGTTCACTTCATCATTTGACAATTTTACTCTCTTTTCATATTCATTGATCTTCTTTTCCATATTTTCTACCACATCTTTAGTGAACATTGCAGAATTCATAGTTATAGTTGCAGCCTCGATAGGAGTTGTTTCTTTCATTGTTCTCACCATGGCTGATCCCCTCATTTCTTGCACCACATCCAAGAGCCTAGGCTTCCTTGTGTTCTTCTGTTTTGTCCACAAAGCAAGAGTTTGGGTAGTAGGGTTGTACCCTTTTCCTGAAACACTTATTCTTCTCCTTCTTCTAGCTTCCCACCTCATCATCGTTATCCATCTCCTTCTAGTCTGAAATACATCAACAAAATATACCAAATTCCTTATTACATCCTCCTCAGGGTCAAATACATGAGATATGGCCCTATTTGTTAGTAAGGTCCTTCTTATCATATTAATATGATTGTATGGGTCACATATTCTTTCCTTTCCAGACTTGAGGGGATAATTAACCCTCATGAACCTTTGTAATTCCTCCAACATGTCAGATCCAATAGAAAATTCCTCAAATACTGTCAAGTCAAGTAAAAATGTTCCTTTTCTTTGATTCCTTATTAAGTCATGTTCCATCCATAGCATCTGCCACATGAATTCTAGAAAGCATACCCTAGAAGGTACAAATTTGGGCAAGATGTGTGGTGCTTGGTCACAACTGTACACTCTAATAATGGTGTGTTGTGGCATGAGGAACCAATCAACATAATTATGAGTACATCCAAGTTCTAGCTTGTACTGCATAGGCCTCATTACACTCACCAAATATTCAGGTAACCTTTGTGTTGGGTAACCAAGGGCAACTATCAATCTAACAACAAAGTCATCTCTAAATACAAAAAAATCACATTATGTGCACCTACTGTCCCAAATGTAACACCAATTGTATATAGGGAGTCTCACTCCATTCTCTTGTGTGCATAGATTCATTCTCCTAGTCTATTTTATTTCATTTTGGTACAAGATTAAATGACACAACAAATAATACTTTCTAAAGACAATGGGAGCCTTAGCCTCTCTGACCTGCAACAAACCCTCATGTATTTTCTCTTTAATCACAGATGCAAAATAAAATTCTACATTCAACTTAGGGTGTTGAATGATCATAGCCATCCTCATCAATCCCACTAACATATTTTCTTCTAAATCTATCCCCGGTACTTGGCACAATGCATAATAGGTATTTTTGAAGTAAACCTGAAAGTCTGAAACTGGGAAAGGCTCCATTTTTTAGGAAGGGATGGGGAGTATTCTATTATTATCACCCCTCTTCATATGTAGGGGAAGCTCATCACTTCTATATGTCCTTCTCATCCTCTTGTAATTTTGTTCTAGTTTCCCCAAATTTACCTCTATAACAACTTATTTGTTCAGGTTAAAACATTTGATAGTGCCCTCCCTTGAAACATTGACTAAACACCCACCATCTGGAAGCCTGAAAATTTTGGTTGGGGTATGGTAGCTATGGGCCAGGGCTTTAATCAACTCAACATCAATGAAAATATTTGGAACAATCAATTTGGCTAAATCAAGGGTCCACAGGTTTGATGCCAGAACCTTATCATTTATGTTTCAATATAGAAATACCAATACAAATTCCACCCTAATTGAAGAAAAATAGGGTCTCTACATCCCTGAGCTAAATCCCTGAAAAACCTTTTTGGGCCCTTTATTTACTGGACTAGGTAATAAAGAAAGCAATGGGGGCTGTAAAGAGGGTTTACTAGCTTTGACTTCATCTTTCTTAGCTCCTACTTCTGCTTTCTTTGGTGCTATTGTTATAAAACTCAAAGAGTGATGAACAAAGCTTACCCAGTAAGATGATTCACCTCAGAGAATTCCCTTTACTCCCGCACCTTGAGCTCATCTACAATTGGTTTTTGTTATTATGAATGAGAAATATCAATCTACTTCATGTATCTTTACACCAAAACATATTAACTCTTGACTCATAAACTCACACAATTAAAATCTATGTATCAAGCTCAATTTCATATTTTTATGTTGGCTGATGTGACTGGCATGCTTGAAATGCCCCAACGGCTGCTTTACCATGATATCTCATGTCACTTTTCACTCCCCTGCGGTACCGCGGTATGTTTTGTTATCCTTCTGTAGTGTACCGCTCTACCACACATTACCTTTGGCACTTTTATGGTACCGCGGTGTATCCTTAATACATATATCAATATACCGCTCTACCCTAGGCTACCCTTTATCTTTCTGAGGTACCGTGGTATCATCCCATTACTTCTTAATTATATACCGCTTTACCATGGGCTATGTTTTGACCCTTTGTGGTATAGAGATGTCTCCTTTTATCATTACTCTTCAATATACCGCCCTACCATGAGTTGTGTATTGACTCCCCGAGGTACAACGATAAAGGGGTATAGATGACAGTGTATAATAGTGGCTCCTTTTATTGTCATACTGCGAGCTACTTTGTAATGGGCTATAGTAGAGAGGTATGAATTGAGGGCTATATGGGGTGACTAATCCAACAGTGGTATAGCAGTAAAAGGAAATGGATGAAAATAATGAGATTTTTTTTATGAAAATGATAGTATGAATTTCGGATTTTCACTGATAAAATCCTTAAAAAAATTTATGAAAATTCAGGTTCCAACAAGTAGCTCAATGTCCTTTCAATTATTAAGGATCACTCACGTGAACCGGAATGGCTTGCTTTCCTTCAAATAAGTTTTTAATACTAGTCGTTGATCCTTTTGGAGAGTTAATTGATTCACGATCCAAATTTGACTAGCTTATTATGAAAGATCTAACTATGCACAACCGTAACACTTATCAAATGACAAGAGGCGACATGGAAACACTTGCTTGTAGTACACGGGCTTCACCATCTCTTTGTCTTTATAACCATGATCCATGTGTCCCTTTCCCCTCACCCACGTGATCTATAACTTTTGTGTAACTCTCATCAACAGGGAGACGGGGAGAGGTTGAGATTAGATCTCTCAGCCTCGTTATACACACTCCTTAGCTAGCAATGACTTTATCCTTCATACAAAATGTATGGCTTAAATTAAAAGATATTTTAAGCATGTGCAATATATGCATATTAGTAATGCACATTTTACTTCCCATGCCCTGTGTTGAGATTTTAATTAAATATTTTCCCACATGTCTATGCTTCTGCATTCTCAAGATTACTCCATGTGGCAAATGCCTGCTTCCTTGTTCAGAATTTGGCAAGAAGGGTGGGGCCCATACGGGATGGCAGGGAGTAGTCAAGATTAATCCACGCCACTCACTATCGACCATTGATTTAGTTGAAACTCAACAATAGTAACCCTCGGGCCCATCACCAGCTAAGATAAGTGGCAACCGCCCACTAGCTCATGTGATTATTTTAATAATCAAGAAAAGCAAATGGGCACGCAAGGAACGGTCCAAATGCGGCCACCTCATTTATCTCCCACCATTGATCTTTTTAACAACCAGCTACACACTTTATCAATGGTGTCTATCCCACCAATCATCCAGGACATGTGGCCTTCACCTGTGAGCCTGAATGAATAACAAAATGAGAGAAAAATGGAACAGGAATACAAGCCATGGTCCAAATTTTCTACATTGATCGAACGACATTCAAGGGTTCATTTATCTGCACATGTCAAAAATTGTTAATCCTAAAAAGAACCTAACTAGGTCAACAAAGCCACACTCGACATAAAAGACTTAAGATTTTTTAGTGGGAAATATTCAGCCTAACTTAGGAAAATTTCAAAAATAATGATCCAATAAGATCAATTGGTAAAACAAGACTAGAGGGCCAGTCACTCAACAAGTTTTGATGTCAAGAGTCGTGACTTAAAGGATTGATGACCGACACAAGGAGTCAACCAAAAATTAAATCCTAGGTGAGGATTTAGACTCAAAGGGTTTTTCAAATGAGACTTAGGTAAACCTAAAACCCCTTATACAGTAGCAGGAGACAAAACCCACAGTTCATTAAACTCATCAAGATTTTGGAAACGGAACACAATTTTTTTTGAGGGGTTCCATCAGTGGCTCCAATTGGGGATGTATGTCTCTTGCAAGCATGGCAAGATCCTAGAATCTATGGTTGAAATAGACCAGTCCAAACACAAGGGACCAAAAACTAGGGAACTATCCAGATTAGGTAGTAAGACCGAATGAGACACAACATAAAAAAAACACACCTATATAAAAAATGTACAAAATATTCAGTGTACATGGAATAATAACATACTTAGGAGAAGTATGGTCTTAAGAACTGTCCATGTATTGGCAGTTCAAAAAGTTCACCTGTCAACCTTTGGAGGAAATAGGAATCCTCACCATGTGCACTAGCTATTAGAAAAGGTCCCATCCATAATGCTTCAAATTTCCCATGCTTTCCCTTGTCTTGAGCCATTTCATTCCAGGCTAACACCATACTATTCACCTAAAACTTTCTAGGAGAAGCTCTTTTATCATGTAAATGCTTAACTTGCAACTGCATCTTCATATTCTTGGCATGAGCTTCAATTGTAGTCTCATCCAACTACACTAGATTATTAATTATGTGTTGCATATCATCATAAATATCTTCATCATATTCTTGCACAAACTTATACATCTTTAACAGGTTATTCAGTGGTAATCTAGCATCTAGACCATATACCAAGCCAAACGGTGAATAACCAGTAATCTTTTTCATAGTCACTCTATCTACCCAGAGTGCCAATTTCAACTTTGAGTCCCAAGCATTTTTGTTCTTCTCCATCACCCTTTTGATGATTTTCATCAAACTTTTGTTACTAGATTCAAACTGACCATTTCCTTGAGGATGGTAAGGTGAAGAATAAGAAATTCGTATTCCATGTTTATCACAAAAATATTTGAATTCCTTAGACCTAAATCACATGGCATTATCTGATATGATCTTTTTCGAGACTCCAAACCTAATGAGAATGTTATTTAAGAGGAAATATTCCACCACCATACTTGTTTCCCTCTTGGTAGGTACTGATTCTACCCATTTCATGAAATAATCAGTGGCCAAAAGGATCCATGAATGCCCTCCACTATATTTCATCTCTACAACTTGTAAGGACTTACTAAAGAATGCAATAGGTTGTTCAAAGCCCTCTTCATTTTTCTGTAACAATACAACAACAGTAGTATGAAAGGAAGCAAATGAGAAAATGTGCATTGGCTTAGAGAAGTATGGGGACCTCAATACTAGAGCCTCTTTGATAGCTTGTTTAATCCTTTTGAATGCTTGAATAGGCTCCTCACTCCAAAGCACCTTCTCTCCCTTCTTTAGCATCTTGGAAATAGGTCTTGTGATTTCTGCAAAATTAGTCACAAACCTTCTTAAAAAAATTATTTTCCCAAAAAATGACTAAATGCTCTTGACATTTTTTGGCTGAGGGATTTTATCTATGGCTACTACTCTTTCAGGGTCTATCCTCACTCCATATTTAGAAATAATATGTCCTAGAAACTTTCCCTCAATTACCACAAAGGCATATTTTCTGGATTCAGAGATATCCTATATTCTAATGACCTGACAAACACCTTTTCCAAATGCATACAATGATCTTCTTCCTTTTTAGAGTAGGCAGTCAAGTCATCTTGATATACAACCATAAATAAATCAATAAAATCAAAAAAAGCTACATCCATGGCTCTATAAAAAGTCGCAGCTGCATTTGTTAAACCAAAAGGCATTCTTACATAAACATAGGTGCCTCAAGGAGTAGTGAATGTAGTGTTGTACTACTCAGAATCATTTACCTTTACCTGATTATAACCTAAAAACCATCCATCATTTACAGTAACTCATAGCTAGTTACTTTCTGTAACATAGCTTCCATGTTTGGAAATGGATAATTGTCCTTTAATGAGGATATATTCAGGTTTATGAAATCAACACACAATCTTATGTCACTATTCTTTTTTCTTACCGGTACTAGATACTAGATTAGATACCCATGAAGATTTTCTAATGGGATTTATAATACTAGCATCTCTTAACTTCACGAACTTGTCTTGGATCTTGGGAGCTAAAGTAGGATTAGTTGGTCTTTTCTTTTACCTGAAAGGTTTAGCATTCTCCTTCAAAGGAATATCATGCTAAACAATTCCTCTCTATAAGATTTCAGGTCATTGTATGACCAAACACATACATGTCTGTATTTTTTGAGTAAAGAAATTAACATTTCCTTCATCTTTGGCTTCATCTTCTTGCCTACATAAAAAAATTTAGGGGCATTTTCAATCCCCAAATTTACTTCTTCTAGGTCTTCTGGATGAGCAGCAATTGTTTTGGCCTTACTTTTATCCTGACTATCAAAGACTCTTTCAAGAGCTACAAGGCCTTTGGGGATTTTATTTGTCTTTAACTGGATCATCTCTTTTCCAAATACCATGTCCTTCCCATCAATATTATCAACAAATCCACCAAATTCAATCTCCTAACCTTCATATTTATCAGCACAATTCAAGAATCTAAGAATATCTTCATCATCATTGAATATCTACCAGTTATACACATTGTCAAGAATGGAAGGCCTTGTTTGTATCTCAACATTAGAGATTCCTATGAAAGTTATATCATCGGTTCTTAATGCAATGTTAGCAAGTAATTCAAATACTCTATTAGGTCCTCTTTCCATCCAGTCAATTCCAAAAGCATCAAACTGCTCAATGGAATCCTAGACAACATTTTTGTACTGCTTAAGTCTATTATTTTTGCAAGCATACTTGGCCCTTACTTGGGAAATCACTAGCTCAAAATCACCAATTACCATTAACCTTTGTATTCCTTGCTTCTCATCTAATCTGAATCCCAATAATAAAGCTTCATATTCTTCCACATTATTTGTATAGACAAAAGATAATGTGAAGGAAAATTTGTAAGTACTGCCACTAGGTGCTACTAATAATATCCCTGCACCTGACCCTTCTTAGGAACTTGCAACATAAAAGTACCTTTTCCAAAGTCCATTTTTGTCAGATAATATTGAAATTTAATTTTATATTGGTGCAGGGCACCTATCCACTTCTTTTGGCACTCCATCTATTTTGAAATCATTGATATCAATGTCTATGAAAAGAATTGCATCATCTTTAGGAGCATGCTCCAACATATGTTGAACCCTCGGTTCTCTCCTCACTTGAACATACTTACCATCAATGGGAAATGTGGCATAAGACATGTCACAGTGCATACTTCCTCCCATAGATGCACTCCATTTTCAAGATAGCAACATTCCATAATTAGGTGGGATATCCTCCACTACCACACTCATTTTGAATTCTTTGTCAGGGTAGGCTGCTAGTTTGTAGGTAAGTTCATTTATCACTCCAATGATAGGGAATTCTCTTGCATCCATAGAATAGCACTTGCCATGAGTGCTATCAACTTTCAATCCTAGTGCATCCATTATTTTAGCTGGCATGATATTGTTGGATGCATGAAATTCAATAATACAATTGTTTATAAAATTTCCCCTAACCACTAAGGTAAGGAAGAACAGATCTATCTTGTCAGGACAAGTAGTTACAAAATTTCCTAGGAAGATATGGGGAATCTCAGTAATAACTCCCTCAACCTCCTTGTCTTTCTTATCTTTTTCACTTAGTTTGGGTGGAGTGAGCTCCACTAAATCATTACAGTCTATAGCAGCACCATTGATAAGGGCCACTGCCTTTTTCTTATGTTTGTCTATTCTCATCATTTCAAGAAAAGGTACAACTACTTTTACTTGGATAAGTAATTGAAACATATCAACAAGATTATATTTGGTTAATTCAATTGGGAGCATACCTTGTTCATTGTTGCTCTCCTTCTATTGATTTTTTGTTTCCTCGGCCCTATGCTTAGCATCCTTCCTTATGACATTAGGAGTTTTCTTCTGTCTTTGTCTTTGTAGCTAGAGATTTGAATTCTTTAGTAGATTTTGGCTTTTTTTGCTCTCTTAGCCCAAATTTTATCTCCCCTACCTTCTTTAGCTTTGGTTTCTTCCACTTTTCCATTAGGCTTGTGTTCTTTACTTTTAACATTCTTCTCCTTGATGAAAAGACCAACAAGACTACCTTTCTCATGATCGACTATTTTTTTCCTCAAATGATAGGGACTTCTAGCCTAGGCAACCAAGGTTGCAATATATCTTGCAATCTCCTCCTCTAAGGGCCTTTATAATGAAACACCATCTTTGATTACTTCCAAATTGTAAACCTCAACTTCATTGTCAGCATACTCATTAGATAAGAATTGTTGATGATATTTACTAGCAATTTTCCTTTGATTGTCCACATCCACTTTGCAAGAGTCTTCATCAAAAGACCATTCACTACTGGAAACATCAGAATCACACATAACCATGAGTACATTAATAGCCTCCTCATTTTGTTGATCACAATCCTTAGGCAGATCTTCCTCTAGTTCAACCATCTATGCCACAACACATTGCTAAGAAGAATGTGGCATTCCGCAGGTCAAGCACCAAGGAGTGTCTTCAACAAAAAATTTTGAATTCTTCTGTAGGGGATCTGGGGGGACCTTATTGTGGGTGTTTCTTTGATTATTGAGAACATGATTTCAATTATACCAATTGGTATTATATGGGTGGTCTTGTTACTGAGGAATTCTTTCATTTCTTTGATAATTTTTTGGTTGGACCTTTTATTGTTTCACAATCTTATCATTTATGGTTTTGATAAAGTTATCAAGCTTGTCCTCAATAGTTCCCCCTTTAGCACCCAAACTCTTATCTTCCTTTTTTTAACTCTTGAAAAGTTTTGGATCATCTCTTCTACCAACTTTACTAGTTGCTCTACTAATATTTTCAATATGCTCTACCATCTTAAAAGCTTCCCTCAATGCCTATGGATTCTTATCTAGCAAGCGGTAACTCATTTTTGCATCAAAAGCATTGCATTAGTTTACCATACATACATGATCATTCAATTGTAAATGAGGAGGAAACCTTTTCTTAGCCTTTTGGAACCTTGTATTAAACTCAGAAATAGATTCTTTAGAACCTTTAACAATATTATTAAATTGATTCAATAGAAAGCTTGAATTAGTCTTGTCACCATATTTCTCTCTAAAAAACCTCTTGAATTCTTCCCAACAACCAATTCTTTCGGTAGGAAAACATCTATACCACTCTCGAGCATCTTCAATGAGAGACTACAAGAACAACTTCATCATGACAACCTTTTCCCCCACCTCAAAATCATCCATAACATTTGCAAATTCTTTGAGATGGTCTTCACCACTCGAGGCATTATACCAGAGAATTTGACTAAAGCAAGTCTGAAATCCTTAGGGAATGGGTTAGGGTATCTAGGTATTCTAATAAAACACAATTGTTGGTATCTATCTACTTGGAGTGGCCTCCTAGTATGTCAATCCCTATTAATATCTCTTTTCTCATCATCTTTTTGTTATCAGAGTGGCTACTATCTTTACCTTTCCCACTTTCACCATCACCACCTTCTTTCTTGCTTCCTTCATCATCTTCAAAATAGGAATTACTAGTTTAATCCTTTCCTCCACCTCCACCACCTTGGTCACCACCACCACCTCCACTAGGAGTATTCCCATCATAATTCTTCTTTTGTGACTCACTATTGGTATGCCCGGAGCTTGAAGACTCTAGAGTAGGTGTGGACATTTTAAGAAAAGCAATCTTCCCATCCATCTCTACATTAGAAGCTATCATCTCATCTTTTTTCAAATCTTCTCGCAACTTTTCACTCTCCAACTATAATATCAATATCTCAGGGTCTGGAGGTGTAGTAGATGGAGATAGATTGATTTTGGCTTTATGTGTGGGGATTTCAGCAGATGAGTTATTGGCACTAGTATTGGTATTGAAAGTAGTTTTCTTAGGCTGATCAATGGGTCTCTTCCCATGATCTACAAATGACATCTTCTTAGCAGTAACAGGAGGATTTGAGGCTTTAGTAGTTGAGACAGATGTGGTATAGGTATCATTAGTAGAGGTTACCATTGGGATTGTTACTTTAGGAATGTCGTTGGTCATATTAGAGGAAAACTTAAAAAGGTTTTCCTCAATGGTTTTACACCTAGCTGCATCTTCTCTCATTTTCTCCAAGTTTTTCTTTCTAGTATCTCTCTCAAGTTGCTTAGCTCTAATCCTATCTTCCATCTCCTTTAACTCCTTCATTCAATTCTCTTCTTCTTCTCGGATCTTCAGTTCTTCCTCTTCTATAGCTTTCATGTCTTTATCAATATCTTCCTCATTTTCTAGGACATCTCTAGGCTCACTTGGGGCAGGAGTATAGTAGGGTTGGTCAATAGGATATTCCTCATGAGAAAGGTGCACTTATACACCAAGAGATTAACCTCTTGGCTTAAAATTATTTCCATTAAAAACATAACCAACTCTAGAGGTTAAAGGCTCAAAAAACTCCTTATTCTTTCCCCAAAACTCCCACCTATCTTCCTCTCTTGAAATATTAAGTTCACTATCAAACACTTGCTCAAAAAGGTAACTTCCTTGGTCTATGTTAGACCCTTCAACTTCACGTGCCTTCTCATGGGTATTGGCACTACTCACTTCAACATTAAATGTAGGAGATGCCTCAGTAGGAGAGTCAACATACTTACTTGATTCAGAGCTCTTCTTTACCCAAGCAGGTTGTTTCTCTTTAGCAAGTACAAATTCTACCTTATGCTCAAGATGTTTCTTTGCATAATTTCTATTCTTCTTCATGATGTCAAATATGCCAAAATCCCTTTTCTTACATTCCTTTTGAGAACTTAACTTTACACTAGAGTCGCCACCTAGGATGCTAGGTGTAGACACATAAGTTATACTAATTGATCTTGTGTACCTGATCCTAGTTTAATAACATCAGTTCCTCCTAAATAATCTCCTTTACTAACCATTTAATCGAATACTCTTTATTTTATTAAATTCATCATTTTTCCCTTTTAATTAAATAAATCAATTTTATTTGATTAAATCATCATCTTCTCTTAATTAAATAAATCATTTTGTTTAATTAATCCTAGTGTTCCTCTTTTAATTAAATAAATCACTTTATTTTCTTAAATCATATTTTTATCTCCTTTAAATTAAATAAACTAACCTTTATTTTATTTAATTCTAACATCATCCCTCTTTAATTAAATAAATCAAACTTTATTTAATTAAATCTAATTTTCATATTCCTCTAATTTTGATTTAAATAAATCCAAAAATCTAAGTCAAAGTGTGAAATCAACTAATTTCCATCTAAGTTAATCAAATCCTGATTAACTCTAACACTAATCCATCAAATCCTCTAGATTTTGCAACTTGCACAAGTAAATCAATTTAATTGATTTATAAATTATTCTATTTTCATTGAAAAGGGCATTAAGTGGGAATATTCCCTCAATTTGAAATCTCCCTCTCAAAAGGTCTTGTCCTCCAACATGGAATTTATATCTCTTACAAGTCCTTTTTCTCGAGCCAAGCGGCATTAACTCATCTTCCACATCTTCCTCCACAAGCCAACTTTCAAATTTCAAATTTCCACCTAATTGCATTTATTTGCACATTGATCAAAATGTGCTCCACCTCTCTCCACTAGCATGTTGACAAGTGGCACAATGCCATTGGCTTATGTTTAGTCCCACATCCTTCATATTTTGCATTCCTCCATCCTTCCTTCCTATAAATGGAGGGCTCTTCTACTAATTTTGGATCCACAACTTTATGCAAAGTCATTATCTACAAGTTTTGAGAAAATTCATCAACACTTCATTCAAGTTTTTATAGTTTTTCATCACCATAGCTAGGTTATTGCAAATTTTATCAAGGAGCACCATTGAATAATCAAAGCTTGCAAGGAATTGGGAAAAGGCTGTTTTCCACATCAAACTAGCACCAATTACCCCATGGGATTGAGGGTTTGAGCATTAGAATAGGATTTAGATTGATTTTACTTGATTTATTTACTTGATTTCTTGTTCATTATGCTTCAAATGAATCTTATGGGGAATTCTAGTTTAGATTTGTATAATTGACTAACATTGTGTTCTTTGTTCATGTTTGTGTAGGTCTAGTGCTACTATTCACATTTTGGTGCTAGAAGGAGGGAAAATCTTGAGAAATTAACACATTTTTTCACCAAAATTTTGCTATTTTTCAATTTTTTTGTGTCTACAGGAAAAAATGACACTGCAAAAGTCAAATAGCGATGCTATCAGTATAGTATTTCTATATTGCGATGCTACTTCTCTTCAAAATGTGACACTACAGTGATCAACCAGGGAGTTGAACTAGTCAAACTCTAAAGTGTGTCGCTGAGTTAAATTACGACGCAATTGCGGTCTCTGGGATTTCACAAAGCGACGTTGGTTTCACTAGAGTGCCGCTAGACTTCTTCAAACTACGACACCTTTGTTGATTGTGTCGTTGGGGTGGGGTAAAAGTCAACTTTTTAGTTTGAATTCAACAAGTGCCTTTTTATTTTGATCACCTTTTCCTTCTAACTTTTTTGTGGCTTTGTTTCTGTAGTTTAACTAGTTTTTGTAGGTTTAAGTGATCAAGAAGGAAAGGAGGAAACAAAGACAAAGGATTTTTATGGAATTATCATATGATTGTATTAAGTGTTTTTAAACACTTTGGGGAGCAATTATAATCCCATTCTTAAGGCTTTATTCTCTTCAAGTTTTTTAGGACTCAAAATAAATTTCATTTGGGCTTAAAAAGAACAATCAAAGGGATTAAAAAGAACTTTAGGAACTTACTAGAGTTGGTTTTGGATTTTAAAAATTGAACAAAAAAACTTCACACTTCATCTTGGTGCTTAAAAATAATCCATTATTGCTTTTGGAGTTAAAATGAACATGTGTATTTTGTGTTTTGTAATCTCTTTTACAAAGTAATATCATTTGAAAGACGTATGCACTTCTCTCGTACTTCACAAAAATATTGAGAATCAAAAGTCTTTTGGTGATTTTAAGTTGTATAAAAGATTGCCTCCACACTTCAATTTGGGTTTCTTAAAATTGAACAAAATCTTGCTAGTGTGAGTTGAGTATATCACGTGTGTTCTTTATTTGTTAACACAAACAAAGATTGATTGAACTACGGATGTGCTTGCTCATTTTTTTACCTTTAGAGGGGCCTGCCTAAGACCAATTCAAAGGTGACTCCAACTGGTTTTTCACTCGAGATGCTATACAAATGGATAAGACTAAATTGTCAAGTCCTCATGGTATGTAGGCCTTAGCCGTATAGTGTCTTTCAGAATGGGGTGCTACCTTAAAAAGTATAACCACCCCTATTAGGATCGATTAAACCCTTTAGTGGCTTGTTGGATGCTCACAAGGTGCCATGTACTCATTCACCCTAACTAAGAACCAATTTTTTTAGAGGCCAAAATCCTTACTATTTGTTGGTGCAAGAATGGTCATTCTGAAGTCGTCCCACATTTTTGTAGTTTTTGGTAGAGATGAAAATTTTGTCATGGGAGATTCATTAAAAATGAAGCTTAGCTGACCCATAGAAGTGATTTTTGTGGAGGGGATCCAGTGTGGTCAAGCTTCTAATCATCTACCAAGAATAGGCACAGCTGAATTTATCCAAGTGGTAATTCAACAAATATTGTCTCTTTCTATCCTAGGGTTGTGCATCATTTTGGAATAAAAACACTTTTCTTGGATCTAAAACATTGGAAAAGAAACATTCAACCATGATCATAAAATTTCAAACGCTTTAGAGGAATCAAATACCTTTGAAGAAATCCAAGTACTATTGCTTGTCCTAGGGATTCTATCCTTAGAGGCTTCTAAGAATTTGAATTTATATCTCAATTTTCTCTCACTAAAGTCAACATTAGGGAACTATTGCCTTGATTTCCTTGATTTCCACATAATAGACCTTGTGGGATGAGAAGAAATTGGGAAATTAGACATATAGTTTGAAAAGCTAAGGCAAGAAAGTGTTTATGGTAAAAGGAACTCATTAAGCAAAGATAAGAAACAATTGAACCCCACACATGTGTTGTTCCAAATGATTTCCTGAAATATAAAAATCCAAAAACGAAAGTCTAAAAGTTAGTCCAAGAGCACTCAAGAAACGTTTGTCTATGCTTTACAAATTTAGAGAGAGATTGGTCTTCAACTTTTACAAACGTGCATCAAAGAACAATCCCAATTTGTATTCATTTTACTATTGTCAAAATCCAAGACTTTTTCAAAGGTTTGAGTATCTCACATAGGAAGTATAACATGTTCTTCAACACCTAGGTCTAGTAAACAAAATTCTCTCTAAGTCTATTAGGATCAAAATCAACACTCTCATCCATCCCTCAAACATCAATCAAAATCTATCTCACAAAAAACACTTGGAGAGCTTGAAAAAATCCTTCATACTAGACTTTGGGAAAATCCTTTGAATCAAATCAAAATCATCTTGTTTGAATAGGTGTGTGTGGATGCATCCTTCTTCATACACTTAGTTAAATTATCACCTTATGGACAAATTTATTCCAAGACAACATATAACCTATTGGAGTCTATGAGTTCATTATCAAATCCAAAATCAAATACAAAATCAAATCCAAACCAAATAAAAGTCAAAATCCAAAATCAAATCCAACATCAAAATCCAAAAGTACTAAGGTCTAGTATCTCCTTCAAGGTTCTTAAGAGTTTAATCATTCGCATCACCCATGTTTCATTATCTCATCACCATCCTTTTATCCTTAATACCTTAGACTTTATTTTTTGTACATAAAGTTTAGATCAATCCAAGGACTTAGAGGTTCACCTCCCACATTCTTGAAAATTGATCCTTATTTTATGGTCCAAACTAGATATCAACACAAGAAGAACATGGAAATGAACAAATAAAAATTCACTTCAAGTGAACTAAGTCAAACTACACCCGAAATCAATCTCATTGGGTCTAGAAATCCCACACTCAATCTTCCTCCACTCCCACAAGATCCTCAAGAATAAGGTGGCCAAGTGGAGGACATCACCAAAAATGTCCTAGGAATGACTCAAGATGAAATCATTGAAATGGTCTGAAATCTTGAGACTCGCAAAATTGTCAATGCCATGATGAAACTTAATCCCTCACAATACATGCTAGAATTGGAAAAAGAAGGGGCTAAAATCCCTTCTAATTTTGATGTAAGCACTATTGTGGAGAAACCTCTTGGGATTATGCCACCGGTCTCATTCACACCCTCCTTTCATTTAAGAATCACTCAAACCATCCCACAAGTCACATCATCCATTGCTCCAAATAAACCAATTGTCAATAAGGGGATCTCATTACTTCATGCTCTTCAAACACACCCCCTTGTAAACAACCAGGACTTTGATGCAAACACCATCTTGGGTCAATCCATTCCTCAAAATCTGAAACACCCATACATTCAACTCGTCTTTCATGACCCCAATGACCCATCCTACTTTCACACAACACCATCACATCCTCTTAACACAAAAGTCTCTCTCCCCATGAATTCACAAGGAGAGGGTGGATTATTTGGACAAGGGGGAATTTTCGACCCCTAATCATCATCATTTCCTCAAGGGAACACACCACCCATCTTCCCACCATTTCCACCTCTAGCATTAACATCCACACCACTCCTTAATTTAGGGTAACCCCCTTTACCAACCCTCAATCAACAAAATCAAAAGAATCCTCCAGTCATAAATCAAACCATCATATTGAATCCTCTGATCATGCTATCGATATCACAACAATAGGTGGAAACAACCCAAACAACCCAATCAATCACTACACCATATATAACTGTGGTCTCTGAAGGACCAACCATATCAATCAGGCCATCTACCACACAAAATCCTATCATCAATCCAAGAACACTTCTCATAGCAACATCTCACACAATTCTGCATCCTCCACCACCACCAGCAAAACCAAACATGGCAAACCAATATAGAATTACATTACAAGTAGCTCAACAAGCCTACTAAAAGGCACTTCAATAGTTCCAAGATCAAAAAGAACAAAAGACACAAGCTACACAACAAGCTTCTCAACAAGTGCAACAAGCATAGTAGGCTACCCAAGATCAAGCTTTGTTGCAACAATAGCAAGCCGCCTAAGCTGCCCAAGTTGTGCAAGCAGCTCAAGCTGCACAAGCCGCACAAGCTAGACAGGCTGCCTAGGTTTTACAAGTCGCCCAACAAGCTCAAGCTTAGGCACAAGCCCAATATCTAGCCTAGAAAGCTCAAGCGCAAGCACAATAGTAAGCAACTCAAAAACAAGCATATCAACAAGCCTTGTAACAATATCAAGTGCAACAAGAAGCAACCCAATTACTTGCGCAATAACAAGCATTTTTGGCACAACAACAGTAAGACCAACAACAAGCAATGTTGGCACAACATCAACAAGACCAACAACAAGCATTGTTGGCACAACAATAATTACAAGCATATCAACAAGCATTGATCACACAACAGAGCTTGCAAAAAAATCCCACCAACATGCAAAGCACCTCACCCATCACTCAAATGATCAAACCATCTCAAATCATGATCACTTCACCTCTCGATCCACAAAATGATGTGACAAAACAAATCAAATTGCTCTCACAACAAGTACTAGATCTCCAATATGGGAAAACAATGAAAACACCAAGCAATTTGTTCCCCTATCCATTCAACGAGAGCCTTGCAATGGTACCATTCCCAAAAGGGTTTGAAATCCTGAAATTTGACAAATATCATGGGATGGGAAACCCTAAAGATCACATCAGGGAATTCTAGGTACATTGCATGGAGGTTGCATACAATGATACATATATAATGTGGCTATTCCCTCAAAGTTTGGTTGGGCCCACCATGGAATGGTTCTCTTGCCTGCCTCTTGGAACAAAAAAGTTCCAAGAAATCATGGACGCATTCAACATTGGTATGGATGTGAGTCTAGAGGAACTATCTACACTCAAACAAGCCAAGCAAGAAACATTCACATCCTTCTTGCAACGATGGAAATCCAAGGCCAATAGGAGAAAGTGGACCATGCCAGAAGAACAAAAAATATGTACCATCATTGCCAATCTCGAGAAAACCTTGTCCTTCCATCTAAAAATGCAATGTATCACCACATCCAACCATTTGATCCCCAAAGTGCTCAACATCGAAAGAGTCATTATTGCACAAGTGGGGACACCCACATATCAAGAGTATCAAGTCAATCGCCCTTCCACCAGTTATAATGAAAAACCTTGCACATGGGAAAAAAATAAAAATGTCACTAATGATGGTGTGGTTGATGTCAAGGTCATAATCAGTGCTTCGAAACAAAACACCCAATCATACCAACAATCGCAAGGAAACAATCAAAACAACACACAAGACAACATGGTATCACAACAACCACCCCAAGTCAGCAATCTGAATAATCAAGGGGGACCACCCCCATGGAACAAATATCCCCCCAAGAAAAAGTACACTACCCTTGGGGAATCGATTGAATCCGTCATGAAGAAGTTGGTAAATGAGAATCTCATCAAAATTCTTGTTTATGAGAATTATCAAGAACCTCAAGTGAAACCACCATGGTATAATGAAAACCACCTTTGTAATTTTCATAAAATCAAAGGGCACACAACAACTAGTTGCATGAGATTGAAAAATCTTATCCAAGACCTCATCGATGACAAAATCATAAAAGTTGAACAACCAGCTAGAAATCAAAAACTTAAAATATACACAAATCTGATGTCGGATCATAACAAAGAGAAAAACCTTGGAAAAACAAAGTATGGCAATGTAAACCATGTGTACAATCATGTTGTCACATCCCTAGATGAATGGGTGAGTGTTGTTAATATCAAGGGAGCCAAAGCCGATTGTGGAGTCACCACATGTGGTAAAAAAGTTACCATTATTGGGTCATCACAGCCACCTAGGGCATCCACCTCAAATCCAAAATCCATTCCCAATGGCTACAATGTCTTGGACTAGCTGAAAAGAACCCCTGCTCAGATCTCCATCATGGAGTTGTCGAAGATCTCGCCCGCACATAGAAAAATCCTAGAGGAAGCATTGGCTTCATCCACCATCTCCGTAGATCTTGATGCTAACCAGTTCAAAGCTATGGTCAGACACATCACCAGCCCAAATATCTTAACATTTCCTAATCAGGAATTTCCTACCCAACCATCTGATAATCGCACACTCCATCTTGAAGTCCTCGTCCATAAAAATAAAGTCAAGAGGGTCTTAGTGGATGGGGTGCAGGTCTAAATATTTGTTTGCTCAAATTAATAAAGAATATGGGATTCTCTGAGGATGCCATTGGATAGGGTAAGGGTATCACAATCAGGGCATATGATGATCAGGAAAGAGTGTCTCAAGGCACTATTCAACTCCCTATTCAGGTAGGGCCAACCATTATGGAAACCACATGCCAGGTCCTTGACATTGACTTACCTTATAATATTCTCCTGGGGCATTCATGGATTCATGGGATGCAAGCTATCGCATCCACCTTCCATCAATGCATCAAGTTTCCCTATCAAAAGCAAGAGGTCATGGTCCATGGAGACCCCAATCCCTTTTATTACTACAAGAACCTGGAAGAAAAATACTATAAAATCCCTCAAATCCCAAAGAATGATGAAGGACATACAACTCCATATATAGACCCAACTACCTTGGCCTCCACTTCTAAGAAAAATACACCCACC
>VDFB02137365.1:33417779-33435046 GCA_007258455.2 Sequoia sempervirens
AGGGAGGTGTTAGCTCTCAAAAATGTGAAATGCCTCAAAGAGGTTCCTAATCTCTTAAAATGCGTTTAGAGCAGAAAATGCCAAAATGGTTTAGACCTTCTTCTCTTGAGTGCTACTAGAAGTAGAATTGGGTACCACCTATATGAATGAGGTAGACTTGGTTTATGTTTATATCCTAAAATAATTCATCCACAATAGAAAATGGGAGTGGATAAATGAATTTTATTTTGGTATAGATTGTATAGCAATATCAAGGCTAAAAATTAATATGTTCAATTTAACAGATGTAAAAATGAGTGAAACCTAAATGGTGAAAATGTATAGACTAGTGCCTTATTGGGTATGCATAGTCAAATGAGAAATCTAAAATGAGTAACTTCTTTCTGGCAGATACTCTAATTGTTTGGAAAATAAATTTGAGTTTATAACTTGTATAAACATGCAATAATATGATTACCAAGTTCTTCTTAATGATCCAAATAAGATTCCCTAATTACTATGATCAACTAAAAGGATTTAATATTTTCTTGAAAGAATCAATTAATCAACCATACAGATACAACAAGTGTGCACCGATAAACTAAATATAAGCTTGTTATATCAATTTAAATAACTAGAAAACATCAACCTTGGAGACAACTTCAGTAATACTTTCAATTAACACAACAAACAACTGATACTAGAAATACGCCACCACATTAAATTATTTTCATTGATATCTCCATAGTTTCAAACATGCATCATAGTCTCATAATTGCAAAACATTGTAATTTACTGTATCTTTCTCCTATTCGATATTCGCTATTTGTTACCAAAAATGGATATTTATACATCAACTGCTCGAAAGGACACATCCTTTTAGAAATGTCTTATGTTAAAACAACAAATAATTAAAAAGAAGTAATTAGGCTTTGTTAAGCCACAAATGAATCTTTGACAAGTGGTCCAAGTAGTCCCTGTGCTCATGTGTATCTGCATCTCGCAATGCATTCTAGGTCGTGATCTCCATTTTCACCATCTTTTCATTATGTTCGCATGCTTCATCCAGTGTTGTATCTTTCACGGTAGATGTCTTTAGAATTTCTTGCAAATATTGATTCACTTTCACCTTTCCACCTAGTCTTTCTTTTAATTTTCCTCTATCATCGAAGAATGCAGTCAATCCCTTTTTGGTGGCATCAATTAATCCTTGCGCATCCCCTCACAATTCTTCAAAGAAGTCTCTGTGCTTGTTCATAAGATGATTTGCAGCCTCAATTGCTACATTATCAAAAACATCCCTCTGGTTTATTTCTTGAAGCTTCTCAAGAATCCTACCATCCATTCTTTCGTGTTCTCGCAATACAGCAAAGTTATGTGAGTTTGTTCCCTAGAGCTTATTCAACCAAGTTGTTAGACTATCTTGTATTTTCTTAATTGCTACTACAAGTGCATCATATTTCCCTTGAGAATATGCACTTGATCCTTCCCAATGATCTTTTGCTTGTGAAATTTCACCATGAGTGATCAGCTTGGTTGACTTCATTGTAACTCCTAACAAATCTTTCAGGCAGTCATTTTCTCAACATCCTCTCATTATTCATTTTGTACATTTCTCTTTCCTTGATTAACATTTGTATTTGAGCTTTGTTCAGTTTTGCTACATTGATTCCAATCTCTACAATTGCCATAGGATCAGCCTCCCCAACCTTTAGATTCATAACATGCCAGAATGCTTTCTCAGTATCAATGACAACTGATTTCTTGTGAGGTGGATACAAGGCCCAAATCATCAATGACCCTTCATTTGGAAAGTATTTTGACCTTGCATATACTTCTATCACCTTATCCGGGCTGAGCTTGTGTGTAGCATTACTGTCCTTTAGAAAACTATCAAAGACTAATGCAAAATTGAGATCCAACCCTAGAAAGATCATAACACCAACATTTTATAACATTCTCCTCCCCTTCTCAGGGGTCATACCCGCCATCTCTCTGTCCACACTCATCTTTAGGTCCTTCAATAGTTGTTCCTCATTACTTGGTGTAACATTATCAACCATTTCTCTTATCTTTTTTCCTTTTTGTTTATACAAGAATGCTTTAAATTCTGGAGAATTTATAAATTCATTATTTGATGCAAATGACTTATACTCCACATGCCTTGCATCTGTATCTATACTCTCTTCCACATTTAATTCCCTGGCAGGGCGGGTGTAGTCCCGCGTTCTCAATCTTGACATCTTATTGGATTGACCCTGTGGCACATTACCCTCAGATGCCTCTTCCCCAGAAGATAACAGCTCTGTATCTTGCAACCCTTGATTATATTTTTCTACCACCATTTCTACTTCTTCAGCTTCCAGGTTCCTGATCATATCATCAAACTGATAGGGAACATGTTGATATCCTCCAAATTTTATCTTTTTTCTAGCAGAATTGATATACCCCTTTGGATCAAAATTCTTTCTAGGTGGTCCTCTTTTCATGTTGTATTGCAGTAGCTTATCAAGAATTAAATTGTACCCTTCCTTCACCAATATAGTAAAATCACCAAAGCACAACGTACTAGGCATGAAATCCTGTTTTCCAAAGGAGCTCAAATTCATAACATTGGAAAAGTCCATCTGCCTAACAATTTCCAAGTATGCAATCCTGTCCGGGACTATTTTTGGCAAAATGAATGGGGCATCTTCAAATCCGTAAACCCTAATCATGGTAGCATCATCCAAACAATACCAATCCCCCCGATTGTGATTAATTGGCCCATTGAAGTCCTTAGGCCTAAGAAACCTCTTTATCTCATTAGATAGAGAATAAGCACATGGATGATTATAGAATTTGTACAATGGTTTTACAAAATACTCCTCAAAGTGTATGAAACAATAATTAGAAAACCTGCTATCCCAAACAACAATCCATAATTGAACAGGTAATGACATACCTTCCTTATCAAATTGGGAAATTCTCATCTCCTGAGGCCACAACCCTAACTCTTGTCCAAAATACAACACTATGTGCATCAACAATGAATAATTCCTAAGATGTAAGATAGAGGCTCCACTTTTCACTGCCATCAACCCATAATCAAGCCCCTTAAAAATATATGAGGAATAATCAAAAGGTCTAGAGTTATGATACTGAATATCTACTGAAATTATCATAGGCACGATTGACATATATTTTGGGACTACCATTCCCAATACTTGGCCTACCGAGAAATAAGTATACTTCATATAGGGTTCAAAAAGATCAACATGGAAAGGCGGTCCATCACTATCCTCTAGTGGAACTAGTTTTCTGCCTTGTCTAATTCTATGCAGTGGCAACCTCCAACCTTTATAAATTGTATCCATCCTCTCGAATTCCCTTTCTAATTCGTCACATATGATTTTCTCATTGCAAACCCCTTCCAATTTGAAAACCTCACCTATTGCATCTTCTAATATATATATCAATGGTTTCTCGGATGGGTCACAGATGGCTTTGAGTTTTGAATTATAATGAGCAGCCAACAATCTCACCAATTCAACATTGACAAATACATTAGGGCAGACCAACTTTCCTAGATTAAGCTTCCATGGATTACATACTGGTTCAAAATGATTTCTCCGATAGTAATGAAAACTAAAAAGTTCATAGCCTCTTATTTGTGTCCAAATATCTCCTATGAGCTGACATTTTTCATCTAGTTTATCCACTTCTGCCCTAAGTTGTGCAGATCGCTTGGCTTTAGGTCCAGAGCCAGGTAATTTGTTGATAAGATCTTGGCTTAGCTTTCGCTTAGTGCCCTCTGGCTCAATTTCAGTTTTCTATTTTTTCCCTCTAGACTGACTACTTTCCCCATGTTTTCTCCCCTTCAATTTTCCTGAACTAGTGGCTTCCATTCTTCAAAAATTGCAGAAGTCAAAACTACAGAAGTCAAGGTGCAAAGAGCTTACTATATTTCACTGGAAACTTTTGAGTCAAAAAAATCCCTAGTCCTTCATTCGTCCTTCTGCTTTCTCCGCTATCAATTTCGCAATAGTGTTTTCAATTGAATTTTCCTTAATTCATGAAGTTACTTATGCTTCGTGGTACCATTAATGTTTTAGCTGAAACACGAGTGTCGCAGGTCTTTTTTTGAAACTCTCACTATCATATCATGTAATATTGTTGGCGATACATTTTCAAATCTTGGGCGATCCTTCTATTAGGGCTTCTACCAACGTTCATTAAAACATTTGCTAAGACAGCTTGTAGTTTCCCCGACACTTCGAGTCTCCCCAAGAGTTATTTTGATTCACTTGTATCTTTGCTATTGATAGATCATATATCGCTAAGATGTCTTGTAGTTTCACCGGTGTTATGAGTCTCCCCAAGAGTTATCCCTTCAATCTCAAGTATATCGCTATAACTCCCACTAATACAAACATGCCATTGTGACTTTGTAAGTCGGGCAGATGTTCCTCCGCTTCCTTCGCATCTCACTGAGATATTTCCTTTGGTCTATTTTCTAATCACCAAGACATAATTATTTTCTTGCCGATGGAACAACACTCGGCATGACTCTCATATCTCTCTCTGATGAAACCAGTCTCGCCGATGATCAAAACGTATCGCCAAGGATTTACAAATGCAATCCTGTCGGTGTGAGATAGGGGGTCGGCAGGACTCCATGAACTCATATCGACAAAATCCTCCTTCGCTTTATTGGCAAGACTGGATGGATGATACAGGACTTCACTTCAACGTCCCAAGTCTGGCCAATATAGTTCTTTGTGCTTCGGTCGGTAAGACACATATGTGCTCGATATGACTCACCCCGATGACTGTTGTCTTGCTGATAGGATCCTTTTTTCGTTGAGACTGTGAACTGCATTATGCCAATATGAATCCTCAGATAAAATTATATTGGTAAGACATTCACGACCTCTTGCCGATGCACTGAAAAAATATGTGTTAGTATAAAATAACTTATGGGTTGGGAAGAACTATATCATCTCATGCCGATATGACTTTATATATTCAAATGCTTGGGGTCAGGTGAATTTTATGGGACCAAATAGTAAATATTGACTAGAACATTGGCGACAAAGAACATGGGCGACAAAGAAAAATACTTTAAATTTTATATTCATGATATGGGCCTCTTTGGAAAACTTTCATGAGTATAGACAAATATAATTTTTTCAAATTTTCTGAGTTAATAGGAGGGTTGAGGGAGGGTAGATGGTTTAAGGGTTTAGGGTTAAGTGTGGAGGAGAGATAGAGGAGTGAGTGAGTGAGAGAAATACCTAAGAGAGGAAGGGGTGGGGGGAGGGCTTGAGATAGAGTAAATTACGATTGAGAGGGCAGGGAGAGTGGTGAGAGGTAGAAATTAGGAAAGGAAGGAGAGGGAATAGTGTTGAGGGTAGAGGATAGAAGACTAAGGGTTTATGGTTGAGGGTTTAGGGATGAGGGTAGGAGGGAGGAACTTGAGAGAGAGAGAGAGAGTGAGAGTGGGAGAGAGATAAAGGAAGGGAGGTTAAGGGTAGGAGTAGAGGTTTGCAGGGTTAGGGGTTTTAGGGTTTAGGGGGAGAGATAGAGGGAGTGAGTGAGTGAGAGAGAGAGAGAGAGACCTAAGAGAGGGAGAGGGGTAGGATATTGAAGATACTTTAGAGAGAGAGAGAGAGGGAGGAGGAGGTTAGGGTAGAGGTAGATGGTTTAAGGGTTTAGGGTTAAGGAGGTGGAGGGAGAATGGGAGTGAGTGAGTGAGAGAAAGACCTAAGAGAGAGAGATCACGAGGGAGTAGGAGGAGGAGCTTGAGATAGAGTGGTGAGGAGAGAGAGAGACACGAGAGGGGAGTGGTTCTAGGAGGAGGGAGGCGAGAGAGAGAGAGAGAGAGAGATAAAGGGAAGGGATGGTTAAGGGTAGAGATTAGAGGGTTTAGGGTTTTAGGGTTTAGGGTTAAGGGGAGAGAGATAGAGGAGTGAGTGGGTGAGAGAGAGACCTAAGAGAGGGAGAGGGGCTAGGATGTTAAGAAGATACTTGAGAGAGGAGAGGGGAGGGAGGGTTAAGGGTAGAGGGTATATGGTTTAAGGTTTTAGGGTTAAGAGTGGAGGGGAGAGAGATAGGAGTGAGTGAGAGAAATACCTAAGAGAGGGAGAAGGGGTAGGAGGGAGAGACTTGGGATAGAGTGAGTGAGTGAGAGACTTGGGGATGGTGAGTGAGAGAGAGACACGAGAGAGGGAGTGGACAGGATGGAGAGACTTGAGGAGAGAGAGAGGATAAAAAGGGAGGGTTAAAGAATTTAGAGATGTTCCCTAAGAGAGGAGAGTGGATGGAGAGACTTGAGAGAGAGAGAGGGAGGAGGGAGTGGAAGAGAGATAGAGGGAGGGGGTTGGGATAGAGGGTGAATGGTTTAAGGGTTTACAGGTTTTAAGGGTTAGGGTTTAGGGTTTTGAGTTAGAATTACAGGGGAGGAAAGAGAAATAGAGAGTGAGTGAGAGAGAGAGACCTAAGAGGGAGAGGGGTAGGAGGAGAGACTTGAGATAGAGTGGTGAGTGAGTGAGTGAGAGAGAGACACGAGAGAGGGAGTGGTGCCAGAGGGAGAGACTTGATAAAAAGGAGGGAGTGGGAGAGATAGAGGAGAGCGAGGGTTAAAAGAATTAGAGGGTTTTAGGGTTTAGGGTTTGTAGTTAAGGGTTTTAGGGTTTAGGGTTTTAGGAGTGGGAGAACATAAAGGGAGGTGAGTTAGAGAGAGACCCTAAGAGAGGAGGGTAGGATGGAGGAACTTGAGGAGAGAGAGGGGGTAGAGGGTGTAAGGGTTTGGGGTTTTAAGGAGGTTAAGGGTAGAGGGAGGAGAGAGAGATAGAGGAGTTGATTGAGAGAGAGAGGGAGAGTGGGAGAGATAGAAATTAGAGGGTTAAGGGTAGAGGGTAGAAGGTAGAGGTTAAGGGTAGAAGGGAGGGAGATAAGAGTGAGTGAGGGAGGGAGAGAGACCTGAGAGAGGGAGAGGGGGTAGGTGGGTGAGACTTGAGAGAGAGAGGGAAAGAGGGAGGTAATGGGAGAGAGATAAAAGAATTAGGGTTAGCATTAGGGTAGAGGGTTTAGGGTTAGGGTTAGGGTTTAGGGTTTAGGGTAGAGGGGAGAGAGATAGAGGGAGTGAGAGAGACAGAGACCTGAGAGAGGGAGAGGGGGTAGTAGTGAGAGACTTGAGAGAGAGAGAGGATAAAGGGTTTAAGGGTTAAGGGTTAATGGTGTAGGGTTTAGGGTTATGGGTAGTGATGGAATTGATGGAGCTTCAAAGTTTTATCATGCCTTTTGTCTCTAGTCATCCATGGTGTTTGGTAAAATCCTAAACTTGGGGTTTTACCTTTGTCTTCTTGTAAAACCCTAGTATTATCTGACGCCTTAGGAAGGATCTATTCGGTCATTACTTTTTGGAAGGTTTTAAAACATCTTAAGTCCCATCGCTTCGTCTAGGTCTGGCCCCATTTTGTTTTATCATTTTATTTCTTTTGCTTGACTTTATTTCTCCTAAGTCTTGGATGGTCTCGTTCTCCCTCATTTGAGTGACAAAGTAGCACTTTGGCCAGATTGATTATTTAAGTAGAAACCTATATGATGACTTCTTGGATCAATTTCCCTTGTCAACAAATGATAGGAAGAAGGGATTGGTTTTGATGCAAGGAAAAACCCTAGGGGATGGATTAGTGTATAATTGTTCCAACATAGCCTAATGGAGCTTCAATTTTTGCTCCTTGTGTTCCTTTCATGTCTTGTCTTATGTTACTAGTCTTTTATGGTGTTGGGAAAATCCTAAGGTTGGGGTTTTGTCTTTGTCTTCATGTTCAACCCTATTGTTTATCTTATGCCTTGGGTGGGATCTATTTTGTTGTTACTTTTGGAGGGGTTTTAAAAAACTTATGCCCCATCGTTTCATCTAGGCTGGGTCCTCTTGGTCTTATTGTTTAAATTCCTTCATGTGATTTTATTTTTCCCTAAGTCTTGGATGGTCCCGTGCTTCATTGTTTTAAAACAACTTATGTCGTTGTTTATCGTCTACCTAGTGATGTCCCCTCACTCTTTTAATAATTTTTTTATTTTGCAGGGGGACAAATTTGCGTGACCGTTGATCAATTATCATTTGATCTCAACCGCTCCCTGCCATCCCGCGATGACCCCGCCACACTGCTTTGGTTGATTGTGATATCGCGGGTAAGCGCCACGTGTCTCATCTGGTGAAGCCGAAGGAACAATGAAATACTTTGGTAAATTAATTTGGCTTTAATACATTATGTAGCGGGTTACTAAAGCATTTGTGAGATGCACGTGTTTCAAATTATTGGATATGTTATGATCTCGGTGGGGAAGATGCTCAACAGTTAATGGAAAAGTTGGCAACTATATTGAAAGAACAAGATTACTGATGATCGAGATCTACAGTTGCCCGCTATCGCGTGATTGGAAGTTGCAAGGTCTTTACTGATCATGATATCACGGGCGAATGCCAAATGGATTTCCTTGGAAACATATGGTATGGCGGGCCCTTATGGCCATGTGGATGATTGTGTTAGTTGTTTTTAAGGCAGTCATTCGATGATTTGATCAAGGTGAAGGATCGATAACTAATATTTAAATCTGCATAAAATATGATTGGAGCCATTCGTGCAGCGCGCGAACAAGCTTTAATGGTGGATGACACATTTGCTGGCATAATTTGATCAAAATAAAAACAATTCTCCTCCTTTTATTGTATCATAAAGCATTCAAGTATCTTTATGAAGCAGTCTCGAAGCCGAAGACAAGGTTAAGAATTGCCATAGCAAGAAGTTGGAGTTTCTGCAAACACAAAGTCGTGAGTTAATTTCTACGTCTCCTGGTTATTTTGAACTTGAATTTGGGAAAAAAAATTGTGTGCTTGTTGTAGGGCTTGTTGCTAAATGTTTTAGGGCTATAGGTTAATTGAATTGTGAGAAATTGTATGGTTTTATTCTATAATTTCATAGTTATGGTTAGTCCTAGTTGTTTAAAGTTTGAAATTGTAAAGAGGCCCTAGTTTATCTAAGATGGCACCGCCAAAGCAACATTCTGGCCAAATTGATTATTTAAATAGGAACCTACATGATGACTTCCTGGATCAATTTCCCTTGTCAACAAATGATAGGAAGAAGGGATTGGTTTTGATGCGAGGAAAAATACTAGGGGAAGGGTTAGTATATAATTGTTCCAATATAGCCGATGCTAGGGTTCCTCTCATAGGTTTGGAGATGTTCAGATTGTGGTATGGACAGAGGAATTTTTCTCACCCCTTTTCAAACGGCTGGATGTATGATTTGGGGAAGCTAGTGGTGCCAAATGTGTTCCTTGATGTAGACTTACCTAGGGCAGTTGTTGCACGATATGACCTTGTCACACGATTAATTAGAGATAATGATGGAAGGGTTATGTTATGCATTAACAGAGAAGAATTCCAACAGGTTTTTGATTTGAGTGAGCCTAGTGTGTACTTGGTTCTGATCAATCTTGAGGAGATGAAGTAGGAATATGGGAAGTTGAAGTCACTTTTCAGAGCCAAGTTTCTCCCACATCATTTGGCTAGGGCAGGAGGTTCAAGATTTCATATTAGCCCTAGTGACCAAGAACCTTTCAGATTAAACTGTTTTGCAAATCATTTCTTGGCCACTTTTTATTCATTATGCCAGATTCTAGGTTTCAATCCTAGTACTGTGATGCCCATTGCTTACATGTTCATGGGGGTGCAAATACAACACCCTAACTTCTCTGTAACTTATGATTTTGCTTCTTTCTTGGCTGAAAGGATACATGAAGGGTTGTCGAAGTTGCAGAAAAATGATACAGGCATTCAATTATTTTGGTATTCTTTGTTAATGTATATGTTCTTGTTCAAGAATGATGACTTTTTCTCTGAGAAGATGGAATTAAGGCAATTAGTTGATGGAGAAAGATGGTCAGTACAGATATGGGCTGCAGATTTATCTTGTAATAAGGAAAACACTAGTTATGTGCAATTTGATAATTGTTTTGCTTCTAGATTGAGGGCCAGATTGATGGTGAATGTACCCAAGATTCTTGAGGAATTGCATGATTTCCTTAGACCAAAGGGGAGGAGGCCAGAATTGAAAGTCTGCCATAACTGGGGTGACATTATTCCATACCTACTCAGCATTGTTTTGAGGGTGTACGGTTTTCAGGGGACCCCTCAGATATTGCCATACAATGTGCCACCAAGAGTGGGGTTTGCAGAGGTTATGTGGCAGATTGGTTGTATCCATGAGGACAACCTTACTAGGAAGGGTAAAGGAACTTGTTTCCCAGATTATACAGTGGTATCAGATTTTGTATTTTCAAAAGGAGGCTGGGTGCATTTTGGAAAATTCTTTGAAGATTACCATTTGAGGTGTGGTCCAAAGCGGCAACATGATCCTGAGGATTTCTTTTCCCTTTTCAGACAAAGAATAAAAGGTGGTAAGTTTATGCATGAGTTCAACTTTCCTGAGGATTTGATTAGAAATAAATTTGACCTAAATAGGCAGGAGTTGAACAAGGAGAAATGGATAGCTTATGATAAGCTATTGGATATTTTGCACAAAATGGATCCAAAGTATGATCCATTGTTGGAGTTCAATCCACACCATAAGAAAATTGACTTTTTGATGGAGAACTTCAAAGAAATTATGGGCACCTTGAGGACCAAGAAGATAAACTTAGAATTGAGTCTGGGTGTACAAAAACAAGGTGCCAGGCCAATTGAGACAAGGCCAACATACCAATCTACAGAAAGGTGGCCCATTTACAGGAGGAAAAAGGATGAAAACAGTGATAAGGAGGAAGTGGATAGAAAAGGAAAACAAATAATGAAATTTCCTACACAGCCAGGTCCAAAATTCAAAATGCTTGAGGCAATTAAAATCATTGATTTGGAATCATCACCTGAGGATAGTCCCTCATCACCACCATCCGAGCCAAGCCCTAAGAGGCAAATAAATGATCAACCACAAGAGGATTTGATGGATGAAATTTTTGTTACTGATCAGGATATGCAGATTGGTATGCCTTCCCCTCCTAGGCCATCTGAGTTGGTTTTATTTGACTTGGATATGAAAGGTAAATATGTGCAAGATGCAAGGATGGAAGCATGTAAGGAGTTTCTAGATTATGATTCATTTGTAAAAACTCTTGTCTTCTTGCAATTGGTATAGAGGATGAAATTTGAAGAATACTAGGATAAGTGTAAGAAGAGAAGATAATTGAGGCCTGACAGGTCAGACTAGGAGAATGATGATGAAGTGAAAGCTAAATTAATGGATGAATTCAAGAACATCACTCCTAAGGAAGGAAGAAAACTGGTAAGTTAGGCTGGTGTCTTGATTTTACCTGAATGGGACATTGCAAATGTTGTAGCTTTTAATGCTATTCTAAAGTCCAAGCATCCCTTTCAAGACTCTGAAGAAGAGGTCAAGGCAACGTTACAAGATTCTACCTTCAGTGAAGAATATGAGACCTTGGCAATTTGGGCATTGGCCCCTCAAGGGAAAAAGCCAAATGTTACTGATATTAACCCAAATTTTAGAGGAGGGTTAATAATAAAGAGGGCTTCAGAGACCTCAACCATTGAGGCTACTAATTTAACTGTAAATGTGGCCAAATTGGCCCAAAAGACTGCTGAAAGAGAGGAGGCTGAAAAGAAAAGCCTAATGGAGAAATATAATCTTTTAATTGAGGAGTATAGTAAGATACAACAGAGGAATATTGAACTGAAGACTGAGGTGGATAGGTTAAGGTACAAATAGATTGGGGAAACATCAAGTGCTCCAAGGATCAGTACATTGCCTTCTACATCAGGGTCAGTGCCTCCTGCTTCTCCTATTATTTCCACACTAGGGTCTCCTACTCAAAATCCTTCCCTCACCCCTTCTTTAGAACAAATTGATGAAGAGGTAGAATGCTCCGTTGATCCTATGAAGAAGCAACTAATACACAAAATTGAAGAATGAGGAGGGATCCCTTTTAAAGCAAAAGGAGATTGTTACTGTTGTCTTAAGGCATTTGAATGAGAAATTTGATAATAGATTATCATCTATATATTCTTTATTATTAGATGCAATAAAGAATATTGATAGGGATCGGGAGGTAGTTATACCATTAATTGAAAATTGGATCCCTAGGGCCAGTGATTTAGATATAATGTATAAGGCCTCAAGGTTTGATATAAATAATAGGCCCCAATCATTAAGGCCTACTCAAGTGTTAGTTAAATCATTGCAAGGTTTTCAGACCTTAACAAATGACTTTAGTAGGAAGATCAAAGAGTTGGTGAAGAATTTTGATGATGAGGAATATCATAAATGGGTAAATAAGTATTTAATTAGGGAGTAAAAAAGTGGGCTGCTAATGACTGGCAAATCAACTGTTTCAGTTAAAACAGATTCTAGTTTTGTTTTTGGTGGCAGTCTTGGCACGAGATTCTTGAGGCTCTTTTGTTGTTGCATCAACCTTTCTCAGCAGGCTCGATGAATAGGAATATTCTCCAGGGTGATGGCTGTTGTAACAATTTTTGGAATATCACCAAGTGCTCCATTTGGCTGGTGACACGTGTACTTTCTGGCCTGATGCTTTTTTTCTCCTTCATTTTCTATAAGAAGGATTTCAAGGCCAAAAGTACGAGTTAGCAAGTTAGATAATTTTGGGTCGAGTCTAGGTGAAATTGCAGAGAAAATTGTAAAGTTCGATGGTTTCAAGGGAAATGCAATTTAGGTTTTGAGTCATTTTGTAATAGGTTTGGAATTCATGGGAATTTAATGTTGTATAACAGTACTAGCATTTGAGTTGAAATGATAAATTCAAACTCATGTCTCTCCATTGTACATGCATATCTAAATTTTGAATAAGATGAGTAAGGGTTGTTTCATTCATCTCACTGTTGTGTTGTGTATGATCCTTATTTTAGCTTTAATTCAAGGGATTAATTAAAATGCTTGAATGGGATTATAGGCGGATATATTCTATCTAAGGATTTGATAAGTAGTATTGGGTTAGAATGCATATTGATAAGATTGTAATGCAATGTTATCAGGGATCTTATATGTTATGTGTTAAATCTGTCATAAACCCTTAGATACTTATGAATTTGACTCCTACAATGGATATATGGCACTGATCTAAGTTGTGTTTATTCATATGATTCAATATTTGTTTTCCTTTACTTGGAGCTTGCTACAAATTTCAAATCAATGACTATCTTATACTGTGAAATGTGTTGTAGTTATCTCATGCTCCAAATAGTTGATAATACTGATGAACAACCAATTCTATTTGGTATTATCCTATTATGTTGAGCTATTAAATGAGATCATCTGTTGTACATTAATGTTGTTTAAGATAATGGTGCAGAGGTTGTAAACACATTAAGGGATCACCCTCCCAGGTCTTGCAGAGCCCGAAGTGTAGGAGGCTTTTAATGTCCTCGTCAGTTGGTCCAAGTCCTTCGAGCTGCCCTTTATTGGAATTGGAAATTCCATAGGTAGATTAGAAGATCAACCTGGTTACAGTAAAAACAACCAACACTACCCTTAACCCTCTATCTCTCTCCCACTCCCTCCCTCTCTCACTGAATCCCTATATCTCTCTCCCCTCTACCCATAACCCTAAACCCTAAACTCTTAACCCTTAAACCCTCTACCCTCTACCATCTCTCTCTCCCAAGAATCTCCCTCCTACCCCCTCTCCCTCTCTCGTGTCTCTCTCTCACTCACTCTCTCTATCTCTCCCTCTACCCTTAACCCTAAACCTTAAACCCTTAACCCTTAAACTCTAAACCCTTAAACCCTCTACCCTCTATCTCTCTCCCTCCTCCTCCCTCCCTCCCTCCCTCTCTATCAAGTCTCACCCTCATACTGCCTCTCCTCTCGGTCTCTCTCTCTCACACACTCCTATCTTTGTCCCCTCTACACTTAACCGTCTATCTTCTACCCTCTACCCTCTATCTCTCTCCCACTCCCTACCTCCCTCTCTCACTGAATCCCTCTATTTCTCTCCCCTCTACCCATAACCCTAAACCCTAAACCCTTAACCCTTAAACCCCAAACCCTTAAACCCTCTACCCTCTACCCTCTCTCTCTCTCAAGTCTCTCCCTCCTACCCCCTCTCCCTCTCTTAGGTCTCTCTCTATCTCTTCACTCCCTCTATGTGTCTCCCCTCTACCCTTAAACCCTTAACCACCCTTAAACCCTAAACACTTAAACCCTCTACCCTCTACCCTTAACCCTTTCTCCCTCTATCTATCTCCCACTCCCTCCCTCTCTCTCTCTGAAGTCTCTCCATCCTAGCACCACCCCTCTCTCAAGTCTCTCCTCTCCCCTTCCTTCCCTCTTCCTCTCCCTCTCCCCTCCTCTCCTCTCTCTCTCTCTCACTCCTAAGTCTCTCCACTCTAACCTAGCCTCTACCCTTAACCCTTTAAACCTTAAATCCTCTACCCTTTATCTCTCTCCCACTCCCTCCCTCCCTCACTCAAGAATCTCCCTCCTACCCCTCTCTCCCTCTCTCAAGTCTCTCTCACTCACTCTCTCTATCTCTCCCCTCTACCTTTAACCATAAACGTAAACCCTCAACCCTAAACTCTAAACCCTCTACCCTCTACTTTAACCCCTCTACCCTATATCTCTCTCCACTCTCTCCCTCTCTCTCTCAAGACTCTCCCTCCTACCCCTCTCCCTCTCTTATGTCTCTCTCTCTCACTTAATCCCTCTATCTCTCTCTCCTCTACCTTTAACCCTAAACCCTAAACCATTAACCCTTAAACCATCTACCCACTACGCTTAACCCTCTGCCCTCTATCTCTCTCCCACTCCCTCCCTCCCTCCCTCTCTCTCCCAATTCTCACCCTCCTACCCCCTCTCCCTCTCTCAAGTCTCTCTCATTCTCACTCACTCTTATCTCCCTCCCCTCTACCTTTAACCCTCTACCCTCCATCTCTCTCCCACTCCCTCCCTCTCTCTCTCACTGAATCCCTCTATCTCTCTCTCGTCTACCTGTTGGTTGTTTGCACTGTAACCAAGTTCATCTTCTAATTTACCTATGGAATTTCCAATTCCAATGAAGGGAAGCTCGAAGGACCTGGACCAACTGATAAGGATTTTAAAGACCTCCTACACTTTGGGCTCTGCAAGACCCGGGAGGGTGATCCCTTAATGCATTTACAACCTCTGCACTATTATCATAAATAACATTAACAACAACAGATAATATCATTTAAATAGCTCAACATAATAGGATAATACTAAATAGAATTGGTTGTTCATCAATAATATCAACTATTTGGAGCATGAGATAACTAGAACACATTTTCACAGTATAGGATAGTCATTGATTTGCAATTTGTAGTAAGCTCTAGGTAAAGACAAACAAATATTGAACCATAAGAATTAGTACAACTTAGGTCAGTGCCATATATCTATTGGGGGAGTCAAATTCATAAGAATTTAAGGGTTTATGAGAAATTTAACACATAACATATAAGATCCTTGAGAACATTGCTTTACAATCTCTTCAACATGTATCCTAACCCAATACTACTTATCAAATCCTCATACAGAACATATCAACCTACAATCCCCATTTAAGATGTTTTGAATGTTTTGTGATACCAAAAGCAGAAGAATAGTTGCTTTATTTCGATCAAACCATGGCAGTAGATGTCATGTTTGCCATTAAAGCTTACTCATGCACTGCATGAACGAATCTAATCACATTTGATGCAGATTCAAATATTAGCCGTCGATCCTTCACCTTGGTCAGATCATCAAATGACTTCCTTCAAAGAAAACTGGCATAGTCTCCATCGTGGCAATAAGGGGCCCACCATACTACTCGTTGCTAAGGAGATCCACATGGCGCCCACCCGTGATATCGCAATCAATAAAGACCTCACAACTTTTGATCACATGATGGCAGGAAACTATGGATGTCAACCATCGACAATCATGTTCATTCAACACAGTCGCCAACCTTGTTATTAACCATCAAGCACCTTTCTACCAAGATTATAACATCTTCGTTGATTTAAAACACATGCATCTTATAATTGCTTTAGTAACCCGTGGCATAATGTATTAAAGATGCATCAAAGTATTTATCATTCCTTCAGCTTCACTGGATGAGACACATAGCGCTCGCTTGTGATATTGCGATCAACAAAGACAGTGTGGTGGGGTCATCGCGGGATGGTGGGGAATAGTTGAGATCACATGATGATTGGTCTGCGGCCATGTGAACTTGTCCCTCTGCAAAATAAAAACATTTATTAGGGGAGAGGGCCCAATAGTCATGCGGGGTCCAATAGTCGCGCACTCAATCGTGATGATAATACCCAATCTTACCACATATTTATACTATATATTGTAAATAAATAGTCCAAATGTAAATAAAGAATAAACCAAATGTTGATAGAAAATGGACCCATACTTGAACACATGAGAACCTCTAAATGTTATATGAAAAAAACATAAATACATTCATGAAGAAGTGAAATAAGTATTTTTTTGTTTCAAATAAAATATCATAACTCTCCACTATAAGTATATCATTTAAAAAATAAAATACCCATTTAATAAAATAAGTCACTCATTTAAACAAGTATTGTTATCATAGTGAAAAAATATTGTTCTTATGTGTACAACAATTGGGGTAGCAATGTACAAGCATTGGATAATTTTATATTAATAGTTTGTCCTATCACAAATATAAAAGGTGAGCACAATAAATAACATGTATTTTCCTATTAAATGTGAAGGATTTTCAAAAAGTTTTAGTGTTCAACTATTGGTCCATTTTTGTTCAATATAAGTTGTATTTTAAATAATTATGTGTTGTTTTTATAACAACAAATAGATTTTTTGTGTTCAACTATTAGTCCATATGTGTTGAATATAAAAGGTAGAGATATCAAAGATGTATGGTTAACAATAAGTATTTGGTCCACTTAGGTTGTCTATTAATTAATTTAAATAAAAATATGATATTCTACAAGCAACAACTGATATTTTTTTGTTTAACTATTGGGGGTTCCATGATTAAGTTTTGTCGAACCTTTAAAAAGTCAAATTTTAGACACTTCTCAAAAGATCTGCCAATGTGGCGAGTTTCATGATGAGTCGTGCCTCCAAACCTTAGTTATAGATAAATTAGAGACTAGTCTACATTTTTTTTTTAAAAATGAAGGTTCTATGATATTCTAGTCAATTGCTACATGCTGAGAAAGTTAGCCTACACGACTAGTGGGCCCTATCCCCTAAAGGAATAAGGGG
>VDFB02137365.1:33435146-33807532 GCA_007258455.2 Sequoia sempervirens
GACCTTAATTTATAATTGATGTATATTGAAGATTAAAAATTAAATAAGTACAATATACATAAAAACCATATGTAAAATGTATTCCAATTAATCTCCATGACCATCTTATAATTACCTCTCACTTTCCTTAATCTACCTTTCCCCATTAGGTACTCCCCTTCAAATTTGTTAATGGAGTTGGGATCCCAAATGCGATCTACATGGATCTTTGCTGCAAACTTAGAAAGATATTCACTAATGTACACCATGGTTTGGTATACCATATATCCCTCCACCATAAAACCCTCAGGATGTGCTCTTTGTCTAACCAAAGCCTTCAAAAATTTCAAATGCCTCTCAACCATCCACATTGACCTTGTGTGTACAAGTCCACACAATTCAAGCTCCTCAACTTGGTGTATGAGGTAGTGTTCTTGTGCATTGAAAAATGTTGAAGGTAGACATTTTTGCATTTCACACATTAGACGAAGAATTTTTTTCTTCCAATAATTTATATCTTCTTTATGGATTTCTTTAGATGACAACCATCTACAAGTGATTCAAGGCACAAATATATTAACAAGATTTTAAAAAAAATATAGTATATTACATAACAAGTAAAAAAAATGGCAATTATAAGATGTATACAATGAATTGAACAAATATCGCTACTTACCTCATGTATTTTCCAAGATCATATATAACTTGCTTGACATTGTTGTCAAAGTTCTGCAGGAGAGATAGAGGTAGAGCGTCTTTGCAACAATTATAAATGATCTTTTCATTATTTTTCCAAAAGTAGTAAACATAATACATTGAAAAGTACATGCATTATACAAGTGCATATAATATACTAGAATAATTACCTTAATGAAGGTATGCCAATCATGCGTTTTCATCCCTGACCCAAATTCACCTTTCTTTGTTATTATATTGTTTATGTTTGCAGAAAATCCTGTGGGAAATCAAATTTTTAGTATGACTTCTTTTATAGCATTTCTTTGCTACTCTATTAATAACCAAGGAAGGGAAATTATATTAATTTGGTACCATCACTATTTGAAATTGAATGAAATTTTTCATTGCATGATTGGCTTCTTTGAATGTCACTACACAAAAGTTGTGATTTTCTTTTCATGTCTTCCATCCATTATTTTCCCATAGCGTTTCCTATTATATTCTTTCCGATATGCATTGTATCAAACAAATGCACAATTTGTAGCTTCTCATAGTAGGGCGACCTACTAAATTGTTTAGGATAACTTTCCAGTCCCTGTGGAAGCTGGCCATTACTTCCTTGAAGACCTTCATGAAGCATATAAGTTAAAGAAATTAACAGTGACAATCATTGTCAATTACAACATGAGTTAACACAATACAATATAAAAATATAAATTCAAAACATATCATATATGATAGATAAACAATTTGATCTGATGTATAACCTTGACGATTAATTCTATTATATTCCAACTTCCATAGGCAAGATGTCATTCTTCGTGGTTTTGATGTAGTCTCTTCTTTCCCATTGAAAAGATGTTTTTCAGTAGTTTGATACTTATGATTTCTATGGAGGAATTTCCTATACTCATCAAAAACCTACTTTCCTAAACTTGTTGAATGACGAGATTTCATTTTTAGACCACAAATTAGACATGCAAATTTTCCCTTTGTTTGAAGACCTGCAAGATCATATATAATTGGATTAAATGTGTCAATTTTTATAATTATATATAATGAATAGATTATTTTAAAAACATGCATGATATCTACTTCATAAAATTAAATATTGTTAAAGTACAGTCGAACATTATAACATACCACAAAAATGTGTTAGCCCTGGGGCATCATAAATTGTCCATACAAGCATTACATGGAATTGAAATTGTCTTTGTCCTATTGGTCTAGAGACGTCATACATAGTGATGCCATTCCATAACTTTAGTAACTCATCGATAAGAGACTCAATATATACATTCATATCTTTAACTTGGTACTTACCTAGTTGAATGAACATAAACATTACATAATTATTATAACCATTTTACTATAATATATATAAATTAATGTACATGACTATTGAATGAAAAAAACATGTCATTATGCAACAAATAGGACAAATGAGATGCTACTAGGTTAAAGAAAATTGATGTAAACAAATACCTGGAACAATCATTGACAACATTATGTGCTCCCTCTTTATTGAAATCCATGGAAGAATGTTATTGTTGATAACAAAAATAGGCCACACTGAGTAAATAGATCTCAGCTCTCCAAATGGATTGACACTGTCTGCTCCCAATAAAAGCCCGAGATTACGAGGTTCTTTAAAGTGTGTCCATTTTTCCTCTATGTCCCTAAATGTCGAACCATCTGCAGGAATTCGAAGAATTTTATCTCCACTTCTATTCCATGTATGGTAATCCATAAATTGCGCTAAGCTTTCACACCTAAATAATCGTTGCATATGTTGAATAATGAGAATATAATGAAGAACCTTGCGAGGAACATTTTTTTTTAGTTGATCTATTTGATATCTACTGAAATGACATTCTGGGCATTCTGTTGCAAATTCATGTTGTTTATGATATATAATATGATCATTGGGACATTCATCTATTGCTTGATACTCTATTCTAATATCTTTCATAATGCCAGATAAATCTCGATATGAGCGAGGTAAAATATTTGATGGTGGTAACAAAAATTCACCAATTAATCTACAACAAAAAATAATTTGTTAATATAAATAATATTAATGGTACATATTTCATCCTTTATTTAGTAGTGATGAACTAACAACAATTAAAATAGATGAAAAAAAGATGACATATATGACATGCGCTAACATCAAAGTGAGATTTCTATGTTTGATAAACCATTCATAACCTTCAAAGTTCAACAACAACAATACAACGAAGAAGAGTTGTTTGGGAGCCTTCATAAAGGGGCTCATATGCCTTCTCAAGTACAGGTAAATCATGAACATCATCAAAATCATCTCAATCATCATGATCAACTCTACCACTAAATGTGTCATGGATCAATGTATTTGTACCATCATCTTCAACTGTGTTTTCTGGCGCATGATTATCTTCTTCCATAGGATCATTAACTTCATCTTCAATATTCATAGCTCCATGTTCGTCCGCTTCCAAAACCACATTCTTCGAGCCGTGAAAATCCATATCATTTACCCTAGGGTGCCCCACCTTTATAATAATGATAGAAACAAATAAACCATGATCATGATCAAGTGATTATATATATATATATAATGTTAAAACGATATAAACATTTACAAATTCAATCGATATAAACACATATAATGAACAACTTACCAATGGACGATAATCATGCCCCCCTTCAACGTGACCATGCTACCCACAATGTTTCTCACTGTTGTGATTAAAAGTCATATCTTCTTTAATCCCTGCAATTATTGCAAGGACAATAACATTTCCCATCACCCTTTCTTTTCAATCTAGCCCACAATCTATCAAGTGTCTCTTCATTTTGTTCTGGACTAATATTATCTGACATGATTTTTCTTTACCAAGCTTGACTATTTAGATCTTCAAAAAATATCAAACTCACACTCCAATAATTTTTATTCATAGACAGGTAACAAAATCTAATAATTCTGATATTTTACACCAAAAAAATTTGGCATGCAACCACCCCTGCAAAAGAGAAGATAGTCTGAAGTAATGACCCCAAAAAACACTTTAAAATGCTAATTCCAAAACTTATTAAATTATGATTTTGCTATGATTTCCAACCGTTAGACTCCTAAAATAAAAATATTGAACTTGATCGCAAACTTCCTACAATGAGGAGGTAGCGAGCTAGTAAGAGCAAGTGACCCATTCCTAAGGAGCAACAAGTCATAATCATTATTTCTAATGTCAATACAGATTCATCCTTTTAGTTAAAGATGCAATGTGTCACTTCTTATGACAAGCTTATCCCTAGGGCCCTCAACATTGAGAGAGCCCTAATCGCACAAGGAAGCACACACTAGTAGAATTTGGAAAATAAATGACTAGGTGACTAAAAATTTTAGTCACAACAACTAAAAATGACTAAATTTTGCTCATTTTTTGCAACTCAATATAAATGAGTAAATAAATTACTAGTTTGGTCATTGATTAAAATTATTTAGTCACACAAATAAAATGACTAAATAGTTAGTCATTTATTTAGTCACAATCCATTTGAATAAATCATTTAAGGAATCAAGAATATAGCCTGCCAAAATACTCTAAAACTTTAATAAACATACCCTAAAACTTTTGTCAAAATCTTATTTTCAGGCATAGCCCACCATAATGGAGTTTTCATTTTAATAAACATACTCTAAAACCTTCGTCAAAACATTATTTTCAAGCATAGACCACCAAAATGGAGAAGTGTTTCAATAAAGAATGACACAAAACAGTGAGGATATGTGTGTGAAAGGAGGCATAGGATTCATTGTTGCTTATCTCATTCCTACTCTACTCAACAAATCTTACATTGTTCCCGCTACTATTTGTAATCTAGGTATTTACTTGACATATATTTGCATAATCTCAAATTCCTTCAGATGCTTTTGAAGTATCAATGTATCCTATATAGGGTTTAGAATGATTTTTTTTAATTAAAAAAATTAATAAATGATGTATTTCCCTGTAATTAGATAATGTGGAGATCTCCTAAATCTTCCCCATCACACTATCCTCTTTGGCACTGCATTCATTACTTCAGCTACTAGGGTTTTGCATGTGACATCTTTAATATCTTCATGACCATGGCTTTTAAATAGATTTCAGTCTTTACTTTAATCCTTTTCATGGTAACCCTTGAATTCCATAATCCAAGTTCAATCTCTTCTAAGAACGTTGTATTAAGCTAGACTACATAGTATGCATATAAAGCAAGTCCTTCATACCTGCCATTGTTCCAAACCACCACTCACTGCCTTAAAATGTTGCCTCCATAAGCACAATAACATGTTTTAAAATCATGGTTTCCAGTGATTGACCATTAAGGTCACCACTTTCATCAAGATACAATGATATTTTTGTCTTCAAACTCAAGACATTATGCAACATTGTGAATTTTTTGTTGTGTACGATTTGATTTTCTTGCATATTTACTACTTTGCTAACTTCCTTTAAGACTGGGTATTGCGCCCTCAGCTGCAATCTCAAACAGCTCACTCACTATCACTTGAAGATTCCTTTCATGAGCATCCTTCTATAAAATCAAACTTTTCCCTATAGACTGCCTACTTACTATAGGGGACTCATTATTTCATGGTATTGTAGATCTTAAGATCCTTCAACCTTATTGACACTACTTCACAGTCCACAAGGTATTATTCACTATTCTCGCATCTTTGATGAGTCTCAAAACACTGCTCAAATATGCAATCCACTACCTCCATTATACATTAATGGCTAAGAAGAAACATTGAACCTATGATTACCACTGTTACTTCATTTGGACAGTCATTCCCTGATTGCATTTTCCTTGTCTAACACTACCAAAAGCATTTGAAAAACCCTTAAGGTCAGCAAGGGGGTAAGGAAACTCATTGTTAAAATCTCCACTTTACTATGCAAGGTTTGAGTTTTATTATCTTGTCACTGCTCAGCCTCTTTTTGACTGTCACATCTCAAGTGATTGTCATTCTTCTTACCGTAGATTGAATTAACAAATGTCACTAAGCTACATAGTGTGCTTGTTATTGGCTACAATCTTTAGATTGCAAGATTTTGTTATTAGCTACAATGTCTCAATCTTTTTGGTATTGCAACCTCACTAATCTGCTAGAGTTATTGTTTATGTTTCTACGGAGGCCTAGGGTTTGTACCCTAATCATGCTCTTACCAATGCTTCTATTGGTATTAAAAAACAACCATAAATCTTGGGTCAAAAAATTAGTTGTCTTCACAAAGTTGTGGTATGATCTTGGATTGTATCCTAGAGTGTGTGGGAAGCTTGGGTTTGATCATTAAGGTATATAAACCTGATAAGGGAAATGTATCATATATAGCATGGGTCTTGCTTTAATACTTTCCATAATGGTTATTATCATATCACATTATTATAGTTTGCGGTAACCCAAGATTGCATTCAAGTATGTATCAAACTTGGTTTGTAGTTTAAGCTATACACTTTTAAGTAACATTCATAAGGTTTTGAAAATCTTGATCACTCTCTAGAATAGCCCATTAAACATGGGTTGTGCTTGAATGCACTACATAATTGATATAACACAACCACTCTGCATATCAACTAGAGTTATAGGATCTTTATTGCAGCAAGAGGTAATCACTCTTGGATCATGCTATAATTACATCGTAACCTGTTAAACTTGAGACAACCTGAATGCACCCAATGATGATTGACACCTACATTATACAACCTGAATTAACTACATTATATGAGTGCCTCCATTTCTAACATAGCCACATTAAACTTGGGTCACACATGAATGCATCCTGTATTTGTTATAGCACAACTGTGCCACATGAACAATAGAGTTATGGATCACATAATTACAGTCACAAGAATTTGTTCCTTGGTTGTAATCTTATGGTGATTCCACACAACAAAATCTGGACATGAAATTCTCAAAACCCTAAACCTCTAAAAATGAAATCTGATGAGATGTTGCTTTAAAATATGATTTTAAAACCTAGAACTACAAATCTGACTTCACAATTGAATTCTACAATAAGAAAATGACTACCCTCAACCTGGTGATATCTTCTCGAATTTTTTCTGATTTTGCCCAAGAAAATTGTCCTTAGTTCTCCACAAACTGTCTCAAGTAGAGCAAAACACTGTCACAATAAATCAACGAACTCTCTTTTCTTTATGTCGGCCACAATTTGATTTTTTTCTTATTTTTCATGTTTGTCGAAATTTCGATGAAACCCAGGTTTGTCAAAATTTTGATGAACGTCGGGGACAAACTTTTTAAAATTTGAAAATTACACATCAAATTTTACAAGTACTCGACAATACATCAAATTATACATATTTCGTCAAAAAAATTCATTGGATTTTGCAGTCAAATGAGTTAGTGACAAAGTATTTTAGAAATTTTAGCTGCCTAGAGAATTTATTTCACACACATCATTCATAAACTTGTGTTCTTTTATTATTATCATTGGGTACTATGTGATTTACATATCATGGAATTATGAGGCCATTATCTTCATTAGATGACAAGTCTAGAATCATGTCTTGGTAGTTTGATTTGATGGTCCAATTGGCCATGTGTAGTTAGCCACATCATTGGCCTTCGTATAGACATGTGATAATTTGTAATTTTTAAATTAGGAAAGTATATCCTACACTTCTTGCAAAAGTTTATTTAATTACAATTAGGTTTCAAATTGCCAATAGTTTTAGTGGTTATCAAAGATTCACCTTCGATGAAGATGTGGTCTTTATTAGATATCATTTGACATGTTTGGAGGCCCAAAATTATAGCGTGGAACTCAACTTCATTGTTGGCTCCATCCAAAAATTATTTGCTGCTAGGGCTAAAATATTCCCTTTCTAATTTCTAAATACACACCCTACCTTAGATTTGCCTTGATTTCCTAGAGAATGCCCATTAGAAATAAATTTTATCCAATCAAAATTAGGTGGTACCCATCCAGTATCCACTTTAAAAATATTGATCGGTTGAACCCATGGGACCCCATGAATAGGGGGATAATGAGACCAGATCAATGCTTCCTTGTCTTACCATCCCAAGATGTAAATTCACAATATGGTCGACAAGAATTCTTTACGACATTGTTTACTACCTTTGTGATGGTTGCTTCAAATTTTCATGTTATATCTTCCTTTGTCATTTATTTTCCTTAAAAAACTATTCTATTCCTCTCCTTCCATAATTTCCATATAATCAATGATGAACTTGCTATCCATAAACTATTGTTTAGGTTGTCTTCTTATGCATTGATGGGTACATATTGAAGACTGAAAGAAGGGCTATTGGTAGTGGACTTTTCCAATTTAATTTTTTGATTATCTATTTCTAACAATACTCTACCATTTCTCAATTTAAAAGAATATGGTTTGCATTTTCCTCCTCCTATATATAGAGCAAACATATGTGGATGCCATTAATGCCCATTTATGGATTCTATCACTGGTCAAAATTCATCTTTGGATAAAAACCTAGATAAAGACTCTAGCCTTTGACAAGAATTTGCAACCCCAACATTGATGATAAGGCCAATTTTATTTCTTAGCAGCAACTTCAGCCAAAGTGTATCTAATTTTAACATTAAATTTTCCTAAGTTTGATGTAGGAGCATCCAATGATGTAGGGAAATCTTGTATCACCCAAAAAAAAATAGTTTTCTTTATTTTCCTTAGTTTTTTTGAGTCCCATGATGGCACTTAAGGGGTATAATACTGTTAGGTGTCAGAAATAGCGAAAAATGAGAACTTACTATTTTTAGTAAGTTAGCCAAAACGGGCTCATATGGACATAAAATTTTACCCCAAGGAGCAAAGCTGAAAAAAATTTCCGGTTGTGAAAGAATCACCTCAATACCATACATGGTTTGGGAGAAATTAAAGTTTATGTCCTGAGAAATTTCTCCAATGCAGCTTCAAATTCAGATATAAAACTTTGGAGGCCCCGAAATAGCTCAAAAAGTGGTTGAATTGACCTACAGTAAACTTATGTGTTGTAGAGATCATCGAAAAATTTCCAAAAATATCCAATAATAGTGAATCAGACACCTGGATCAAAAGTTATGGCCCCGCGAAGTTGGTCCTCTAAAAAGTGAATTTCATAAAAAATTCTTCCTAGGCCAGAAATCAAACGGCGAGATTTTTGGCGCCAAAAAAAGAGGAGAAATTTGAACTTTCTAGAACATTCTAGGGTGGTTATTTGGGAAAATAAAAAGGGTTAAGTGGGGGTTGTAGAAGGTGGTCCTGATAGTGCAAATTATGGCTTTGAATAGAAGATTTTCTTTTCTAAGTTGATTTTGTTGTAATGAATCAAGCCCATGAAGTTGTAGCATGTAAGCTTTTAATCTATAATTTCATTTTCTGAAAATAATTGAAAGTGAGTCATTTTTTTGTCTCACATTTTCTGTGTTGATATAAGTTGTGATTTTTGTGGGTTTTGGGCGGTGTGGCCCTCATCAAGTGGTATGAGAGTGAGAGTTCCTGAGCCTGTAATAGAGTGTCGAACGTGAGGCAGTTGCAACATGACTTGTGAGTGTGGGTTGAATTCAAGATGCCTCCAAGACATGCCCAATATGGTAGAGGTGGAGGTTAGGGTGGAGGAGGTCCACCTAGGGATGAAATCAGAGTCCTTAGAAGGCAATTAGAAACCTTGCAACAAGAGGTTCGAAGAAGAGATGTGCAATGAGACAAAGATGAGAGTGAAGATGAAATAGAAGAGGAAATGGAAGAGGAAGAGTGGGATCCAATGGATCTTGGAGAAAGAAGATTGTTGCAAGTTATCTCAAGCATTGGGAAGACACCTAAAATGGAGGTTTCAACTTTTATTGGAAATTTGAATCTTGAAGAATTGATTGATTGGATCAATGACATGGAGGAATTTTTTGAGTTTGAGGAGATTGAAGATCCTCATAGAGTGAGTTTTGCAAAGACAAAATTGAAAGGTCATGCCAGTATATGGTGGAAAGAGGTCCAGTTGGAAAGAGGAAGACGAGGGAAAGATAAAATTTCCAGATGGGATAGAATGGTGTCAAAATTGAAGAAACAATTTATTGCAGTTGATTATGAATTGGAGTTGCTCAAGAAGATGCAGAGCTTGAGGCAAGGGACAAGGACCATGAAAGAATACACAGAGGAATTTCACAAGGTCCTGATTCAAATTGGACATTCTGAGGAAAATAAGGAGAAAGTTTCCCATTATATTAACAGGTTGAAGCCAAGCATACATGAAGAATTGACACTAGTAAGAATGAACACCATTGAGGATGCTTACTATTTTTCTATAAAGGTTGAAGAACAGTTGAACAAGAGGCTTGAAAACAAACAACAAGGTGGAGGCCATGGAGGAAAGACCGATGGGTGGTCATATGGAGTTCGAAATGAAGATCAAAAGAAGGGTGAAGGATCTAATAGCAGCCATAACCAGAAAGGAGATAACACATATCATCCTCGTGATTAGAATAATGGAGACCAAAGAGGAAGGGGAAGATCTGGACGAGGAACGGGAAGAGGAGGCTTTCATGGAACCTGTTTCTAGTGTTGAGAAGAAGAAGATAGGGCCTATGAGTGTCCTCAACATCAAGGAAGGACAAATAGAAGACCTGAGGGTAATGCACAAGTTGCACATGTAGATGAAGATATTGAATCTTCACATTCTGAGGATGTAGAAAGAGGAGAGGTTCTTGTTACCAGAAGGGCCTTGCTGAATGAGGAGAATGAGCCAACTCAAAGGAAGAATTTGTTTCACACCGGATGTAAGTGTGAAGGTAAAGTTTGCAATGTTATTATTAATGGAGGTAGTACTAATAACCTTGTTTCAGAAGAAATGGTTATTAAGTTGCAATTGGAGAGAAGAAGACATCCGAACCCATACCGGATTGCTTGGTTGCAGAAGGACCATAAAGCCTTGGTAAATGAACAATGTTTGTTAAAGTTCAAAATTGGAAATTACCATGATGAGGTATTGTGTGATATTATGCCTATGGATGTTTGTCATATGTTGTTAGGTAGACCATGGTAGTTTGATCAATGAGCAATACATGATGGACATGCCAACACCTATTCTTTGACAAAGGATGGAGTTCGTCATAAGTTGAATCCCTTGAAAGAGGCAGAAGAAAAGGTATGCAGTAATGCAAGAATTTGTTTGGTTGATGGAAGAAAGTTCCTAGAAGGTATGAAGCATGAGCATATGTGTTTTGCATTGATCCCTAAAGTTGACAAAGAAGATACTACTAAGGTACCTATAGAGGTTTTAGGTTTGTTGAATGAGTTTCAAGCTATTATTTTTGATAATGTACTTGAAGGTTTTCCTCTGATAAGAAAGATTAGTCATCAAATGGACCTAATTCCTAGAGCCAGTTTTCCAAATAAGGAAGCTCATCGTATGATTCCATCAGAGAGTGAAGAGTTGAACAAACAAGTGCAAGAGTTGTTGTAGAAGGGATTGATTAGAGAGAGTTTGAGTCCATGTGCAGTACCTACAGTACTAGCACCAAAGAAGGATGGGGAATGGTGGTTGTGTACAAATTCTAGAGCCATCAACAAGATCACCATCAAGTATAGATTCCCCTTGCCGATAATGGATGACATTATGGATTGTTTGAGTGGAGCTGATTACTTCATGAAGATAGATCTGAAGAGTGGATATCACTAGATCCAGATTAGAGAAGGAGATGAATGGAATACATCCTTCAAAACCAAGGAGGGCTTGTATGAGTGGTTAGTCATGCCTTTTGGGCTAACCAATGCACCAAGCACCTTTGTATGGCTTATGAATGAGGTATTGAAATAATTTTTAGGAAAGTTTGTTATTGTTTATTTGGATGATATTTTGATTTTTAGTAAGACATTGGAGGAGCACTTGATGCATATTCAAATTTTTTTTCAAAAAAAAGAGGAGAAGTTGATTAATTTGAAGAAATGTAGTTTTGTGAAGAGAGAGTTGGTGTATCTGGGATTTGTTCTCATAGTAGAGGATCTTAAAATGGATCCAGAGAAGGTGAAAGCTATCATTGAATGGATTACCCCAAGGAATGTTACAGAGGTAAGATCATTTCATGGTCTAGCAAGTTTTTACGAAAAGTTTATTAATAATTTTAGTAGTATTTGTGCATCTCTAACTAAAGTGATGAGAGGGGATAGAAAAGAGTTTAAGTGGACCACAGGAGCAGCCAAATTTTTTGATATGTTGAAGAAGAAAGCTACAAAGCAACCTATTTTGGAACTTCTAGATTTCAATAAGGTCTTTCAGGTAGATTGTGATGCTAGTGGCACTGCCATAGGAGTTGTTTTGAGTCAAGAAGGTAAGCATGTTGCCTATTTTAGTGAGAAGTTAAATGATGCTAAGAAGAAATATTTTGTATATGATCAAGAGTTTTATGCTATAGTTCAGGATTTGAAGAAATGGAGACACTATTTGTTTCCAAAAGTATTTGTTTTATATACTGATCACCAGGCTTTGCAGTATCTCAATATTCAAGGAAAGTTGAATTAAAGGCACTTAAAATGGGTTGAGTTTTTGCAGAGTTATACTTTTGTTTTGAAGCACAAGAGTGGAAGGTCAAGTAAAGTTGCAGATTCCTTAAGTAGAAGGCAAAATTTGTTGATAGAGATGAACATAGAGGCTGTTGGGTTCAATGAACTCAAGATTTTGTACCTAGAAGATCCAAACTTTGCATAAGCTTAGAAGGCTTGTTTGGAACCTGTTACATTAGATAGGATGAGATGGTTGGATTTATTAATACAAGATGGGATGTTGTTTAGAGGAAGCCAATTGTGCATTCCAAGGATTTCTATGAGAGAGAATCTAATCAAGGAGAAGTATAGTGCAGGATTGGTTGGAAAATTTGGTTGAGATAAGACCATTGCTCTTGTCAGTGAGAGTTATTATTGGCCACAATTATAACAAGATGTGAAGAAGTTTGTACAAAGTTGCAGAGTATGTCAGATGGCAAAAGGAAAAAGTCATAATATTGGATTGTATCAGCCATTACATGTACCTGAGAGGCCATGGGAGGATATTAGCATGGATTTTGTTCTTGATTTTCCAAGGACACAATGAGGGCATGATTCCATATTTGTGGTGGTGGATAGATTTTCAAAGATGGCACATTTCATTATGTGTCATAAGACAAGTGATGTTGTTCATGTTGCAGAGTTTCTTTTTAGAGAGGTGGTGAGACTACATGGTCTACCAAAGAGTAGTTTTAGACAGAGATACCAAATTTGTTGGTTATTTCTAGAGGACATTATGGAAGAAGTTGAAGAAAGATTTGAAGTTTAGTTCTGCACACCATCCATAGACTGATGGAGAAAAAAAGGTGGTGAATAGGAGTTTGGGTAACCTGCTAAGATGCTTAGTAGGAGATAAGCCTAAGGGATGGGATTTGATTATACTATAGGCATAATTTGCTTACAAAAATTTTGTCAATAGGAGCATTAGTAAATCACCATTCCAAATTGTATATGGGAGTAGTCTAAGAACTACTTCTGAACTAAGAAAGATGGATAAGGGGGAGAAGAGTAGTGTTGAGGCTAAAGATTTTGCTGAGCACCTGAAGAATTTGCATGAAGAAGTGAAGAAACACATTAAAAAGATGAACTCACAATATAAGGCTCAAACAGATCAGAAAAGGAGGTATAAGGATTTCCAGGTAGGAGATGAAGTTATGGCTCATTTGCAAAAGGAAAGGTTTTGAGTTGGTACATACAACAAGTTAAAGATGAAGAAGTTTGGACCATGCAAGATCCTAAAGAAGCATGATTTAGGAAATACTTATGAGGTAGAGTTTCCTAGTGGAATAAACATTTCTCTTGTGTTCAAAATTGTCAATTTGACAAAGTATCATGAAGGTGATATAGAGGAGGGTTTGATAAATGAACAACTAAAAATTCCAGCACCTACTTCAGAGAAGGAAGAGATAGAAGAAATCCTGGATAGTTGTGTGGGTAGAAGCATAAGAAATAAGAAATATGTAGAGTACTTGGTGAAATGGAGAGGAAGGCCTGCTGAAGATTCATCATGGTTATCTGAGGTTGAGGTTAACCATCTTGGTTTCCCTCTAACTCCTGAGAAGTGACAGAGTCACTTTTCAAATTACCCTAGGTGTCTGATGCAAGAGCATCCAGTGGTATAGGGAAATCTTGCATCATCCAAAATAAATTGTTTTATTTATTTTCCTTAGTTGTTTTGAGTCCCATGATGGCATTTAAGGGGTATAAGACTGTCAGGTGTCATAAATAGCAAAAAATGAGCGCTTACTATTTTTATTAAGTTGGCCAAAATGGGCTCATATGTGTTGACATATGGATTCTAGTGTTGTCATTGATGGCAACCTAAGCATTATTCTGGTCCACAGATCAAGATTTGTTCATACCAGTAGGCAGAGTAAAGAACAGAGTATTACCAGAAGATAGAATGTAGAACAAGGTATCCAGTTAGTATGTCAATCTATATGCTTCACCAGATTATCATTTTGAGTTGTGGATCTCAGGGAAGGTTGTTAAGTATCTATATTATCTTATTGTTAAAATTTTGTGATGTTGCATTAATCAGTGTATAAGTTAAGGAGATCTGGTAGGATAATTTTTTGTTTATTAGCTCACAGTGGCCGACTTGATGTATGTAGTGTGTCACAAATGTATAAGGAGTAATTGTTTAAATGTTTCTGTGTTCAAGAATTCTGATTTGGGACCACAACATAGCATTAGCTAACTTTTATGGGTACGCATCGAATATTAAATGTGGATTGAGCTGATAGTTGGAACATATTTTCTATTTTATTAAAGCCAACATGGAGCGATTGAAATCTTGGTAGCAAATATATATATATATATATGAGATTGGTAAATTCATTTTGTAGTGGTGTATGTGGTGTTCGATATGTGTAGATGTGTGTGAATATTAGAAGACAAGTTGAGTGATTCTCATTTGTGCAGAAGAGGATTTTTGTGAAGAAAATTAAGGCAGAGCAGAGCGAAGTGCAAAATCATACAAAAGGTCTAGAATCTGATCTATGAGATTAACCAAAACTGTAACCAGGAATTTCTAGATGTTATCTTCTCAGTTCAATAATTTGATTGTGATCCAAATCTTTTGTAAGGAAGTGAGCCTTCCTATTTTGAGCAGTGAGCTCTAGGAAATGCACCTGAATTCAAGTGCATTCCCATTTTGTTAAACACTATACTTTGTGTACTCAAATTGTGGATTGACCTCCACTGTGGTTTTTCCCCTAACAAGCTTTCCATGTAAAAATCCTTGTGTTATGGTGTTGTGGATTATTGTTTCATGTTCATGCATCTTTCTTTTGATTGAATGGTTTAAGCACTTGAAAGGAAAGATTAATAAAAGCTAAAATTGCTCAACACTGATTCACCCCCCCTCTCAGTGTTGCTTGAGTCCAACAATTGGTATCAGAGCTAAGTTCCTTGAAGAATTTTAACAACTTGAGGTAGATCTTGGAATGTAATGGACTCTGGTATTCTTCAACAACAACTTGTGGTGGCTCTTGATGATCTTGATTAGTCTAAGGTAGAAGTCTAAAAATTGAAAGGAAATCTTAAGGATGTTGAGAAATTCATTCAGAAGTTGAAGGATCGGGTTATTAAATCCAGGGAAAGGAGAAAGGATATTTGTGATCAAATAAAGAAAAAAGAAAGAAAAATTATTGAAGAGAGCAGAAGGATGGATGATGATCATTTGAATCAAACCTTGAAGAAAATAACTAAAGAATGTGAAAAGCTTGCTAGATACAATTCTACCCTGAAGCATGAGATGGAATCTATGGCGATGAAGATGAATAAGGAGACTAAAGAAAGAAAGAAGAATGAAGAAAAACTTGGCCAAAACCTAAAAGAGAGAATTAATGAATGCAACAGAGTTAACAAAGAATTCATTCAGTTGGAGATAGAACTGCAACAATCTAGAGACAATGAAGAGGAGCTTGAAAAAAAAATTGTTATTCTTAGAGATGAACTAACTACTGCAAATGAATACAAGGAGAAATTCAAGATTAGCTCAGTTAAGCTTGATGAGCTAATTCAAGGAAAAAAGAATGCAAATGACAAGCAAGGCCTTGGATATGAGAAAGGAGAAAGTTCCAGATCTAGACAAAGGAATCTCAGGCAAAGAAATCAAATGAACAAAGAAAAAAGGCGTCTGGTAAGACAACCTAATGCACAAAAGTTGAATGGATACTATTTTGCATGCAATAAATTTGGTCATATGACTGCTCAGTGTAGAAGTAAAATGAAATCAAGAGATTCATCATTCTCTGGTCAATGTTTCAATTGCAACAAGTTTGGTCATAAGTCAATTGAGTGCATAAATTTTTCAAACAACTATGTCAATAGAAGGAATGTAGAATGATATACCTGTAGAATATTTGGGCATATTGCTAATGAATGAAGATCAAGAAGAAATCAATGGAATGATTGGTATGAACAAATAAATCATGTGCGTTACAATTGAAACAAATTTCATCACATTGCAAGATTTTGTAGGAACAAAAACATGGATAGAAGAGGTCCGGTATACAAAGGAAAAGTTTCATAGAAAGATGATAAAGGAAAAGGGAAAGTGATTGTGGAAGAAATAAGAGATCATATGAAGAAAACATGGGTAAGGAAGAGTGAGTCTGATGAAGGAAATAAGCCTGCACTAGAATCTGCTTCTGGTAATTCCTCCAGAAATTGATCTTAGGCCTAGGGGGAGTTTTTCAAGAAAATCCTTTGTCCCCCTATCGGTAGTTGGCACCAGAATGCAAGAAATTGTCAATAGTTGTGCTAATAGTTTACAAGTGTATCAGTGATCACTTGTGCAAAAAATTGAGAAGTGGAAGGTCCATAGATGAATTCTTCTTTCGTTGTCTGAGCAAACAGAGTATTCGGAATACCTAGGGAAAAACATTTAATGTGGTAAAAAGGTTAGGTGTGTGAGTTATAAAAGGGTATTTAGAACCCTCATTTGTCACCTTGCATTGAAGAAGAATAGAAGGAGAGCCTCTATAGTAGAATTTTGAAGGATTAAAAGTCAATTCGGTGGCGAATTCATCAGGTATTTCAGTTGCTTGTAGAATTCTCACTTAATTTGGTGCTCACTAGAAACTTGTTTGGTACGAAAAGGAAAATGAAGCAAATCAATTGAATGGTGAATTTAGATGAATATAGAAGTGAGAAGATTAGGGATGTGAGAAATATGTTGTCAACCGATGAATTGAAATGGCTTGAAGGTGCGAAACAAAAAAGTTTGGATATTTGGAGTGAATTTCCCTATTTTGATAACACAGAAGTTGTTAAGTTTATCCTGAATAGATTGAATGATGACATTCTAACTCTGGATAAACCCTATCTCATTTTGAAAGAGGTGATTAAGATTCTAACTAGATTATGCAATGCTAGGGATATACCAAAAAAGAAGTCGATTCAGAACAAAGAAGTCGAAACCCTAACTAGAGTAACTGGAGATCAAAGTGATTTGATAATATCGATGATCAAAGATCCAATAACAAGGTACATTGCGCATCAAATTTCATACAAAATATTTTTTAGAAATAGGGAAGGTGCAACTTTGGTAGGTGTAGTTTACATCTCTCATAAAATGATAATGGAGGATCATTATTTTAACCTATGCGGATTGCTAAAAGATCAATTGATGGAAAATGTGCAACTAACAAAGGAGGTAGATTACCCTTTCAGGTTTGGTACCTTGGTCATATGTCTTGTGATACATATTTTCTGAATTTCTTGCCATAGATCAATAATGTTGTATGGAAAGAGAACGAACTGGTTTGTAAATATATTTTTGAACACTCTAATACTTTGGAAAATTGTTAGCAAGAGTATGCAAATTTCTTTAAAGAATTGCTAGGGAAGTTTGGAGCAATTAGCATTTCCATTTCAGCAAGAGCACTTGAGGTTGGATCCTCTTCTGGTGAGATGGAGAGGAAGAAGAAAAGAGCACAAGAGATTGATGATTACACTCCTCTGGCACACAAGACTCCAAAAATTGAAGGAAAAGGTAAAGAACAAGTGATTGTGGACATAGCAGATGAGGAATCTGATGAGTACACTCCAAGGGAAGAACCATAATTAGTTGAACCAGATGTGGTAATGGTAGAAGGAAGTGAAGAAGAATGTGTTTTATCCAAAGTAAAGATACTGCAGCTTGTTTAAGAGGAAGATGGGATGCATAAAATTGTTGACATATGGTCTGATAGACCCTCATATGAGCAGGACCTGATCGAGAGCACACTAAGTACTTATTTTGTGCACAATAACATTGATTTGGAGAGTTTGAAGAATGTGTTTCCTGAAGAGATGATTGAATGCATTAAGGAAGTCATGGTCTCTAAGTCCTAGGATAGGCAAGAGGAAGAAATAATTCTACATCTGAAGGATCAGTTCAGGCTATCTCTTACTAAACTAAAAAGGAAAATGAATGTGTTGAGACAATGCATAAATAAAACAAATAACATCTACAACTATTATCTTCACTAACCTCATGCAGTTGGGAGATACAAAGATAAGCTGGAGTAGATTGAAATTGAGCTAAAAAAGATTGGCCAGGATTATAACATGTTTTAGGATCAGGATGGTGTAGTCAAGAAAAGGATTCAAGAGTTACAGTCCGAGCATACAAAAGTTCATTTCACAAAAAACAACCTTGTGGACACCTTTTGGAAAGTGAAGGATTTAACCGAATGTAGAATGGAGTAGTTAATTGAGGTTCTGAGGAAAGGAGAGAAATTAGAAGAGGAAATCACAATTCCAGAATCTCTCATCTAGATTATGAACCAAATATCTGAGAACAACAACTTGATCTTAACCATTGGGATTTCAGTAGAAGCTTGGAGGAAATTTCTTCCGGAAATGAAAGATAAGTACAAGATAATTTTCTGACTCAAGTAGTAGTTGTATTTCTTTAAATTTTGATCCAATTTTTGAATTAGCAAGGGGGAAGATCCAAAATATGTTTGTCATTGATGTCAAAGGGGAAGAGAGAGTAGTGAAAAATTCCTTATTATTCTAAGGGGGAGTTGTGTTTTGAAATTTTGAACTCCGGCAGCGTAATCATATTGGTTCTGACACTTAGTCATTTTTCACTAAGTGTTGCCATCAATGCCAAAGGGGGAGATTGTTGGAATATGGCTTCTAGTGTTGTCATTTATGGCAACCTAATTCATTATTCTAGTCCACAGATCAGGATTTGTTCATATCATCAAGCAGAGTAAAGAACAGAGTATTACCGGAAGATAAAATGTAGAATATGGTATTCGGTTAGTATGTCGATCTGTATGCTTCACCGGATTATCATTTTGAGTTGTGGATCTCGAGGAAGGTTTTAATTATCTATATTATCTTATTGTTAAATTTTTGTGATGTCGCATTAATCGATGTATAAGTTAAGGAGATCCGGCAGGATGATTTTATGTTTATTAGCTCACAGTGGCTGACTTGATGTATGTAGCATGTTGTGGATGTATAAGGAGTAATTGTTTAAATGTTTCTATTTTTGAGCATTTTGATTTGGGGCCACAACATAGCATTAGTTGAATTTGATGGGTACGCATCGAATATTAAATGTGGATTGAGCTGACAGTTGGAAGATATTTTCTATTTTATTAAAGCCAACATGGAGTGATTGAAATCTTGGTAGCAGATATATATATGAGATCAGTAAATTCATTTTGTAGTGGTGTATGTGGTGTTCGATATGTGTAGATGTGTGCAAATATCAGAAGAGCAGTTGAGTGATTCTCATTTGTGCAAAATAATATTTTTGTGAAGCGAATTAAGGCAGAGCAGAGCGAAGTGCAAAATTAGACAAAAGGTCCAGAATCAAATCTATGAGCTTAACTGAAATTGTAACCAAACATTTGTAGATGTTATCTTCTCAGTTCAATCTTTTGATTGCGATCCAAATCTTTTGTAAGGCAGTGGGCCTTCCTATTTTGAGCAGTGAGCTCTAGGTAGTGTGCCTGAATGTAAGTGCATTCCCATTTCATTAAACACTATATTTTGAGTACTCAAATTGTGGATTGACCTCCACCGTGGTTTTTCCCCTAACAGGATTTCCACATAAAAATCCTTGTGTTATGGTGTTGTGGCTTATTGTTTCATGTTCATGCATCTTTCTTTTGATTGAATGGTTTAAGCACTTGAAAGGACAAATTAATAAAAGTTAAAATTGTTCAACACTGATTCACCCCCCCTCTCAGTGTTGCTTGAGTCCAATAGTGTTAGAAATGTGTGCCTCAATCATCACAGGCTGTAACCTCTATTGGGGAAAAGTCGGTGTGACATCCATCATGTCTCGCCGACTAGCAGTAGTAACCTTGTTGAAATTGTATAGGTCACTGTGACCTTGTAGAAGTCTTGTCGAACGCTTTTACTTTGGTGCCTATCACTGTGACAGTTTATTCATTATAACCTCTCACCGCTTGTGGAGATCTCTGGCCGACAAGCCATTCAATCAGATATCGGGGAGAGTCTTGGATGTTCTCTATGAGCTCTCAGCGATATGGATGTCTCACTAAATGCTTATACATTGGAGTCATCAGGATAACCTTTGGTGGCTTGGTGAGAAGTCTTATCGAGTAATATGTCTCACCGACAGTGTTTAATATGAAGTCTTCGGGGAAAGTTTTGGAGTTTTGGTATGACTTATATCAATAAGCAATGTCTCACCGACGGTGTTCACTCGCAGTAGCATGAAAGATCTCGGTGTAAGGTCTTAGCTATGGACAGAAGTCTTGTCGACTGTTGTTTGGTTGTCGGTATGACTTGTGAGCATTCAGAGTAATGTCTCAGCGAAAGTGGAGTCTTGTCGATAGTAGTATGACTACGGAGTAACATAAGAGATCTCGGTGAAACCTCTTGGCGATAGTTGAATGTCTTGGCGATAGTTGGATGCCGATGGAAATGCTAATGGCTCAGGATGACTTAGGACCTCAGTATAAGGTCCTGGCGAAAGCGATGTGTCTCTCCGACTGGTGGATGCATTAGGATTAACATCAAGCATTTGCTGTGAGGTCTTGGAAAAAAGATGAATGTCTTGCCAATCGTTTGGATGCTTCGGTGTAACTTAAGAAGTCTCGGTGTAACCTCTTGGTGAGTGGTAAGTCTTGCTGATAGTAATGTTGAATTCGATGCAACAGTTGTAAACTCAGTGGAACCTCTTGCCGATGGGAAACTCTTGGCGATATCGGATGCTAAGCTGTGTGTGGCATTAGGGAGACATGGTCAGTGTCTCATCAACATGCCATCACAGTTTAAAGTTTTTTGACCGAGTGAAGGCTTCCTATGTGGCGTCGCATGGACCAATCAGAGAAGCCGAATGGAAACCATTGGAAGATAGTTCGTTGAGGCAGTTCTGTGAGGAAGTTCAACAAACAGGGAATGACATGAATATAGTTTGAAGTTGCAGATGCTCGATGGTTCGGTTGGTTCAAAGAACAATTGTGTGAGCAGTTCGAATTGTATCAGTGGATGAATTCTATTCTATGAAGACTGTAACTTGAAGGTTCCTGTACAAGATTGATCATTGTGAAAGCTACTGTATTATGACATCAGAAAGATAAGTCTAATATTTTGTATGTAATTTCCATTACTGTAATACAAAGTGATTTCTCTTGGTGTGGTGGGTTTTTCTCATGTAAGGGTTTTCCCACATATATCTGGTGTTCATATGTGTTTGTCTATTACTCTATTTCAGTAATCTCTTTCATGTGCATCTTAATTGGACTATAGTTGAAAAATTAAAATTATATCTGCATTCTTCCCTGAGTCTTTGACGTTAGGAGAGTTGTTTCCACATCTAATTTTCCTTACAAATAGTGTGGATGTGAAAATTTACCCCAAGGATCAAAGCTGAAAAACATTTCCAGTTGTGAAAGAATCACCTCAATACCCTACATGGTTTGGGAGAAATTAAAGTTTTCGTCTCGAGAAATTTCTCCAATGCAGCTTCAAATTCAGATATAAAACTTTGGAGGCCTCGAAATAGCTCAAAAAGTGGCCAAACTGACCTATGGTGGGTTCATGTATCATAGAGCTCATCGAGATCTTTCTGATGATATGCAATAATAGTGAATCAAACACCCAAATCAAAATTTATGGCCCCACGAAGTTGGTCCTCTAAAAAGTGAATTTCATAAAAATTTCTTCCTAGGCCAGAAATCAAACGGTGGGACTTTTGATGCCAAAACAAAACACAAAATTTGAACTTTCTAGAACATTCTAGGGTGGTTATTGGGGAAAATAAAAAGGGTTAAGTGGGGGTTGTAGAAGGTGGCCCTGATAGTGAAAATTGTGGCTCTTAATAGTATATTTTCTTTTTTGAGTTGATTTTGTTGTAATGAATCAAGCCCATGAGGTTGTAGCATGTAAGCTTTGAATTTGTAATTTAATTTTCTAAGAATAATTGAAAGTGAGTCATTTTTCTATCTCGCATTTTCTGTGTTGATATCTATTGTGATTTTTGTGGTTTTTTGGGCAGTGTGGCCCTCATCAAATTTTGTACTGCATCACCTAATAATATTTTCCTTCCTTGAAAAATTAATTCTTTGTTCATACAAAATTTTCTTGAGACGTTATTTTTATGGCTCTAGAAAGGGTAGTCCCTAGAATTATTTCTAATCCTAAGATATCACAAAATTATTCTCTTTTTTTCTCCATTTAGTCACATAGGTTCTTGTCTCAAGTGTTGATTAGGTATGATTTTTCCTCTTTGATCATAGGGTTGGTCATTAGGCCTTGGTATTTGTACCATAGAAAAATGGATCATTGACATTTTCATGGTTATTTAGGTCTTTCTCTTGTGATGTTTGACTTATCTTGCTTTGATTTAATGTTGCAATGTAGCTTATGCATTCACATTAGGTCCTAAATATTCAAATTATGATGTCTTGTGAAGGTGTTGTGAAGTGTTGTAACACATTTTTGCACTTTTCTAGACTCAAGTCTCATTACAATTCACCTAAAAATAACCTTTTCATCACTTATCAAGTCCTATTTTAAAGTGTTGTAAAGTCTTGTAACAAGATTTCACACTTTTCTAGGCTTGTTCACTATTTACACCTTTCTTATGCTTTACATGACTCCTTTATTCACTCATAAGACTTAATTAAGTGTATTTTTTAATGTAAACAAGACAAACAACATTAAATGCAAGTTAATTCCTGACACCCACTTACAAGCCCAAGGTGGGACCCATTCGCCATGGGTGGCAAATGAGTCCCTCTTGGCTCCAAATTCAAAATAATTCAAAATTTCTTTCAGTTTTTTATTCAAAAAGACCTTATGTCAGCCTGTGATGAGGTATTATTAGGTTATTAGAGCATAAGAGTGTATAAATAAGTGTTTTTCCCCTCATTTTACATCTCTCCTAACTCATTCAAGCATTCATCAAGTTCACTCATTCACTAATTACATTCAAGCATCATTCAATCAAGAAAACATCAAACATCTTGGAGCATCCATTGACATATCTTTCGACTTCTTCAACAAGGTTGGTAAGTTTAGGACACTTGCATGTTGTTTATTCATTATTCCTTGCTCATTTCATTTCATGTCATTTCTTTATTAAGGGTTTGATTACCAAAGTGGGATTTGACCAAGGAAAATCCCTATACTTTAACCCTTAACCATTTTCCCCCTTTTGCATGTGTGTTTGTAGACTTTTGTATGCAGATTTGTCAAGCAATTAGGTGTTGAAAAGTGGGAAACAAGTCAACAAAGTGTTTGAAGTCAACTAAACCCTATTTCAAGATTGGATACAACCTACAGTCCATTTTCTATAGATTTGACTCTATCAACCCGACAAGAAGATAGGTGCAGATCTAGAGCTACAAAATTGACCTTTTATTTCATAGATTTTTTTTAGAAATGATTTGCCATCAGTGGCAAATGAGTCCCACCTTAGGGCTGAAAAAGTTGATTTTGTCAAAATTCAGCTCCTGACTGTCAGAAAGCAGTTCTAGGTGTTTTTGTCTGTAGCAGGACTTATTTGCCATCAGTGGTGAATGAGTCCCACTGGTGATTTACAGTGATTTCTGCTAGCCTTCAGAGCCTTCCATATTCAACATTCAATTCCCAAGTGCACTTTGTTAAGCCTCTTTCAATTTTGTTTGTGTTTGTTCATGTTTTAGTTCATTCTTACATACCTCACTGTGTTTTCAAATATTGCATATTTCATTAGTTTTACATTGATAATCAATCAACTTCATTTCTTAGTTGCACTTAGATCATTCCATTTAGTCATAATTCCATCTTACATTCTCTTATTTGAGTGAACCACCTCAAATTTGGGGTTCTATCTCTCTCCTTTTAGGTGAAAGATCCTAAGAGTGCAAGAGAAGTTCATAGTCAACCCTCAAAATTAATAGTTCATTTTGGTGAACCTTCATATTGAACACATTATCTTTCTGATTTCAATTGCATCTTGCATCCTAGGTTTCCTTTGCATCAACATTCCATTAGGTTTTGTTTTATTTTTGCATCCTAGGATTTCTAAAATTGCATTAGTGAAAGAATCATTTAGACTTCATTTTTGCATATCAACTCATTAAAAATAGAAAATTTGCATTTGCATCCTCATTTTACATCTGAAAAGAATTGAAATCATTTTAATTTTTTTGAAAAAACATAAAAAAATCCATACCTGGACTCATTCGCCACCTTGGGCGAATCAGTCTAGTTGCATTTTCTACATTGAAATTTCTAGCATTTTCATAGTTTTTCCTGCATTTTTGTTTCTTGTTACACAGGTGGAATGTTTGGCATCTCTAGAGGTTTAGTTATTTGTCTTACAATTAAGTTATCCCCTAAGGGAATACAATTTTCAACCTTGAGAGCTTCTATGTTGAAATCCACTGATAATTTAGCACCACTTTGTACTAACTTGAAGAAATAGGAGTTTGGGTCCTTTCTTAACAACCTGTCCATTAGTTTAAGAAACTTTGGGTTGTTGGGATGTTCGAACAATTCATCCTTGTTTATTTCTTCCTCTGTGTCTACCTCCTCTATAACCACTCTATTTGGGTCTTGGTTGTTTTGTTCAATTACCTCATGTTTGTGATTTAGTTCCTCTTCACTGAAGTATTTCTATACATAGGCCTCTTCTGTGGTGTCTCAATATCACTTGGCCTATGGCCCCAAGGGATACTTTCATCGTTTATGTCATTGGTTGGTGGAATGCTAGTGTTGGTTTTGTTTGCTTCCATTTTCTTTCTGTGTTGTGATCTTGTGGTTGTCATAAACAACTACCAAGCTTTTGTGATTGTTTTTCCTAACTCCTATTCTATGGAAAATATGTGGCCTATTGGTCCAAATCAATAATAGAAGTGATCTAGCTAGTTTTGACGGTTGTGATATCTCCTTGAGAAGAAACCTTTGGAAAACCTTTTTGTAGGGTGATTCTTTGAGAGTCAAAGTATATATTTTTGCTTAAGGATCTTGCTCTCGCCAGACCTAAGGATCTTTTGCTTTCCAAAAATCATGAGAGATGTATATTTATTTCCACGTAGGTGGAGGTAATATAGGTCTTCTAACTGTTAGGTCTTCCTTTTCTTCTTCTTCGTCTAAGATGATGGATGCAGTGAGAAATTTGCAAGGTGTTTCAATTTTCTCAAATATGAAAGTTCTCAAATTCTTATGATGTTAGTTTGGGAACCTTGAATATATGTGTTACATAGTTTAAAGATTGGTGCTACAAGGTTTGGTTCTTGAACTGGAGCAGTAGGTTGCCAGATGGTCATAAGGTGTGATGGTGTTTAGGGATGGTTGCTATGAAGCTCAAGACTACAAGGTCTGAGTGTTGTTTTGGAATGTGGCTACTTTTTGGAAATCACTATGCAAGAACTAGGGTTGCTATTCCACTTCCTTGTCTAGAGGATATGTTGTGGGAAAGATACTTGAACTATCTATGAGTTCCAAGTAACTATTGATATCATAGAATTTTTGAGTGAAGGAATGATCCTAATGTTTTGTTTTATTTTGATTTCAAATGAGTAGTATGGGAATAATGGATGAAAGACTTTGTGACCAATCTAATTTTCCAAAATGTTTTGTTCAAACAATGAATTTATAAACAACTTCAGTTTGTTTTCCCCTAAGTTTCAACAAAAATACTGTGAGCTGGAAATGGAAGTTTGTAACCTCTGTGTGTTCATTTCCTCTGTGTTCTTGAGTATGGAAAATGATATAATAGCACTGGACTAACTCAATAACATGTACTTTATGTGACTTGAATGTCTATAGCTCAAGTTGTGAAATCACAATACCCAGGCAATAGTTTACGAAATGTTTACCTTGATCAATATAACCTAAAATAAAAGCCGAAATGTTTAGAAACCTTTAAGGATAAAACCTTTCAAGGAGTGCAAAACATAAGGCTTCTTTAACAAGTATACACTAAATCAAAGGGTTTTTTATTTGACCATCATGTTCAATGTTTGTTTTTTTGTGTTCTTTTTCTTTAAATCAAACACAAAATTTTATGTCACAATTGTTTTTTAATGTAATTGGGAAAGTTTAACATTAATAGGAAATTACAACCCTAGTAGAGAGAAAACATCCTCTTAGGTGTGCCTTCCTCATGCTCCAAAGAGATGATTTTACATGCAACTTATGGCGTGGGCCTATAGTCAAACTTGACAAGTAACTTCTCAGAAGTAAATTTTGATGCACCACTTTCAAAGAATGTTTTGGCTAATAGGGTGGCTTCTAAAACAATTGGCTCTTATTCATGTTCTAGGGATATTATTTTCGGGCATCTATACATGTGGAATTTTGTTCAATTAAGAACCTTCTATCCCTTGTGGGTTTTTACTCATCACGAGGATACTAAGGAAGAATACATCGGTATAGGACATCTACACCTTGCGAGTGATGAACTTTCCTCACACTCACAAAATATTTATATAGCAGTCCAAAGTGAAAGTACCGCTTGGGTCGCCCATGAGCCCTTTGACATGGGAGAATCCTCAAGTAGGTAGGGCCTCTAAAAAGGTATGCTTGAAAAGAAAGGTGTGAAGCTCAAAATGTATTCGCTCACCCAAGATCACCAAAAGGTGCGAGGGGAGAAGACAAGCATTTAGCTTTTCCAATCAATGAATACATGGCATACACTTCATAGCAAATTTATTCATTTTAAACACCTCGAGTAGTATTATCCCCAAAAATATGTGAATAATATAAATGACTTGTTCTTTTTATTTTTGCACCAAATTGAAGTGTTCAGGACATCAAGCAATTAAGATAGCAATGGTGTTAAAATAACAAGAATAGTTTGTTCATTTTAAGCCCCAAAATTGAAGTGTTTCTAAGAGAATCGGATATGGTCCTAACTTTAGTCAACAAAACAGAAACCATTTTGTGTTCTTTCTATTCACCAAAATTAATGTTCCTAATGATCAAAACATGATTTTTTTTCATTTTAAAACCCAAAATTGAAGTGTTTTTGTTCTTTTTATGAGCACCAAACGAAAGTTCCTAACTTAGAAAGCTTTAAAATTGGTTCATTTTAACAACACCAAAATCAAATGAGTTTGTGTTCATTTTTAGAGCACCAAATGAAAGGTCCTAACTTATAAAGCTTTAAAATTGATTCATTTTAATAGCACCAAAACTAATTGTGAGTTTGTTGTTTGTTCATTTTAGAGCACCAAAAAAAAGTTCCTAACTTAGAAAGCTTAAAATTGGTTCATTTTAACAACACCAAAATCAGAATGTGAGTTTGTGTTGTTCATTTTAGTGCACCAAATGAAAGTTTTCCTAAGTTAATAAAAAAAATGATTATGGCTCTGAAAATCTTGGACCGATCATCTTCCCTACACAAAATGAGTTAACTTGTTTCAAATCCTCATAAAAAACCCATTAGTACCTATAAAACAAGAAAATGTTAGCAAGGGCATTCATTACAAAAGTGTAGGATACATGTACTTGATTTCTAGAGCAAATGCTCAGAAAAAAATTTGCAAATGCTAAGAAAAAATGTAAATGCTCAATTCCAGAAGAAAATGCTCAAATCTTCGTGTAAATGCTAGCCCAGAAAAATGAAAAAGCATGGTTCTTAGTGCAAAAGCAAGCTTCCCATGTCAAAAACGCACTTCTTGTTGCAGATGCTCATAAATCTTGTTAGTCAAATGCAAGCTTTTGCTAGGTAGTGCGTGAAACTTCTCCCAAAAGCTCCTGGAACCCTGTAACTTCAATTTGGCTCATGATAACATTAGTAATGAGGACCTAGGTCCCACCAAGCATTTCAGAATGTGTGAAGGGGAATGATGTTAGAGGAAAATGAGATCAAACTATAATTAAAATTACAATCTAAGCTAAGATCAAACACAAAAAATCTAAAATCCTATCCTACACATACGAAATGAAACTAAGCTAATTGAACATACATTAAGAAACCTATGATTATCAAAATGAATGCAAGAAACAAGCACAAGTTTACCATCCTATAGCGGAGTGTATTTTCTTGATGTTGGATTATTCTTGTCACCACAAAGCCTCCAAAGTTCGTGTGAAAAAGATGGATGAATGATGCTTGGTTGATTGAAAAAGGTTGAGAGGATTTAGACATGAGAAGATTGTGCAAAGTTGATTGCACAATTTGGGTGATTGAAGAATAGATTGGCTATTCAGAGTTTAGATTGATCAGTCAGGGTTTGATTGATCAATCAGACTTTAGTTAGGAATTAGATGGTTGAGTTAGCAAAACTAGATTGCTTAGTTAGCAAACCATGATTTTCTCAATTAGAAAGTGGGTGAGGAATATGAATTAATTAATTTAATTAATTAATTCCTTTTTGTGTTTGATTTTTTTATAATTGATTTGAATAGTTGATTTAATTATTCAAATTTTGGAGGGAAAGTGTCATAATTAAATTATTATCATTTAATAATTTAATCAATTTAGAGGAATAAGGTGATTTAGTGATGTAATCAAATAATTGGCATTTTTTGACTAAACAGGATGAAATAAGATTAGATTAGGACTTTATTAAATAAATTTAATTTATTTAATTGGTCAAAATGATGAAATGTGAATTAATCAAATAACTTTTTTTTATTCAATTAATAGTATAATTAGGGTTTTGGATGTTGTTTGATGTTGTTTGTTCATCGTGGGATGATTTTGAGATGTTCTGAGTTGATTTTGAGATGTTCCAAGACATTCTAAGTTGATTCTGGAATGATTCAAGTTGATTTTGAGTTGTTTCGAGACATTCTGAATTGATTCAAAGATGTTCCAAGACATTTTGAGTTGGTTCCGAGTTGTTTTGATACATTTCAAGTTGATTTTGAGATGTTTCGAGACATGTCTTAGATCATGTTGCAAATAAAAATGAAGAATACCTAGAAGAAGAAGGAGAAGATTCAGATCAAGTAAAAATGTTGAAAGCTATTTCCAAGATTGGTAAGATACCTAAAATTAAATTTAAAATTATGCAAGAAATTTAAACCCTAAGGAATTGATTGATTCAATCAATGATATGAAGGAATATTTTGAGTATGAAGAAATTGAAGATCTGGAAAGAGTGAGATTTTCAAAGAATAAGTTGAAAGGGTGTGCTGCTATTTGGTGGAAAGAAGTTAAATTGGATAGAAATAGGAGAGGAAAGGAGAAAATCATACAGTGGGATAGAATGATGATAAAGCTAAAGAATCAATTCATACTAGTTGATTATGAACTTGAACTGTTGAAAAGATTTCAGAACCTAAGGCAAAAGGAGAAGAATGTGAAGGAGTATACTAAAGAATTCTACAAAATGATCATTAGAGCTGGACATAGTGAAGCAAGAAAAGAGAAGGTTGTGTGGTACATCAATGGATTGTGAACAAACATCCAAGAAGAGTTGAGCTTGGTGAAGATGACATCAATTGAAGAAGCATACCAATTTGCATTGAAGGTAGAGGAAAAGTTGAATAAAAAGTTTGAGTAAAGATAGAGAAGTGTAAGAGTAATATTCTAGAGAAGCGGATCACAATCTAGAGAGAGAATACCATTTGTAGATCACAACAAGGATGGAAAGCCCTACCATAGTGAAGAGAAGGACAATAATTCATACCATAGAGGAAGAGAGGAAAAAATTTCTACTACAATGACAGAGGAGGCCATAATACCTATTACAATGATGGATATAGGAGAGATGAAGGAAGATCTAAGAAGAGACTATTAAGAGGAACCTATTTTAAGTGTGGAGGTGAAGGACATAGAGCATTTGAATGCCATCAAGGAAGTGTTGACAATAGATCCAAGCATACTAGAAGAAAAACCTATGTGGATGAAGAACTTTTTGGATCCCCTAGTTTAGTTGGGAAGCCGAAGAAAGGCGAGTCATTAGTGATGAGGAGAGATTTGATGCATGAAGAAGTGATTGAGGAACCACCAGAAAGGAGGAATTTGTTTAGAACAAGATGTAAATCTAGAGGAAAGGTATGTAAAGTTATCATTGATAGTAGTAGTACCAATAATCTTGTTTCTTAAGAAATGGTAACCAAGTTGAATTTGAAGAGATTAAAACATCCAAATCCCTATAAGATAACATGGATTTAGGATGAACGTAATATCTTGGTGAATGAGTAATGTTTGGTGAAATTTCATATAGGATCATATAATGATGAAGTATTGTGTGATATTATGCTTATAGACACATGCCATTTATTGCTAGGAAGACCATGGCAATATTATAGGAAGGAAATTCATGATGGGAGAAAGAATACCTATACAATGAATTCAAATGGCACGAGAACTATATTGGTACCTTTGGGAGAAGAGGACAAGAAGGAAATATGTGTCACTACCGGACTATCTTTGGTAGATGGAAGGAAATTTTTGGAAGGATTAAGGCATGAGAACATGTATTTTGCATTGATTCCAAATAAGTGTAGTACCCCAAAGGTAGAGAATTCTACCGTAAATGGAGAAGATCCACCAAAAAAAAGAAATAGAAAAACTATTAGCAGAGTATGAAGATATCATATCAAAGAATGTACCAAATGGATTACCACCAATGTAGGGAATCGGTCATCATATAAATCTATACTAGGATAAAATTTTCCTAACAAAGCAACACATAGGATGTCACCTACAAAGAATGCAAAGTTAAATAGACAAATACACGAGTTGTTGAAGAAGGGATTGATCAGATAGAGCTTAATCCCATGTGTAGTACCTACTATACTAGAACCAAAGAAAGATGGAGAATGGAGGATGTGTATAGAATCAAGAGAAATCAATAGGATCATAGTAAAGTATAGATTCCCTTTTCCAAGGATGGAAGAAATTATGGACTATTTGAGTGGAGCAAAGTATTTCACAAAGATTGACCTAAAGAGAAAATATCATCATATTAGAATTAGAGGAGATGAATGGAAGATCACATCTAAGACTAATGAAGGGTTGTATGAGTAGTTAGTGACGCCTTTTGGATTGACCAATGCACCTAGCACTTTCATGAGGCTAATGAATGAAGCACTAAAGAAATTCTTGGGTAAGTTTGTTATTGTTTACTTGGATGATATTCTAATTTTTAGTAAGACTAGAGAGGAAAATTTATGGCATATCAAATAAGTATTCTAGAGGCCAAGAGAAGATAAGTTGCCGATAAACATCAAGAAGTGTAGTTTTATTAAGAAAAATTTGGTGTACTTTGGTTTTGTCATTTCTACTAAAGGATTGAAGATGGACCCTGAGAAGGTTAGAGCAATTGTTGAGTGGCCGACACCTATGAACATTGGAGAGGTTAAATCATTTTATGGATTGGAAAGTTTCTACCAAAAATTTATCAGGAGATTTAGTAATATTTGCACACCCATGACAAAAAAAAATGAGAGGAGATAGGTAGGATTTTAAGTGGACATCTAGAGCACAAAGAAGTTTTGAATTGTTGAAGAAAAAGGTGACAAAGTAACTAGTGTTAGCATTGCATGATTTTGATAAAGTATTTCAAGTTGATTATGATGCAAGTGCAAATGCAATAGGAGCAATGTTAAGTCAAGAAGGGAGACCAATAGCTTATTTTAGTGAGAAGTTGAATGATAACATAAGAAAATATTTAGTTTATGATCAATAATTTTATGCCATAGTTCAAGCCTTGAAAAAGTGGAGAAATTATTTATTGCCTAAGGAGTTTGTGTTGTACACTAATCATCAATCCTTGTAGTATTTGAATAGTCAATGAAATTTGAACCATAGACATATGAGATTGGTTGAGTTCTGCAAAGTTATACATTTATATTGAAGCATGTGATTAGAAATTTAAACAAAGTTGTAGATGCATTAAGTAGGAGAAGGAATTTGCTGACAAAAGTGAAGATAGAAGTATCTAGTTTTGAGGAACTTAAAAAAATGTATGAGGATGATCCAAATTTTTTTGAAGCTTGGAGAGCATGTAAGGAACCAATAGTAACAAATAGGAGTCAATTGTTGGATTATTTCATTCAAGAAGATATGTTGTTCAAGTGAAATCAGTTGTGTATTCCAAGGAGTTCAATGAGGGAGAATTTGATAAAAGAGAAGCATAGTGAAGGACTATTAGGACATTTTTGGTAGATAAAACAATAGATTTGGTGAGAACACTATTTTTGGCTACAAACATATAAGGATGTTAGGAAGTATGTTGAAAGTTGCAGAATTTGTCAAGTGGCAGAAGGGAGCAGTCAAAATATTGGATTGTATAAACCTTTGACAATACCAAAGATACCTTAGGAACATATAAGCATGGATTTCATAGTGGGATTACCAAGAACAAAAAGAGGATATGATTGTATAATGGTAGCAATGGAAATTTTTTCTAAGATGGCATATTTCATTCCTTGCAAAAAGACTAATTATGTTGTGCATGTTGCTGACTTATTTTTCAAGGAGATTGTGATATTGCATAGATTACAAAAGATCATAGTTTTAGATAGGGACACTAAGTTCATTGGATACCTTTGGAGGATATTGTGGAAGAAGATGAAGACAAACTTGAAGTTCATTTCAACATATCACTCAAAAATAGATGGTAAAACATAGGTAGGAAATAGGAGTTTGGATAACTTATCGAGATGTTTGGTTGGAGATAAGGCAAGAAATTGGGACATAGTCCTACTACAAGTAGAGTTTATACAATAATTCAATAAATCAGAGTACAAGAAACACACCATTTGAGATTGTGACAAGAATACATCCTAAAGGATTTGCGAAGCTCAGATACTTCAATATGAATAAAAAGAGGAGTGCAAAAGTAGAAAAAATTACTAGATTCATGGAAAAATTGTATAGTCAAGTTCAAAATCACTTGGAGGACATGAATAGTAAGTACAAGGAGAAGTAATATGAGAAGAGGAGACATAAGGAAATTGTTGTTGGGGATGAAGTTATGGTATATCTCAAGAAGGAATGGTTTCTGGTTGGAACATACAATAAGCTAAAGACGAAAATTTTTGGACCATGTAAGATTCTTAAGATGTTTGATTTTGGAAATGCATATGAAATGGAGTTACCAAAGACACTTGGTGTATCACCTATTTTCAATGTTGTATAAATATATGAGTATCATGAAGGATAGTTAAGTGGTAGTAACAACTAATTAGGATTGGATGAGTAGTTACCACATCAATCACTAAAGTAGATTGAGCAGATCTTGGACACCAAAGTTGGAGAGAGCACTATGAACAAGCAGTATAAGGAGTACTTGGTAAAGTGGAAAGGTAGACCAATGGAGGATTCATCATGGATTTCTTAGGCTGATTTGGACCACTTTGGTTTTCTTCTAGGCCCTAGAAAGTAAGGGACTCACTTTTCTTCCAACCCTAGGTGTCTGATGCAAGAGAATCCCTGGTTGTAAAGCAATCCTATATCAACCAAAAATATTTCTTTTCATTCAATTTAGTTTGTACCTGTCATAATAGTTTCTTTCACATTATGTTGTATTTTCATTTCTCAACTCACTAATTATAATATAGCTTCTACATGAGGTCATCTACAACATATCCATATTTCAAGTGATTTTCATTCATTTGCAAAAAGTTATCGCTCTCAAAATTTTATTGTCAGAGAATTTGGGGCCTAGTTGACTCAGTTTGGTTGTGTGGACCTTTTCTAGAATGTGCAAAGCTTAGTGGAACATCATTCAAGAATTTGGGTCCAGGGGAACTTTCTTGGAGATCCACAATTTATTTCCTTTACCGATGGTTTATCTTTTCATGTTTGTTGGCTGACCTACACTTTTGATCTTGCATTGGGTTTGTAAACCCTTAAGCTTGACGTAGATCATAATTGGAGCTTGAGAATCATATTTAAGATCATTTGTAATCCTTTGGAAAGTAGTTAATGAAGTAGATCATTAGTAGTAGTTCACAATTTAATCCAACCTTCTAGGCTATGGAATGCAGTAAGACATTGTGCCAATTGTAATATCTGTAATGCCCTTGCGATAGGCCTCTCAGCCTTAGTTATTCTGCATATGAGGCATATGTTGCATGTAAGACTTCAAGTTTATGAATTAATGATAATTCATGTTTGCTGCGCATTTTCTTGTGTTACTTCCATTGTGTTGAACTCTAGGCTACATGGTTGGACAGTCCTTTCTGGACCATCCATCTATGACTACACCAGATCTGAGTACATAGAGCTATGATGACTACACTCGTAGAGCGATGGAATTTAGAGATAGTGGCATTCAACCTCTCTATTGGAGAGTTGACCATCACCTTAGAGGATGTTTGGAATATCTTGAGGGTCTCTATTGAGGGTGTATGAGTTGTATATGACATGGATACAGGTGTAAAGTCCCTAGAGAGATTTCTTGGAGATGATGATCTTGAGATAAAGGACAACTAGATCGACTTACAACCTTACATCATTGTAGTTGACGATATCATAATGGTTCTAGCGAGATTGATCATGGGTTAGATCATGTTTGACTAAAATTTCCAAGGATTTTTAGTTGGATGGGGCTTCATCATTGGGGGCATGGTTGAGAAGGGGATCACTTTTTCATGGGTATTTTGCATCCTCACACACCTATACCAAAATGTGCACTAGGTAGCGTATAGAGTGGCTACCAATTTATCAGTAGGGGTGACACTACTCCATGTTTGGGAATGGGAGCACATAGCAGTGAATCAACCTATCAACAAGTATCTGATAGCAATGGGGAATCCTTTTGTTTATTGTTATGCATCATTGTTGACATAAAGGTGGATGGGATAATTTCATTTATAGAGAGTTGTGTTTGATGATATGTCTCATTTTATTTGGAAACCCTAGCTATGATGTGAAGTCTAGATAGATGACCACCTACACTTAGCATATTACCATAAGAAATGCTAGCTAATTGGGCACAATCCTCACATCATGGAGCACAAGCTTGGATTTTGCTTTTCAATGTTTTTTTTTTCTTCTAATGAATGAGAAATAGTATGACGTCTACACCTACACTCTCTAGCATTTTGGTTTCTTTTTCATTCGGTTTTTAAGTTGTGATTGTGTAGGAGTGGGTTTATCAACCATAGGTTTCTTTTCTTCCCTTAAGGGAGGAACACAAGGAACCATGGGAAGTTTTTCCACCACTTTCTCTTTAGCTTTATAAACATTTTTTACTTTAGGAGGCACAACAAGATTTGTTTGATTATATCATGGTCTCTTATAAGAAATAGAGGGAGGATTTTTCATACGTTAGTCTTGTTTACTTGGAAAATATTTTGGTTCAATCATGGTCTCATCAAGGATAGGAGGCTCAATCATGGGTTGAGGAAAATTGGTAAGGGATAATTCTGCTATGCACTTTGCCTTAAACTTTTGATAGGATTTGAAAAGGAAGTCCTCATGGGGTCTAATAGGTTCAATAAGATCAGGCCAAAATAAATCCAATGAAAAGTTCCCATAGGAAGACACAAGATTAAAGCCACTATGATGCACAATAAAGATTTTATTGCCAAATGGGAAATTCAAACATTTATGCACAACCGATTGGATGACATTCATGGAGCAAAGCCATGGGTAGCCTAACTTCACACAAAATTGATCTGAATTCAAGATGATGGTGAATGAGACAATTAATTATTTTGGTCCAACCTTTAAAGGGAGATTTATCAAACCAATCATAGGGAAAGAAAAACTATTATGCATTTTGATCCATGTTTTTGGTTTTTCATATGTATCTTGATAAAGCTCATGCACAAATAGAAATTCTTGAATGATCATGTTCTCTACACAGATGGGATCAATTAATATCCCATTAGTAGGCTTGTCATTGATTCTTCTAGCTATGTAAAGAGGACCATCAGGTGCATGTTTAAGTATGTCTTGTTGTGAGAAAGCAACGTCAAGAGGCATCTTAGTTAGGCACTTACAACAACACTTTGGCGAGAAAAACTAAAAATAGCAAATCAACTCCAAAATGAAATCTACGACTTGGAATAGCTAGATGAAACTCAAAATAAGCGAAACCAAAAATCAGATCCTAGGTCAGATAAGGGTAATATGATGTGTACCAGTGACCAAAAGTTAATTTCAAAAGCTAATCTAGGACTCATTTTCCCAGGGGTGAATGGACCGTCTTGAGTTAGGGTTTGTCTACAAATTTTGGGAGATTTTGCTACATATTTGAATCCTTCAATTTTCCCAGGTTTCATGTTCAAAAATCTAGAAAAAAAATTCTACAAGTGAGTTTCCGTGAGATGATAACTTTTGCAACTTTGACTTCTTGAAATTTTCTCTTCAAGAGATCTTCAAGATTTCTTCCACTTAAATCTGCAAACACAAATCAAGAGGGAAAAATGTTTTGTTTTTGGTGAATGGGGGTTTGCCTTGGCCAATCCCTGTTTTGGTAATCAAACCTTGAAATGAAATAAAATAGCATGAAATAAATGATGAATGAACAACTCAATGTCACAACTCACAAAACCCTTGGGTAAACCTTGGAATGTAAATTTGCAACTTGTATGAAATGGCTTCAATGGATGAATGATTCTATTTTTTTGTTTGATTTTGATTTCAAATTAGTATGGGAATAATGGGCGATATACTTTGTGATCAATATGATTTCCAAATGTTTTGTTTGAAAAATGACCCTATAAACAACATCAGTTTGTTTTCCCCTAAGCATCAGCAAAATGTTCAAGACTGTGATTTGGAATTGTAGTTCGCAACTTTTGTGTGTTTATTTCCTCTGTGTTCTTGAGTATGGAAAATGATAGAACAACATTGGATAGACTCAAAAGCATGGAATTTATGTGACTTGAATGTATATAGCTCAAGTTGTGAAATCATAACACCCAAGCCATAGTTACCAAATGTTTACTTTGATTAATGCTACCTGTAATAAAAGTTGTAATGCTCGAAAACCTTTAAGGATAAATCCTTTCAAGGAGTGCAAACATAAGGCTTCTTTCACAAGTACACACTAAGCCAAAGGGTTTTTGATTCGACCATCTTGTTCAGTGTTTGTTTTGTTGTGTTCTTTTTCATTAAATAAAACACATAATTTGATGTCACAATTGTTTTTGAATGTAATTGGGAAAGTTAAACATTAACAAGTAATTACAACCCTATTGGAGAGAAACCATCCTCTTCGGTGGGTCTGCCTCATGCTTTGAAGAGATGATTTTACATGTGACTTATGGCATGGGCCTATAGTCGAACTTGACAAGTAACTTCTCAAAAGTAAATTTTGATGCACCACTTTCAAAGAATATTTTGGATAATAGGGTGGATTCTAGAACAATTGGCTCTTAGTCATGTTCTGGGGATATTATTTTTGGTCACCTATACATGCAATGTTTTCTTCAATTAAGAACCTTCCAACCCTTGTGGGTTTTTACACATCATGAGGATACTGAGGAAGAATTCATCGGTATAGGACATCTGCACCTAGTGAGTGATGGAACTTTCCTCACACTCACAAATATTTATATAGCGGTCCAAAACGAAAGTACCACTTGGGTCACCCATGAGTCCTCTGATGCGAGAGATTCCTCAAGTAGGTAGGCCCTTTAAAAAGGTATGCTTGAAAAGAAAGGTGAAAATGTCAAAATGTTTTTGCTCACCAAAGATTGCCAAAAGGTGCGAGGGGAGAAGACAAGCATTTAACTTTTCCAATCAATGAATACATGGCATACACTTCATAGAAAATTGATTCATTTTAAACACCTTGAGCGGTATTATCCCTGAATAATATAAACAACTTGTTCTTTTTATTTTTTCACCAAATTGAAGTGTTCAGGACATCAAGCAATTAAGATAGCAATGGTGTGAAAACAACAAGAATAGTTTTTTTCATTTTTAAGCCTCAAAATTGAAGTGTTTCTAAGAGAATCAGGCCTGGTCCTAACTCTGGTCAACAAAAAGTAAATCAAGTGTGCATCAACAAAATAGAAACTATTTTGTGTTCTTTTTATACACCAAAATTAATGTTCCTAATTATGAAAACATGAAATATGTTCATTTTTAGAACCTAAAATTGAAGTTTTTTTGTTCTTTTTGTGAGCACCAAACAAAAGTTCCTAAATTAGAAAGCTTTAAAATTGGTTCATTTTAACAACACCAAAATCAAATGTGAGTTTGTGTTGTTCATTTTTAGAGCACCAAATGAAAGTTCCTAACTTAGAAAGCTTTAAAATAGATTCATTTTAATAGTAACAAAACTAAATGTGAGTTTATTGTTTGTTCATTTTAGAGCACCAAATGAAAGTTCCTAACTTAGAAAGCTTAAAATTGGTTAATTTTATCAACACCAAAATCAAATGTGAGTTTCTTTTGTTCATTTTAGTGCACCAAATGAAATTTTTCCTAAGTTAATAAAAAAAATGATTGTGGCTCTGAAAATCTTGGACCGATCATCTTCCCTACACAAAAAGAGTTAATGTGTTTCAAATCCTGCATTAAAAACCCATTAGTAATAAAAAACAAGCAAATATTAGCAAGGAGGGTCATTACAATAGTGCAAGATCCATGCTCTTGATTTCCAGAGCAAATGCTCAGAAATTTTTTTGCAAATGCTAAGAAAAAATGTAAATGCTTAGTTCCAGAAGCAGATGCTCAAATCTCCATGCAGATGCTAACCTAGAAATTTGCAAATTCATGGTTTTATAATCAAAACTGAGGTTTTAGAATAAAAATTGAGGTTCCCATGGAAAAATTGAGCTCCTTGTTGTAGATGCTTAGAAATCTTGTTAGTAAAATGCAAGCTTTTGTTGGGCAGTGTGTGAAACTTCTCTTGAAAGCTCCCAAAAGCCTATAACTTCAATTTGCTCATGAAAACATTAGTAGTGATGACCTAGGTCCCACTAGGCATGTCAGAATGTGTGAGGGGGAAGATGATAGATGAAAATGAGATCAAACTATAATTGAAATTAGGATCTAAGCTAAGATCAAACACAAAAAATCTAAAATCCTATCCTACACATACGAAATGAAACTAAGCTAATTGAACATACATTAAGAAACCTATGATTACCAAAATGAATGAAAGCAATAAGCATAGCTTTACCATCTCGTAGTGGAGTGTATTTTCTTGATGTTGGATTGTTCTTGTCATCGCGAAGCCTCCAAAGTTCATGTGCAAAAGTTGGATGAATGATGCTTGGTTGATCGAAAAAGGTTGAAGCTCTATTAATGGTGATTGTGACAGCACTTCGTTGCAAAAGTATGTTGATTCTCTGATCCTTATTTTTGAGGAGAGAGGTTTGTTATATAGGAAATGAGATTTTGAATCCACAATCAAGATCGTGTTGGAGAATATCCAAATTAATGATCAAAAGGTGTTGAGAAGATTTATAAATGAGAAGATTGTGCAAAGTTGATTGCACAATTTGGGTGATTGAAGAATAGATTGGCTAGTCAGGGTTTAGATTGATCAGTCAAGGTTTAGTTAGGAATTAGATGGTTGAGTTAGCAAAATTAGATTGCTTAGTTAGTAAAATTAGATTGCTTAGTTAGCAACCCATGATTTTCTCAATAAAAAGTGGGTGAGGAATATGAATTAATTTATTTAATTAATTAATTCCTTTTTGTGCTTGATTTTTTGATAAATGATTTGAATAGTTTGATTTAATTATTTAAATTTTGGAGGGAAAGTGTCATAATTAAATTATTATCATTTAATATTTTAATCAATTTACGGGAATAAGGTGATTTAGTGACCTAATCAAATAATTGGCATTGTTTGACCAATAAGGACGAAATAAGATTAGATTAGGACTTTATTAAATAAATGTAATTTATTTAATTGGTTGAAATGATGAAACATGAATTAATCAAATAACGTTGTTTTATTCAATTAATAGTAGAATTAGGGTTTCAGATGTTGTTTGATGTTGCTTGATGGTCGTGGGATGATTCTGAGATGTTTTGAGTTGATTATGAGATTATTCGAGATGTTCTGAGTTGATTCTAAGATGCTCTGAGTTGATTATGAGATGCTCTGAGTTGATTATGAGATGTTTTGAGACGTTTCAACTTGATTCTGAGTTGTTTTGAGACATTCTAAATTGATTATGAGATGTTTTGAGACTTTCTGAGTTGATTTTGAGTTGTTTTCAGACATTTCAAGTTGATTCTGAGATGTTTTGAGATGTTTTAGGTTGTGATAGGTGTTAAGTCAATTTTACATGTCTACATTTTGCCCCTCTTTGATACAAAGTACTAGTTACTTTTTTTTCAAATATTCTATTTTGAAGATCAAGTTTCTGAAACAAATTTATGTCCCACTATTCCCCAATGTTTTACGGAATGATTGTAGGACTTTGTGCTACTCCCTTGAGAGGTTGGATGAAAATTTCAAGTTTCGAGGTTAGGCTCACGACTCTATTCTATTCCAGTTACAATGTGTTTAGGTTCAAAAAATAGATCTATAGGTCCTTCGTTCCTCATTCTGATGTTTCTAAGAGCTTCCAATTTGAAAGTAGGAAGGTTCCCCAAGTAGAAATTAGGGTTTCCTAGGTGAAATTATGGTTTCTTAAGGTTTAATATAGGAAATTAGTCCTCTAGTTAGCTCATTTGTGCTTTGATCCCTTTGTTAATTCATGTCTCTAGATTTTCCATTCTGTCAGTTTTTGAGGAGCAATGCCAAGATTTGATAAAACCACACATCATTCTGAGCTTGTTTAGGAGGTTAGACAGCCTTCAGGAATTGGTGGCCTGGTATGTACTTTCTTGGTCTTCGCTTTCATTGTGTTTCGTTCTCATTATGCGTGTACTAAGTTTCCCAAGTCAAAAGTGAAGTTTTTGTTATTTTTGAGCATTTTCCTTGATTTCCTCGCATTTGCTAGTTGAAACCCTCACCTCTGACTGAAATCCATGCCTTTGATTGAAATCCTCACCTTTGTTTTAAGCATTTGACTTAAAAGCTCACCTTTGACCAAAAAGCTTGCTTTTGATTGCTCTAGGCTCTTAAACCTTACCTTTGATTGAAATCCATGCCTTTGACCAAGATCCTTGCCCTTGTTTCTTTTCCTTTGACTGAAAAGCTCACTTTTGTTTGGTGATTTCTGAGCATTTGCTCAAAACCCTTGCATTTGACTTTAGCATTTGCTTGGACCCCTAGCATGTGTTTGTTTGTCATCCGAAATGTTGTTTGTCATCTTTTTTTGTGTCATTATGTGTCCTTTACCCGTTTAGAGTGAAACCCTAACATTGTGGAATTAAAATGATTGCAAGTTGGCCTCAGAGTACTACAATCAAGGGAGATCCATCCTCGACACTTTTTTGATCCTATTGCCCGTTTTGGTGCATTGAAGTGATATTTTCTTGATGCTATGGGACTATGTTACATTTTCTACATGCCTCCTATCAAGACCCATACCACGATGATGACTACACTTGTGGAACGATGGCATTTGGAGACATCCTCATTTCACTTGTCAATAGGAGAGGCTACTGTTACTCTTGAGGATGTTTGGAGGATACTTCGCCTCCCTATTCATGGAGAGTTGGTTACATACCATATTTGACATGGTATGTGTGCCATGCAATAGGTGTTAGATGTTTGACACTTGGAGGTACACTAGTCAGAGATTGATCTATCTGAGTTTTTTAACATTGCAGATCCTATTTTGCTGGTCTTATGTAGTTTGATTTCAGGACTAGTTGTTCTTGATAGATGAGGTCAACAACTTCCCATTGGTTAGGGAGTGTGTATGAAGAGTATGCTTGAGCATGGTACAATATATGCTTGGGGTTCATGTCTTCTTTCCCACTTATGTAGAGATATGCATGAGGTCATGTATCGAGGATAGAAATATATTTTCGTAGGTGTTTTTCTCTTGCATGTTTGGGCATGGGAGAATATTGTAGTTACTCGACTAGATGGGATATAAGATCATGATCCTGATGATCCATATTCCTATTGCTATGGGGATTTCATGCACTATACCTTGCCTGGGGATCTTCCTTATTGGCGCCGATTTTTTGATGATATGCCTAGTTTTGTGTGGAGACCCTATTTGGGGTGTGGTGCTTGGCCAGAGGATTCAGATCATCTTGTCTATTGTCGACATACTTGTTGGTTTCTTGGTTTTTCTCATCTTGTGCTAGAGTGTTATCAAATTGAGTATGTTGCCAGTTTGGGGAGAGATAGGGTCAATTTCTTGATGCTTATGAGGCTTGTTTTGGTCGGACGACTTGGGAGGTTCGTGTATGGGGTCTCCAACCAGATATAGATATTTCCATTGCTAAGTTCGAATCACTTGCCCCAATTGGTTGGGGTTGGCTAGTTGGTCTAGTAGATCCAGGTACTTCTCATGATTATGATGAGTGGTGGGTACGACATAGGCCATTGAGACTCATTGTTCCTAGTGGTGATCTTGCTTTGGGAAGATTAGGTATTATAGGTTGTTGTGGGGAGTGATAGCATATTGAGGTCCTCACAAAGCAGCTTGATAGAGCCTATCGTGACGGGGCATAGGTTGATTAGGATGAGCACCCACCTTAGGTGCAGGGTCATAGATAGGTTTTGGGTCCTCCTCCACCAACTAGGAATGGAGACATACTATTAGCTCATATGACTATTGCCAGAGATGCAGATATAGTGAGACGACATGCTACAGAGGATCAGATAGATATTTTGAGGGCTGAGCAAGATAGCGAGAGTGATCAACGACATGCTATAGAGGCTCTTGTATAATTTCTCACTATAGAGAGATATACTCTCAAGCATAGCATGATCATTATTTGCATAATTCTGCCTACTATCAGACTCTATATGAGTTTTTCATTCATAGGGCTACTCGGAATCCACGGTTTGGAGAGCCTAGTGTTGTGAGAAAAGGTGGTGATGGTACAATTGGTGGTGTAGGTGGTGGTGCAGGTGATCAATCTATGAGACATCTAGATCATTTTGGTGGTCTATAGGGTTTTGCTATTCCTGTCGAGGTCTTACTTTTTGTACATGTTATTCATGTTGTTTATTGCTCAGAGGCATATTGTAGGCATGTGTTTTGTATGTATATATATTCATCAACCTAGTCGAGGACTTCGTATAGACATTATGATTTTGAATATCCTATCACACTTATGATGATGTACTCTCTTTTTTTATGATGATATACATGAGGTATACCTTCTTCGATTCATTCTCATTTTATGCCTATGTGATGTCGATATATGATGATGTATGTTTATATATGGTGTTGATACGAATGAATGTCCCATACATGATATTTTTATTGGTTTATTATCATCATGATGTGTATTGACTATATTGTGGATGAGAATGGTACAAATGATATTTCTATGTAGGTTTTACTTAGAAGAAATGTTGATGATTTGATAGAAAAATGATGTTAATTAGAGGAAAAAATTGATGATGGATAGAAATGTGATGCTAATTAGTAGAAATATTGATGATGTATAGAAATGTGATGCTAATTAGTAGAAATATTGATTATGTATAGAAATATGATTTTAATTAATAGAAATATTGATGATGGATAGAAATGTGATGTTAATTAGTAGTTGATGAGTTTTCTTTTGCTTTGCTTTAGAGATTTCGCAGTTTGAACAATCCATTTTGATGTAGCAAATAAATACTATGCACCAGGGTATTAATGACCAAGGTGACTTTGTATCTATTGCATGGACTTTGACTCTACAAACAAGGAATATTCTTGCTCATGCCAAACATACCGAAACCCTATTAGAGTGTATGGGTGAGAAGCTTGAAAAACATGTCGGACTAGTAACATAAGAGGTATTAAGAACCTAACATGTCACTGTTACATGAAATTTTCCAAAGATGACTTCCACACACAAAACAAAGCAAGTATTTTCTATGGTATTATAACAAGACTATCCACAAAAAACAAACCGAAAATGATACTCAATTGCCCCCATTCCTTCTTCTCTAAATCCTTATGGCCATCCTCGAGAGATCTTGGGAATGAGTCAATAATGTAAATCACAAAAAATAAGACAAAAAAAAGATAAAGCAATGCTACTATATCACTTGACATATTTGTTTGGGGTGGGTTTATTATCCAATGTTGATCCTATCCATCGTAGGAATGGATCCATTAAGACATATCTTAGGATGTTGTTGGGTCTTGTCAAAAAGATATGTACCTGATACTTGGATTTGTTTTAGTTCGCTTTGTGATCAAATTCTTCTGTGATTGTCTACTCGAAGGTTCCAACTATTGATGTTTGCTTTGTTTTTTTCGTTTGTTTTGTCAAAGGGTGAGTGTGACAATCTGTTTAATATGGATGATGTTTTATTGCAGATTTTGATGGACGGGATGGGTCTTTTTTAAATTTTTCTAAGTTTTATGATGTTGTTTTTGTTGTTTTTTAGGGACTAACCTAGGGCCTCGAGGGATCATCAAAGATAATACTTTCCTATGTTGTACACGCAAAGGCTCGTAGTTCACTAGGTTTGAGTGTTTGTGACCTTTTTTGTTTTGTGAATGTTTTTTGGATTTTATATTTTTGACTATATTTTTGGATTTTGAATTTTTGACTAAGTTGAAATAAAACATGTTGGAAATATAAGGGGACTAACCTAGGGTCTCAGGGGCTTTCAAGCCTTGCCTATGTTGTACACACAGAGACCATGTAGTTCAACCGTTTGAATCAAAGCATAAAGTGGTTTTGGTTAAACAACATTGATAATTTGGATTGATATTCCACTTGTGTGTCTAGAAGATATGTTGCAGGAAATCTACTTGAACTAGCTGTGAGGTTCAAGAAAATGTTAATAGCTTAGACTGTTTGAGTGAAGGAATAACCCCATGTTGTTTTGTTTTTGATGTTTTTCAAATGTTTTTGGTCTTTTGTTGTTTCTAACAATGATAGGACGTTCAAAGATCTAATCCATGACGCGCCTTTTGAAAATTCCCCCAGTTGTAAACAAGACTAATTTTCTAATGAAATGGGTGGATGCTATGGATAGTACTGATGGATAATGATGCAAGTTTTATTCAAACATAGCACCTGTTCTCTAGGTTTTCACTACGGTACCTATTCTAGGAGTGCCACAAAGTGGTTTTCACTTAGAGAACATTTTATTTCTCTTTACTATTTTTCTTGCTTTTTTATTTGATTTTTTTTATTTTTTTGTATTTTTTATCCTTTTTTCTATTTTTTTTGGATTTTTATCCTTTTTTTTCATTTTTTTGGATTTTTACCCTCTTGCCTGGGGTATTCTGACATGCTTCATGTGTAGAACTTCTTTAGGTGGATTTTGTTTAGTGGTTCAACTAAAGGCTCTCCTTCAGGAGTAGCTAACTAATATGCCCCTGAGTTGTAGCTTACTGTGATGACAAACAAGCCTAACCAGTTGGGTTCAAATTTTCCTTTTCCATCCTGATTTAGTTGTACCTTTTGATTCTCTTTGAGGACTAATTCACCAACTTGAAAATTCATATCCTTGATTTTTTTGTCATAGTTTCATTTGAGCTGATTCTGATAAACCTGCAGATGGTTTTATGCGCTTCAATGCCTTTCATCTAGGAGTTCTAATTCATTTAGCCTAGATACCCTATATTCTTCGTTGTTGATCATGCCTTTTAGGGAAACTTGCAATGAAGGGATTTCGACTTGAATAGGAAAGACAACCTCTGATCTATAGTCCAGGAAAATGGTGTGGCATCAGTAGGTGTGCAAATGTTGGTTCATTAGGCCCATAAGGCTACATTTAGCTGCAAATGCCAATCATGGTCAACTTCATTAATAGTATTTTTGAGTATTTTTAGTATGGTTTTGTTAGATTCCTTAGCCTGACCATTTCCTTGGGGGTAATAGGGTGTGGAAACTCAATGTTGGATAGAAAATTGGGAACAAAGCTCTTGGACATCCTGATTTTTGAATGGGGATCCATTGTTTTTTATTATTTGTGGGGAATTCCATACCTGCAGATGAGATAATTCAAAATAAATTTTGATATATATTTTCAAGTGATATAGGTCAATGGTTTTGCCTCTATACATTTAGTGAAGTACTATGTTGCTATGAAAATGAATTTGTGTCTGTTGGATGAAGCAGGTGATATCTTGCTTACCAGGTTTAATCCCCATTGTGGGAAAGGCCATGGTGTGGTTATAGGTCTCAATTTTTGTGTTGGTGCATGAATCAGGTCATTGTGTTATTGGCATTATCGACACTTTCTAGAATATTGTATGCATTCTTGTTCCATGGAGGGCTAGTAGTATCCTATTCTAAGTAGTTTCTGGACTAGGTGAAGTCTGCCAGAGTGGGATCCACAAATACCTTTGTGAAGCTCTTGTAAGGTTGTTTTTGCTTCTTTTGTGTCAAGGCACCAGAGTAACATACCATCCAAACTATGACAATATAGGATATCTCTTAAGATGGTAAAACAAGAAGTTTTGCAGGTGAAGGTTTTCTTGTGGGTGGTCGTTAAGTCAAGTGGTATGGTACCATGTTGGATGTATTCAAAGGTATCCTGGTACCATGGGGATTTAGAAACAACAACAACACATACCAATTTTGATTCTAGGATGTCGAATGCTGGTACAAATAATTGTTCCACAAGGAACTCATACTTAGGAATGTTCTATGGAATATCAAGCAGTTATCCTATTGCTTCCATTACATCGACAGCTTTGTTATTGATTTGAGGAATTTTCTCAAAGGTTATTTTGATGAAGTATTCCTTGAATCTATCCACCATCCTTTTATATGGCAGTAATTTTTCATCTTTTGTCTGGTACTCATCGTTCGCTTGTCCGATCACTAGTTGAGATCCTCCAAAGACATGTAGCTCTTTTATTCTCCATCCAATAGCCATTTTTAACCCTATGATAAGAGTTTCATATTTTGAGATGTTTGTGCATGGGAATGCAATCATGTAGACCTTGGTTATACTATCTCCTTGTGGTGTGAGAAATAGAGTATCAGCTCCAGATCCATATTGTGTATGGGACCCATCAAAGTATAGATTCCATTGGTGTATAGGTTTTGTCATCAAGATACTCTCATTTGAAAAGTCCACTATGAGAGGTTTATGATCATCTCAGGGTTCTTTGGCTAGTTGATTTGTTATAATTTGTTCCTTGATAGCTCTCCTATCCACACACTTTATATCAAATTCACTCAGGATCATCACCCATTTGGCTATTCGGCCTATTAGGGCTGCCTTTGCTAGTAAGTATTTGAGTGGGTCTACCTTAGAAATCAACTTGAATTTTTTGTTCAGGATGTAGTGTCTCAATTTTTGTGTTGAAAACATGACTGAGAGACATGCTCTTTCAATGGTCGATTAGTTTAGTTCATAGCCCACTAATTTTCTACTGATATAGTAGATTTCCCTTTCTTTATTGTTATCATCTAGTTGGACCAAGAGAGTTCCCAGTGTTGCTTGTGTGGTAGACATGTAAAGTATCATATCCTTTTGTGGGATAGGAGACATGAGTATAGGAGTAAGTAGGTACTCCTTGACTTGTTGGAATGCTTGGTCACATCGCCCATCCCACTTGAAGGTGATGTCCTTATGTAGGAGATGAGTGAAAGGGTGACATTTGTCCACCAATTATGCGATAAATTTCCTGATGGATTGTAGCTTTCCTTGTAGGTTCCTCAATTTTTTTAGTGTCTTTGGTAGAGACATCTCTATTATTGCATTTACTTTGGCTAGATCTACTTCAATCCCTCTTCTTGGCACTATGTACCCTAATATATTTCCAGATGTTACTCCAAATACACATTTCTTAGGATTGAGTCTCATATTGTACTATTCAAGATGATCAAATACCTTGGTCAGGTTTGTCAAGTGATCTACCCTTTTGACTGACTTTTCTATAATGTTGTCCACATAGTCCTCCATGATTGTGTGCAACATATCATGAAATATGGTCGTCATTGCTCTTTGATATGTTTCTCCTGCATTCTTTAGACCAAAAGGCATTACATTCCAACAAAATGTTCCCTAAACACAAGTAAATGTTGATTTGTGTTAGTCATCTAGAGAGATCTTTATCTAGTTGTATCCAGAGAAATCATCCATTAAGGATAACATCTCATGCCCTACTATTAGATCTACAATCATGTTGATACTTGGCAATGTAAAGTCATCCTTTGGGAAGGCCTTGTTCAAGTCTCTAAAGTTTGTGCATATCCTTATGCCCCTAGTAGGTTTGGACACTAGTAATAGATTTGATATCCATTGTGGATATTCGATGGGTCTAATGAAACCAACATCTAGTAGTTTCTTTAGCTCTACCTTTACCAGTAATGCTATCTGCGGATGCATTTTTCTGAGTTTTTGCTTGATAGGCTTTGCTCCAGTGATTACAACTAGATGATGTATCACTAATGCTAGATTTAGTCTAGGCATGTCAGCATAGGTCCATGCAAAATTTATCTTCCAGGAATTGATGAAAGTTGTGAAGTTGTCTTTTTCTTCTAGGTTAAGTGATGCCCCATGGTAGGTTATCTTTGGGTCCTCTGTTGTGCCAACATTTATGGGTTCTACTTCCTCTACTAGCAGTGTTGATCTTTCCTGATATTTTGATATGGGGAGATTGAATCTTCCATCCTTAGGTGCTTCTAAGAGGTTTTCACCTTCAAATTCATCCTTTATTTTCCTTTTTTCTAGATCCAATAGAGCCACAAGGTGGTCTTCTCTACGGGATCGTATTTTTTATGTTCTTTCTTTCATTTTTTGTGAATGGAAAATTCAATCTCTCCATAAAAGTATGCCTCTTGTTCAAGTTCCATGATGAACCCTACTTTGTGATCTCCTACTGGTATGTCTATTCAAAGTCCCATGAACTCTATGATTGCCTCATTGTTCTGGAATTGATCTAGAACAGGTGTATGTTGTTGTTGATCTCAATCTATGAGTTGTGGGTAATAGAGTGAGAGGTTATCATCTTGATCTGCAAAGATTATGGAAGTGGACGAAAGGGTTTGTATGGCTTGGGTGTCTTTTTCCCATTGAGTGTCTAGTTTGTCATTGATAGAAGTGGGAGAATCATATCCGGTGATGAAGGAAGGAGAATCCCATTCGTATTCATTAGAGTCCTTACCAGAATTGTAGTAGATGTTGAGAATGGTTTGAATATATTGGAGAGGGAACCTATCGATGCTAAAATTATCAAATAAGTCTTCAACAGGTATTTTTTTTGTCTAAGGTATGATATGTATCCAATGCCTTAACGCTAGCAGAAGTTTCTCACTTCTTCCAAGAGGTTCGTCCAGTTTTTCGAATAACCACCTCTTTTGGATTATAACCTAGCCCCATATTTTTCTTCCTTTGTTCCACTATGATAGGCTTTGATCGGCCTTGTTTGTGTAGCCCAAGACCACCCTTTCCATTATATCCCATTTGTTTAACTAATTGATAACCTCTTGTAGTAGGGTTAATTAAAATGGGTTGTGGCTTTTTTGTTTCTTCGTGGTCCTTGTAGATCATAGATGAAAAGTCCTCAAATATTTCTTCATCTTGCATCTCTCCCCACCTAGTGAAGATAGTGGGTTTAGAAATCATTTGCACTATCTTGATCTCTTTTGGAACTCCATATACTCTAGGTGTTGGTGGAAGCATGCCAATGCAAAATGCTTGGTTGAAATAGTAATTCCCATTACCCTTGTCAAGTACTTGAATCTTGGCTTCCATTTTTGGTTGGTTACTTGAGGTGTTTTGGGTTGAGGTTGATGGAAGTGTGGAAGGGTCAACATAAGAAAATGAGTGGAATTCTATGTCATTGCTAGGAAAATGTTGGATTTTATTGTATTTGTCCTCTAACTTGGTACATAAATGAAAAGGCTCAGGATCGGCATATAGTGTTACCTCTTTTCCTTTATGGGGAAACTTTAGGCATTGATGAAAAGTGGAAGGGACTGCTTGTAATGCATGGATCCAAGGGTGTCTCAGGAGGAGGTTGTATGGCAACTCAAGGTCTAGTACTTGACAAGTGGTTTCTATGATGGCCGATCCTATTTGCACTGGTAACCTAACTATTCCTTCATAATTTCTTTCAAGGTCATCATAGGACCTTATTGTGATACTCTTTCCTCTGTAAATCACGTCATTAGAATACCCCAACAGTTTGACAAATTTTAAGGTACAAATGTTTAAACTTGCACCATTATTTATTTGTACCCATTTGACCATGGTTTTATGAACACCAACCTCTATGTAAATGGATTGGTTGTGGAATTTTCTTTGGGGTAGATCTTTCTTAGAAAATATTAAATGATTACTTGTTGTGATCTTACCAACCATGGCTTGAAACTAACTAGGATTGAGATCATTAGGGACTATTGTTTCCAATGCCTTTTCAAGTATTTCCCTATGGGCAGGTGATAGTCTTAACAACTCCAAGATTGAGATTAGGGTAGGTGTTTTCATTAATTGTTCCACAATTTGTAGTCATTTGGTGACTTTATTGTAGGTTTGGGTGGGACTCCTTGAATTGTAACTCTTCCTTGATGGGTGGTTACATTACAGTTGTTGTCTCCACCTCGTAGAGTCGCTATGTTTTCCCTATTATCATCAACTTGTGAGAGGGTTCCTAAAACTATTTCCCCATATAAGTAATTAGTGTTATGGTACTCTTGTTCCTTTCCTTTTTCATTTCTTTTGTCATGTTTTGGGATTGGGTTTGAGTATATTTGTAGGTCCTTATTCCCAGGATGATGTTCGACATCTACCTCCCCTTTTTCTATTAAATCTTGGATGAGGTGCTTGAGTCTCATGAAATTGTTTGTGGCATGTCCTTTGATCATATGGAAGTCACATAAGTCCTTATTATACCATGGTGTCTTGAAACTAGGTTCCTCATAGTTTGGATGATCATTAGTTTTAAGGAGGTTTTGTTGTAATAGTTTGCACATGACCATTTCTAGTGACTCACCTAGTACTGTTAATTTCCTCCTTGGTTGATCGTACTACCTCTATTGCCCTCCCTAATTTGTTTGTTGGTTCACAACCTAATTGTTCTTGGGTTAGGTATTTTGGTTATTTTGCACATTTTTTGGAACATAGCTTGTCTGTGCTACCTGTGGTTTGTTTTGAGTTGTGTTTTGTGCCTTCCATAATGTTCTAGCATCAACCACTCCATCGTTTGTGACATTTTTTTTTAGCCTAGACTTTAGGTTTCTCATTCGAACTAGACAAACTCTCTTTTGAGATGTTTGATTTAAGGGTCCCTCTTTCAATAAGGGCTCTCTCAATATTCAATCCCTTCTCAATGGTTTCTTCAAATTCTGTTGGGCATAACATTGTGAGTTGATAATTGATCTTAGGTAAGACATTGGTAATGAATATGTCCACCAATTCCTTGTCAAGAATGTGTCATTTACATCTACTAGCCTTGTGTCTCCATTGCTATAGGTAGGAGGAAAAATATTCTCCTTAATTCTATTTGATCGTGGACAAGCTTGTGATGGTGACATCTTGCTCAATGTTCATTGAAGGTCTTGACTGCTAGTGTCAAACGAGTGAACCACTCCATAGTATGACCTGTAAGGCTGCATGGAAATAGTCTCATGAGGTATGAGTCATTGTGTCATACTTCCATGCATGATATAGAGAAATCATGTGTATTCTCTACTGGGTCCCCTCTTCCTTAGTATTTTTTTTCAAACCTAGGTATTTCAAAATTCTTTGGAAAGGGTATTGTAGTGACAGATTGATCGAACGAAAATGGGCATATCTCTTGGATAGTATAGGTTTTCTTTTGTTTTCCAACTTGCATGCCTGCTACCTATTGGGTGTGATGGCCTCTAGCTTCATTTATATGTGTATTTTTGGCATTTTTTTTTGTGAGTTCTTGTTGATGGCGATTTTGGCACCACAACAATGCAAGCAGAATATTGTTATTCTGCTTCTCCTGAAAGAGAAAGGCAACACATGGATGCCTTAGCTTCCAAGGTCTTTGTAGTTGCGTCTCAACTGTGTTGATGTTACTCAGTGGTCAATGCAACAATAATATTCAAGGGGCCTACTGGTGTTGAGCTTTTGGATTGTTCTAAGATCAAGCATGAAATAAAACCTACTCTAACAGGGGTTTTTAAAGAAATATAAAAAGATAAGTGAGAGTTTTGAAATAGAAAAGAACAATAGTTCATCCAACCTTAACTAGATTTGTTTTGAAATAGAAAAGAACCATAGTTCATCCAACCTTAACTAGATTTGTTAGCTTCAAGGAATTTGTTAACTAAAACTGAAGAACAAGATTAACTTGTGATTAACACACGGTTATATTCATTCCCAGTGCTGATTTGATAGCAGATTGCAATTCATCTATTTAAACAAAAAATAAAATAACATTTCATTCATTGAAGACTTCACAAATCAAATGATTAATTCAAGACAAACACAATTCTGAAACACAACATGAAATAGATTTTAATCTAGTTGCTTCTACTATTGATGAAACAAATAAGCAACATTTACAAAGCTCGCACAATCACCAGTGTACAGATAATCTGTGATTTCAGATTGTTTTCATTTACACTAAGAGAACTTAGAAAATACATTACAGTCAGTACTGAAATCTAACTGCCAAACAAGAAGACAAGAGAAGCTCTAATTACTGAGAATCAAGATGCAACTCTATCTCCTTCTGCTAACTGACTAACTCCTAACAGTTTGGACTCTAAACAGTTCTCATTCTAAAAGTTCTCTAACCTTAGAATTTCTAATCTAGAAGTGCTCTACAAGTTCTAACCTCAAAAACTCTAACCGTTTCAAAGAGGAAAGAATGCGTTATATACAGAATGCATCGAAATAATGTGTTGTCCCCTGCACTAGGGTTTACAAAATATCTACAGACTGTAGGAGAGTCAGCCCTCAGAAGAAGCCAAAACTGCATTCAATGTCAAGCCTTGTTGTCCGTACTGATGAAGGATTTCTACCCTCAGGAGAAGCCTTTTTAAATCTTTTGAGTAGCTACAACATTAACTTTTCTATCTTCATGTCCACCTTCAAAATCTATCTCAGGGCTGCCTCGAATGATCAGAATATCTTCATCAATGTTGATCTACCTCTTTGCCAGTAGTCACTACAGCTATCCCTCTAAGTCACAGTTTCTTCTTCTTCTTGGCTTCTTTCCTATTTTGGGCTTCTCTGTACATTGATCATTCCTCTAGAAACACCATCGAGCCTCCCTGCAGATCTGAACGCCATCGCCCGAGTCGATCCATCGTCATCTATTCTCAGAAAGAATCTATCTTGCTTGCATTATGTTGATCTTCCCTCACAGGAGTAGTCAATCAGTCAAAGGGACCGATGAATCACTCTTTGGCTTCTTCTGATTGAATAGAAATTTTCCACGCCAGATTCCCGGGCAGTCAAAAGTGGTCCACCTTGAATCACATGTCGGTGAGACACTCGTCATGTCTCCCCGATGCGATTATATCACTTTTAGCAACTATCGGTGTAGCATAAGACAATTGGCAGGACGTTTCGGTGAGCTACAGAAGTCGTATCAAGTCCGCAAAACCCATTGGCAAGACTCCTTCATTTCACTGAGACCTCTTGGCGCATACCTTTCCTCTCCATGAGCTTACTCTGTATCGTTGAGACTTATCAAAATCGGGGAGACATTACCCCGAATTTCTCTTCTCTTACCGAGTCCCTCCTTGCTATCGGTGTGACCTTCATGTTTCGGGGAGACCTTCTAGCGCATGCCTTTCCTCTCCACGAAGGGACATCCTATCGGCGTGACCTCCTTTCTTCACCAGAACCTTATGGCAAAGGCATTACCCTCTTGGTGAGCTCCATTTCTTTCACTGAGACACCTTGGAGTCGCCCAGACATTTTTCCGAGTGCCCACATCCTTTGGCAATTTTGTTTCATTTTGGCCAAACCCTGTTGAATCGACAAGCAATTATGCTGATATTATTTCATGTCGGCGAGACCTTCCCTCTTTGCCGAGACCTTATATCAAGGTCCCCCGTGTCATATCGAAGATTGACCCTTTGACAAGACCTATGGTGAGCTTTTGTTTTCTCCTTTGTGTCACCGAGACTCTGACATGTTGGCCAGACCTTCTGCCAAAATGACCACCTTTCGTCAGCCCATGTTGTCGCTAAGATTTCCCTCTCAGCCACACCGATATGCTTCCTTTCATTCGGCATGTGTCATTGTAACCTCACCTCGTCAGGGAGACGTCCTGTAGATACCCCATGTTTCAGCGAAAGCCCTATTAATTCATCTTGTTGTCGCTGTAGCATACCGATTTTCTCTCCGAAGACCACTGATGGAATCCCCCAATGTTGTGTCGGTGTGACTTTCCTTCCTCACTGAGACTTCTCTCTGAAGCAAAGTCTCTTACCGAGACATAGTACTTTATCAGAGGTCAACGAGACACAGAGCACTCGGGAAGACTTTCCACAGAAGACATAACTCTCGCTGAAAGGACTTGTTTGTTCTTGCTAGTCGGTGAGACGCTAGGCTTTCGCCAAGATGCTATCTCAAACTCAATATCTCCCACTGACATGCCTTCTCCCTACTGCCAGTCGGCGAGACCAAAATACCTTGCCAAGACCATACGCAAAAGCAGATGACTCCCGCTGAAGTGTTAGACCCCTTTTCACTAGTCGGTGAGACTTCATGCATTCACCGAGACCTCTTGGCGGGGAGTAAACCTTATGCCAATATATAAATCCCTTGATTGCGGTCGGTGAGACATGGAGACTGCACCAAGATGGTCCCCCGAAGACAAGCTTATGCCAATAGAGGAAACCCCTAAGTCGCCAAGATGAAGACCTTGGTCCTGGTGATAGATGCCTATATGTAACTTCCACTCGCCACGACATCCCTGAAGTCTTCCCGACAGGCAACATAAATGGAGATTTGAACAAAAATGAACCATGGGTCGGGGAGATCGTGACAACCTTACGCCGATAAGATCCATAATGGGGAGTATTCTAATTCTTTGGATTTCAAACGGTCAGAGCCCAACCACCAGTCAGTAAGAGTTTAGAAAAGTCTTGCCGACTTTTTCCTTAGCTAATTTTCATGGCCAACTGGATAGAAGAATGCCCTCCAACTAAGCTCCCTTGACAAATATCATCATGTATGTGATTTAATCCTGCATTCAACAGAGAAGATCATACAAACAGAAGTTAATTAATCAAAATCATCATTAAAATGAATCCTATGCTAGTAGGGTACCATTATATCTTCAAATAAAATGATCATACAAACAGTTCGGGTTTCAGGCCGACCTGTGGAATCCAAGCTAGGGAGGAATTTCAGAGAATTCCGAGCCAGGCGGATTTCAGCAGAATAAGCATGAAACACCCATTGAAAACTTAATCCAATCATTATCAATCAAGGAATAGCACGTGAGACCTCAAAATAGCATCAATGAATCATAAAATGCATTATCATTTACTAACTAGCCTTACTACTCCATGCTTCTTCACATTTCACAGATTCTGGGGAAATCTACGCGGGACAAATTTTCGCGAAGGAGAAGACATTTCGGCGAACCCAAAAAAAATAGAGAATAACAGATTTTGAGAAAATCTGGAGGAGAAAGAAATCCGTGAAAAAGGAGACATTCTGGCAAACCCGGAACAAACGGGGAACAATGGATTTTGGGAAAATCCGGAGGAGAAAGAAATCCACAAAAATCCGGTCCACGCAGATTTTCGCGAAGACCGAAAATCCCCAAACGACAACGCTCAGCCATAATTCGAGCGAGATCCAGGAAAATCCGGAGGAGAAGGAAATCCACGAAAAAGGGACATCTCCCCAGGGGTCTTAGGGATTTTAGGAAAATCCAGTCCACGCGGATTTCTGCAAAGACCAAAAATCCCCGAACAACAGCGTTTGGCCGAAGCTCGAGTGAGATCTAGGAAAATCCGAATTGGGTGGAAAATCCCAAACTCAGGAGAAAACTCGAATTCTGACTGAGGCAGAACCAAAATTAGATCAAACAGAACAAAAGATGAAGAAAGGAGAAATAGAAGCACCCGAAAAGCAAAGCAAATAACAAAGGCAAAGAAATCAAAAGAGAAAGGGGGACCCATTTTGATCCAGATCAAAGTGGGGTGGTTATGCAAGGCATAACAAATGGCAACTTGGCTGGGAAAATGGTTTAACCATTTTCATGAATCTGAAGGATTCAGCTACCCAGAACTCGTGGTTCATGAACATCACAACTCCAGTTGGGTCAGGTATAACAAGCAAGGTAGAGCTAGAATCTCAAATGTAAGTCAATCAATGGCTACCCCCTGAATCTTTGTGTGTGCTTAATAGTGCATCATCCTTTCATAAAATTTTCCTCATCTTTTGGACAATAATGTGCAAGATTTGAACTACATGAGTTTATTTCCTTTGTGCAATGATATCCTGGGCATTGCTCTGCTGCTAGTCAGGCATCTATAGCCCCGATGGAGATACCTCTAGTTCTCTCACAACATTTCTCTACTACCAGTCATGCATCCATAGCCCGGGTAGAGATACTGGAATCACCCATTCATATTGAATCCTCTTTCCTTTTTGATAATTCTTTTCTTTTTCTTTTGAAGTTTCAGATATTTCATTTAATTCTCTTTTTCTTTTCAATATGTCAGATGTTTAATATCTGATCTGGGTTGAAAACTACAATGGACCTCATAACAACACTTGGAAGTCAGATTTTTCACTCAAATCTTACAACATTGTCATCCTAGGACAAATACACTACTAGAAGAGAAGATGATTTTAATGATTTGTGACAGATTCAGGGGAGCTAAAGAAGGATTTCTTACTTGGCACCTTGTTTTCAAAACTTTCCACAACTTTTATTGACAACAGGCATGAAACAATGAATTGAGGACAAAATCATCTGACCAGAAAACCTGAAAATATCTAAACCACTTCTCTCCTAGTGACCAAAGTATGCTTCAGATAACAGCCCACAGCTTCAGGTGGAAAGGACAGATCAACCCTAAAGAAACAAGACCAAATAGTAAAGGAAACAGAAAGGATAGAAGGAAAGAACAAACAAAAAAGTAGCAAACTATTTACAAGAAAAGAGTAAATTATCTACACAAGGAGCAGCAGATTATTAACAAGAAGAAACACAGAAAGTATTTACAAAAATATAAATTATTTACCAATAGGAGACAAAATAAATTATTTACATAAAGAACAATGAATTACTTATATGCAGAACAAAAATTAACAAGCCTCAAGATTCAAAATAGTGCTTAAGGAACTGCCCATTAACAGGCAAAGGAATAGGTTCCCTAGTTAGGCTACTCAGTCTGAAAGCATTTTCCCCTAGGATCTCAGCAATTTGATAAGGGCCTAACCAGAGTTTGTCAAACTTTTGGTGATTTCCTTTCTTTTCACCAGCCTTATCCCATAGCAACACTAGGTCTAATATCCTAAAAGCCTTTATCTTGGCTCTTTTGTCAAACCATCGTTTGACAACAACCTGATGCCTGAAGAATTGTTGCAGTGCGGCATCTCTCTGTTCTTCTAATTTCAACAAAGCAGCTAACCTGACCTCTATCCTACTGTCACTGGAGTAGAATTTCTACATGAACTCAAGGATAGGTATTTGCAAATGGATAGGAAAGACAGGCTCTTGGCCATTTACTAGCTTGAATGGTGAGGTGTTTAAGGCAGCCTTAATCCTAGTCCTATTTTCCCATAATGTGAATCTAAGCTGGGTATGCCAGTCCATAGGGTTATGCTCTAATAGTCTCTTAATGACCCCTAAGAGATTCTTATTGGTTGACTCAGCAACTCCATTGCCTTGTGGATAATAATTTGAAGAATATTTCAAGACAATCTTGTGATCATATGCCCAGGAAATAAATTCAGCAGAAGAGAAGGCAGAGCCATTGTCACATACCAGAGTGAAAGGTACCCCAAACCTTGTAGTGATGCATTCGGTGAGGAACTTGATCACTACCTCTGTTGTGCTATTCTTGCAAGATATAGCCTTTGTCCATCTTTTGCAATAGTCAGTGGCAGTCAAGATGAATTTATGTCCTACAGAAGAGTTCGGGTTAATCACTCCAATAAAATCCAGTGCCCACTGGGCAAATGGCCTCACCTCGTAGACGGGCTGCAATGGCATTGCTGAATGGTGTTCCCTTGGTGCAGAAATATGACAGATGTGACATGTCCTCACATGTTGATGAGCATCTTTGAACACATAGGGTCAGTAATAACTAGATCGAAGGATCTGGTGGGCCAAAGAATCTGCAGACCCATGATCGGTGCCATGCTTCCCATGAAACTCAGAGATCACATGTTGAGCCTCTTGATGATCAAGGGCATCTCAGGTATACTCCTTCAAAATTCCTCCTGTATAGCAACCCTCCCTTGAGCATGTAATGAGAACTCTTTAGTCTTAGGGCTCTCCTTTGAGTGGCATTCATTCCTTCAGGACATCAATTTTTGAGCATAAAGCATATGGTATCAGCATACCAGTGGTCGTTAGAGAAAGACTGGGTCGTGTATTGCTAACAGATGATGTTGTCGCCAACGTTCATCATGGACTGAGACAAGCTTGTACCCCTAACTAGCTTCATAGGGTGTATCTCTAGATTGAATTCTTGCAAGATGGCCATCCATTTGCATCTCCTTTCTCCCAGCTCACTCTGCATGAGTAGGGACTTCACGGCCGCATCAGGAACTACAACAATGATTTGGCTGCGAAGGATGTAATGTCAAAACTTCTTGATGGCTCTAACCAGTGCGAAAGCTTGCTTCTCCAGGGGTGGGTACCTTATTTCTGCATTCTTGAAGGGAGAACTCATAAAAGCAATCGGCCTCTCCTCTGAATCTTCTCCTCGTTGGGTTAGGACAGTTGCGCACAAGTGTTGAGAGGAAAAAAAGTAGACTTAAAATGGTCTGAGATAGTCAGGGCTGGTGAGCATGGGCGCCTCTGAAATGGACTGCTTGACTTGCACGAATGCGGCCTTCACTTCATCCGTCCACTCTATTTTGGTATCCTTCTTCATTATCTCATTCAAGGGCTTCACAATTTCTGCAAAGCCTGTGATAAACTTCCTCACGAAGCTGATCTTCCCAAAGAAAGATCTTAACTCTTTCTTGCTCCTTGGCCTGGCGATCTTCAGAATGGATTCAAGTCGATCTGGGTCGATTGAAATCCCTCTTTCTAAAATTATATGTCCCAAAAGCTTGCCTTCTGAGAATCCAAACATGCATTTGTTGGGATTCGGGGAGACACCATATTGGATGCATCTCTCAAGAACTTTGGCTAAGTCCGCAGCATGATTCAGTTGGTCCTTGGAGAACACTGTCAGGTCATCCATATAGACAATGATGCACTTACCGATTAGGTCCTTGAACGCTTTGTCCATGGGCACTGGAAAGTTGCTCCAGCATTTATCAGACCGAATGGCATCCTTCTGTATGCAAACGTCCCCCACTTTGTAGTGAAAGCCGTCTTCATCCTGTCCTCAAAGTCGACCATTACCTGATTGTATCCATAGTAACCATCCAAGAATGACATCATCTATGCTCCATTGACAGTCTGTAGTACCTCATCTAGTGAAGGTAGTGGGTAATTATCCTTTTCTGAAGCCCTATTCAGGTTTCTGAAGTCAACACATAGCTTGATCTCCCCATTTTTCTTACAGACTGGAACTAAGTTGGCTACCCATGTTGAATGGCACACATGAAATATTATCCTTGCAGACAATAGCTTCTGAACTTCTTTGTAGATCAATGGCTCAATCAAAGCATTAACAGGGTGCTGCTTCTGTCGGAAGGGTTTAGCTTCGGGCTTCAAGGGAATAGTGTGAGTCATAATAGAGGCATCAAATATCTTTAAGTCTTCATATCCCCAAGCAATTGCAGAAATATCCTTTTTAAGTGCCCTCAATATGTCTTTTCTGATTGCTTCAGGGCAGGCTTTCCCTATGTAGACATTCCTTTGGGGGAAAGAATCAGCTAGGTTAACTGTTCCATATTCGCCTCCCTTTTCTTCAGCTGATATTTTCTCTCGGGCCCTTGGGTCTGAGTCAAAGATTCTTTCTAGAGCAACCATTCCCTTGGGAATGTTATTACTTTTCAGATTAAGGAACCCTTTCATATCACAATCTCCAGGGTTCCAATCTCCTTGATCCCTATTGGAATCATCAATGATTTGCCCCTCAAAAACATCAGAACTTGCCAAAAAAGCAAGTATATGTCGGTCATCATCGAAAACTTGAAAATTCCTAATATTGTTAGGAACAGTTGGGGTGGACATCAGTTCCATTGAGAATCTTTTGAATTTAGAGCCTTGCATAGGTTCCAAGGTGCTTGCAGCAACAGCCAATGAATCAGCTACTTGATTTTCTTCTCTAGGGATTAAACTAATCCCAAAAGCATCAAAGTCCTCAATCAGGTTCCATACCTAATTTTAGTAAGATGTCAGCCTTCTGTTGTGACATGTGTCTTAGCTATGCACTTGCCTGATAACTATTTTTGAATCTCCCTTGACCATCAAGGCAGTGACCTTCTTCTTATGTGCAAACATCAGTCCCCATGCTAGAGCTTCATATTCTACCACATTGTTTGTGCATCCAAATTGCAACTTGTAAGAAGCAAAGAAGGTTTTCCCTTGAGGGTTGGTTAGTACAATTCCAACACCACTGCCTATCTTAGATTTGGATCCATCAAACATGAGGTTCCACAGTTGATCACAAGCAGGGGTTAATCCTTTTGTAGCTTTTGTAGGTATTTGGATAGGATTAACCAGAGGTGGGTCTCCTTGATCGTTTTCATCCAACACAGGGAAAGGATGTTCTGTAAGTTCCTTATATGCGGTCTCCAATTCTTGTTTAGTTATGTCATCTGACATGTGGCTATCCTTCTGATAGTCACTAGTGTCTTTGGTTAACCCCTTGGGTTTTGTTTCATTTGTAAGTACAGGGGTGTCAAGCAGATCTTGGGGTTGTTCTTTATCAATATGCTGATTTGGGCATGTGTCTAGAGTAGGTTTGATCTAAGAAGGGATTTCTTTTAAAAGTATTGTATCCCTGGTTAACATGGTTGCTTCCTTGGCCTCAAATGAGAAGCAGTCTGCAATGGTCTCAGGGCAACTTGTACCAGCTTCCTCAGCTTGGGAAAAATGATTTAAAATGTCCTTGCAAGGTTGACAAGTCAATTCAGAATGACTTTGGTAGTGTACCCTACACCAATTAGGGAGCAAGAGACTTTGCAGATCTATATCTACCCCTAAGACCAGTTGGTCTTGTTGCAGCTTTCTAATCAAGGCCTGTTGATTTTCATTAATCGTGGAGTCAGGGAGTTTCTGCATTGACATGTCTTTAGAATGGAGAACCAAGAAGGTTAGTAGAATTTCTTCTCTTTTATAAACCCCCATCTTAGTCTCAAAGTAAGCCACCTCATTGGGACAATCATAGTCTGTGATGATATGCTTGAGGCGAGGCTTACTTTCAATCCTAATCTGATTAGGAATCCCTTTCCATGATAACCACATATGTGAAAAGTCAAGGGAAAGATATCCCCCTAAATTTCTCATCAAAGCTTGGCTTAGCAGCATACCATAGGTCTCAAGAATATCTGCCACTTGAATATCTATGTTGGTTAGGATCCTAGGATCTGATCTACTTGAACGTGTATGTTTCTTAATTCCCCTACCACATTAACCTCTGTTTTGTCAAGTTGAATGACCTTCTTATTGGTTTGAATAGGGTTTAATCCTAACTTCTTGCATATGGAAAACGGCATGAAATTTCTCGAAGCCCCTGAATCTAATAAATAGTTATGTAGGTTCTTGCCATAAATCCTTAAACTTAAAAGGAAAGGTGGAGTACCTACCTTGTTTTTGTATAAGGCTGCATTCATGTCCCTAGTAGGTGATACCTTACTCTTTCCTTTTGACTTATCAGCTTGTTCTAGAGCTTTCAGCACTATCTCTCTTTGAGCAGGGAACCACTTTAAAATGTCAAAATATGACAAAGAAGTTTTATGTTTCTGCATCTCATAAACAATGTCAAATTTTGTATGACAACTTGAATTACTTTAGAAAATAGCAGAGGAATTACCCTTGTTATAGAGGTCAGGCAGGCCTTTTGGTGGAGGAGGATTATTATCAACATTTTGATTTGGAGGCACCATGTGATTAGGAGGTGCTGAGGTAGTGAATGGACCCTTACCTTGATTTCTCAGAAAGTGTCCTCCTTTTGTTTGAAAAGCCTAGGCATCATATGAATCCTCCTCTGGTTCATTTTCTTCTTGTCTTGGGAATGAAGGATCCTCCTCAAAGAGCTCATAAGTCATTGTAGTATCTATTGAGTCACCTCCTTTATTTGAATTCCCCTGGAATGTGTGGGCATCTTCGTGTGCCATCTTGACAACTTTCTCCATTTGAGGGAAATTTACCTCAGAATGAGTCACCGTATCATGCAGCCTACACTAGTTAGTCATGAAATTTAGGTCAACCACATTTGTAGTATGTGACCTCTCCTCATTAACTTGATAATTATGAGGACCTCCACCATTATTAAGCCCTGTATTCCATTGCCTGTTGTTATTTGTTCTCTAGTTGTATCCTCTATTTTGGCTTTGATAACCTCTTTGGTTGTAGTTGTTATTCAGATAATTACCCTGGTTGTTACTGTTTTGATTGGGATAATTACCTTGGTTTTGGGAAGGGTTCAACCGAAGTTGAGACATGTCATTGGTAACTTGAGACAACATTTTCTTCAGGGTCTCTACCTCGTTTGTAAGCTGAACTGTCTTCTCACTCTCCACATTCTTAGTAGTAGGTGGATGACCACCATGATTTGGTGTTCCAATTTGGTTATGATGACCATGGGAACTTTGAGGAAGCTGTGATTGTTGAAAGGGATCAGAAGTTCCAGTAGCAAAGAATGGGACAAGAGGTTGAGTTTGCAATTCAGATATAGGCCCATAGTGGGAGGGAGACATTCCCGGGATAGTATTGTAAAGAGTTGAACTATGCATTTGATATCCTATTGAAGGGAAACCTCCTCCTAGGCCTCCTTGTTGAGAACTGATCTGTTGCTACAGCTTGATAGCTAAATGGTAGATTTTGGATAGAGAATCAATATCAACTAGTTGGTAAGTTCTTTGCAGGAACAAACCTAGCAAAGGGTCTATAACCCTAAAGTATTCTTGGATAGCACTGTTCTCAGTAACTAGATAGGGATCTTGCAATCTCCTATACATTTGTTAGAATTTGGTATTGAATAAAGGAAAGGATTCACCTGGTTCCTTCCTGATGGTAGCAAATTGATGATATAGAAGAGCTGGGTCCACATAAACCCTGAACTGGTTGATAAAGGCATTTTCCAAATGTGTCCAAGTCAGAATGGAACCTTGAGGAAGATTAATGTACCAATTGTATGCCATGTCCCCTAAGGAATAAGGGAACAACCTTCAGAACACATCATGGTGAGCTACCTGAGCTCTGGTACAAGCATCCTTGAAAGCTTGTATGTGCTCTTCAGCACTCCTTGATTCACCATGAATATACTTGGGGAAAAATTTCTTAGGGTTCTTGGGCATATCATGGAAACCTCCAGGGATAGTCCCCAATGGAGAGGGATTGTTTTGGAAGAATGCCATTGGTGGGGGTGGTGGTGGTTGAGCCAGCTGTTGTGTGGGTTGAACCAGCTGTGATGACAATTGAGATGGATGTGATAGTGGATTGATAGGTATCCACTGGGGTATTGGTGAAAAGCTTGGTGGAGTGAGCGGAGCTGATAAGGGTGGTACAATGGTGGCCCCAGTTTTGCAAACCTTGTGTCTTGTTGGGGTCTTGAGTTCTATCAACGGTGATGGATTTTTAGCTGATCGAAGAGCTCAATGGCTTTTCTGATGAGAAAGACCGAATGTTCTCCAATTTTCTCTTCTAGGCCCTCCTTCTAGCACCAGTTCCTGTTGATGGCTATTTTGGCACCACAACAATACAAGTAGAATATTGTTATTCTACTTCTCCTGAAAGAGAAAGCCAACACATGAATGCCTTAGCTCCCAAGGTCTTTGTAGTTGGGTCTCAACTGTGTTGACGTTACTCAGTGGTCAATGCAACAGTAATATTCAAGGGGCCTACTGGTGTTGAGCTTCGGGATTGTTCTAAGATCAAGCATGAAATAAAACCTACTCTAACAGGGGTTTTTAAAGAAATATAAAAAGATAAGTTAGAGTTTTGAAACAGAAAAGAACACTAGTTCATCCAACCTTAACCAGATTTGTTAGCTTCAAGGAATTTGTTAACTAAAACTGAAGAACAAGATTAACTTGTGATTAACACATGGTTATATTCATTTCTAATGTTGATTTGATAGCAGATTGCAATTCATCTATTTAAACAAAATATAAAATAACATTTCATTCCTTGAAGACTTCACAAATCAAATGATTAATTCAAGACAAACACCATTTTGAAACACAACATGAAATAGATTTTAATCCGGTTGCTTCTACTATTGATGAAACAGATAAGCAACATTTACAAAGCTGGCACAATCACTAGTGTACAGATAATATGTGATTTCAGATTGTTTTCATTTACACTAAGAGAACTTAGAAAATACATTACAGTTAGTACTGAAATCTAACTACCAAACAAGAAGACAAGAGAAGCTCTCATTATTGAGAATCAAGATGCAACTCTATCTCCTTTTGCTAACTAACTAACTCTTGACAGTTCAGACTCTAAACAATTCTTAGTCTAAAAGTTCTCTAACCTTAGAATTTCTAATCTAGAAGTTCTCTATAAGTTCTAACCTCAAAAACTCTAACCTTTTCAAAGAGGCAAGAATGCCTTATATACAGAATGCATCGAAAGAATTTGATGTCCCCTGCACAAGGGTTTACAAAATATCTGCAAACTGCAAGAGAGTCGGCCCTCAGATCTTTCTGAGGAAAGTCAAAACTACATTCAATGTGAAGCCCTGCTTTCCGTGTTGATGAAGGATTTCTACCCTCAGGAGAAGCCTTTTTAGATCTTTTGAGCAGCTGCAACATTAACTTTTTTGTCTTCGTGTCCACCTTCAAACTCTATCTCAGGGCTGCCTCAAATGTTCAAAATATCTTCATCAATGTTGATCTACCTCTTTTCCAGTAGTCACTACAACTATCCCTCTGAGTCACAGTTTCTTCTTCTTCTCGGCTTCTTTCCTGTTTTGGGCTTCTCTGTACATTGATCGTTCCTCTGGAAACACCGTTGAGCCTCCCTACAGATCTAAACGCCATCACCCAAGTTGATCCATCATCATCTATTCTTAGAAAGAATCTATCTTGCTTGCATTCTGTTGATCTTCCCTCATAGGAGCAATCAATCGGTCAAAGGGACCGATTAATCACTCTTTGGCTTCCTCTGATTGGTCAGAAATTCGCCACACCAGATTCCCAGGTAGTCAAAAGTGGTCCACCTTGAATCGCATGTCAGTGAGACACTTGTCATGTCTCCCCGATGCAATTATATAGCTTTTAGCAACTATTGGCGTAGCATAAGATAGTCGGCAGGATGTTTCGGCAAGCTACAAAAGTTGTATCGAGTCCACAAAGCCCATCGGCAAGAATCCTTCATTTCGCTGAGACCTCTTGGCGAATACCTTTCCTCTCCGTGAGCTTACTCTGTGTCACTAAGACTTATTAGAATTAGGGAGACATTACCCCAAATTTCTCTTCTCTTACCAAGCCCCTCCTTGCTAACGGTGTGACCTTCATGTTTCAGAGAGACCTTCTAGCGCATACCTTTCCTCTCCGCGAAGGGACATCCTATCAGCGTGACCTCCTTTCTTTGCCAGGAACTTATGGTGAAGGCATTACCCTCTTGGCGAGCTCCATTTCTTTTGTTGAGACACCTTGGAGCCGCCCAAACATTTCGCCGAGTGCCCACATCCTTTAGCGATTTTGTTTCATTTCGGCCAGACCCTGTTGAATCAGCAAGAAATTATGCCGATATTATTTCACATCGGCAAGACCTTCCCTCTTCGCCGAGACCTTATATCAAGGTCCCCCATGTCATATCAAAGACTGACCCTTCGACAAGACCTATGGAAAGCTTTTTTTTCTCCTTTGTGTCGCCGAGACTCTGGCACGTCGGCCAGACCTTCTGCCGAAACGACCACCTTTCGTCGGCCCATGTTGTTGCCAAGACTTCCCTCTCAGCCACACCGATATGCTTCCTTTCATTCGGCATGTGTCGCTGTAACCTCACCTCGTCGGGGAGACGTCCTGTAGATACCCCATGTTTCAGCGAAAGCCCTATTAATTCTTCCCGTTGTCGCTGTAGCATACCAATTTTCTCTTCGAAGACCACCGATGGAATCCCCCAACGCTATGTTGGTGTGACTTTCCTTCCTCGCCGAGACTTCTCTCTAAAGCAAAGTCTCTTACCGAGACGTAGTACTTTATCGAAGGTTGGCGAGACACAGAGCACTCGGGGAGACTTTCCACTGAAGACATAACTCTTGCTGAAAGGACTTGTTTGTTCTTGCTAGTCGGTGAGATGCTAGGCTTTCACCAAGACTCTATCTCGAACTCAATATCTCCCACCGACACGCCTTCTCCCTACCACCGGTCGGCGAGACCAAAAGACCTTGCTAGGACCATACGCCAAAGCAGATGACTCCCGCTGAAGTGTTAGACCCCTTTTCACTAGTCAGTGAGACTTTGTGCATTCGCTGAGACCTCTTGGCGGGGAGTAAACCTTATGCCGATATATAAATCCTTTGATTGCAGTCGGCGAGACATGGAGACTTCACCAAGACGGTCCCTCGAAGACAAGCTTATGTTGATAGAGGAAACCCCTAAATCGCGAAGATGAAGACCTTGGTCTTGCCGATAGATGCCTGTATGTAACTTCCACTCGCCACAACATCCCTGAAGTCTTGCCGACAGGCAACATAAACGGAGATTTGAAAAAAAACAAACCATTGGTCGGGGAGATCGTGACAACCTTACTCCGATAAGTTCCATAATGGGGAGTATTCTGATTCTTTGGATTTCAAATGGTCAGAGCCCAACCACCAATCGGTAAGAGTCTAGAAAATTCTTGCCAACTTTTTGCCATAGCTGATTTTCATGGCCAACTGGACGAAAGAATGCCCTCCAACTAAGCTCCCTTGACAAATATCATCATGTGTGTGATTTAATCTTGCATTCAACAGAGAAGATCATACAAACAAAAGTTAATTAATCAAAATCATCATTAAAATGAATCCTATGTCAGTAGGGTACCGTTAAATCTTCAAATAAAATGATCATACAAACAGTTCGGGTTTCAGGCTGACCCACAGAATCCAAGCCAGGGAGGAATTTCAGAGAATTCTGAGCCAAGCAGATTCCAACAGAATAAGCATGAAACACCCATTGGAAACTTAATCTAATCATTATCAATCAAGGAACAACATGTGAGACCTCAAAATAGCATCAATGAATCATAAAATGCATCATCATTTACTAACTAGCCTTACTACTCCATGCTTCTTCACATTTCACAGATTCCAGGGAAATCCGTGTGGGACAGATTTCCATGAAGGAGAAGACATTCTGGCAAACCTGGAAAAAATAGAGAACAATGGATTTCGGGAAAATCCGGAGGAGAAAGAAATCCACGAAAAAGGAGACATTCCGGAAAACCGAGAACAAACGGGGAACAATGGATTTTGGGAAAATCCAGAGGAGAAAGAAATCCGTGAAAATCTGGTCCACGCAGATTTCCGCGAAGACCAAAAATCCTCGAATGACAACGCTCATCCAGAATTCGAGCGAGATTTCGGGAAAATCCGATCCACGCGGATTTCTATGAAGACCAAAAATCCCAGAACAACAATGTTTGGCTGGAGCTCGAGTGAGATCTGGGAAAATCCGGATTGGATGGAAAATCCCGAACTCAGGAGAAAACCCAAATTCTGACTGAGGCAGAACCAAAATTAGATCAAACAGAACAAAAGATGAAGAAAGGAGAAACAAAAGCACTCCAAAAACAAAGCAAACAACAAAGGAAAAGAAATCAAAAGAGAAAGGAGGACGCATTTTGATCCAGATCAAAGTGGGGTGGTTATGCAAGGCATAATAGTTCTATATATAATAGCCTTGCTGTCTCACCATGTTTGGGTCATATATCGAGTATTGTGAAGGTATAAGACCTTGGTAGCTATTTTGGGCATAGAACAAGTTAGGTCCCTACTGGGTGTAAAGAAAGTTAGCTCCTTATTGCTGAGATGAAGTGTACTAAAGGTTACTCAAGTCATAGCTAAGAGAGATAGGAAAAGGCTATATGATTAGCATGACTCAATACATGTAGGAGATGTGATCTCTGATTTAGGAGGCCACCTACTACCACACTTTGTATTAAGAAGTTGTTCCTAGAGAGAACAAATAACCTACATATGAGATGAGATGATCCTTTTTGATGTGGCTATGATATGGTGTTATGATGTTGTAGTGTAGAAAAATGTATCCCTTTCACATTTTCACACTTAATTTGGAATTAATGTTAATTTGGATTTAATTGTGCCTTATTTTGGTGTTGTAAAGTGTACCCCTTTACAATTTCACACTTATTTAGGGATCCTTTAATTAATTGAGCTTAATTTTTCCTTAATTGGCCCCTTTAATTCAAATCCAAGCCTATTTAATTACAATTTCCAAAGAGGAAACCTGACATTCATTAATTCCTTAACATAACACTTCTCATTTAGCAATGTGTGTCCTAAGGTTAGGGACCTAGGACTCATTCGCCCATGGGTGAATGGGTCCTCCCTTAGACCTAGGACCTAAATTTAAATTATGTTTTTTATAGTATTTTAACATATTCAAATCCATATTCAGATGTTGGCTTGTGATATTTGAATTTTGAGAAATTAAGGTTACATATCTATAAATATAAGATCATTTCACTATGTTTCACCTAGCAATTTTGATCTAAGCAACCTAGAATTTTCAAGTGAGTATTATTGGAGCAATTCAAGAGAATTTAAAAAGAAATTCAAGGAATTCAAAGATAGATTAATTGAAGATTTATTGCATCAATCAAGATCCAATTTTCATATCAAAGTCTTCTTGCATCATGCATGTTATTGGAGCTAATATGATTATGTAGGTTTCATGATCCATTCAAGTATTCAAAGCATTATATCATGTCAAGATTCAAGATTCAAGATCCACATCCATTGAAGCCATTTCATGCAATTTTTTGATTTATTTTCCAAGGTTTATCCAAGGGTTTAGTGAGTTGTGACATTGAGTTGTTATTCATCATTCATTTCATGTTGTTTTATTTCATTTTAAGGTTTGATTACCAAAATGGGGTTTGACCAAGGAAAACCACCATTCACCAAAAACAAAACATTTTTCCCTCTTGATTTGTGTTTACAGATTTAGGTGGAAGAAATCTTGAAGATCTCTTGAAGAGAAAAATTGAAGTTGTCAAAGTTGCAAAAGTTGTCATCTCATGGAAACTCACTTGCAAAATTTATTTCTGGCTTTTCAAACCTAAAACTTGGGAAAATTGAAGGATTTAGATTTGTAGTAGAAGCTCATAAAAGTTGTAGAAAAAACCTAAATCGGGACCCATTTTCCACTGGGAAAATGAGTCCTAGATCAGCTTTAGAAACTGACTTTTGGTGATTGGTACACATCATCTTACCCTTCTTTGACCTATGATCTAATTTCTAGTTCTACTTATTTTGAGTTTCATCTAGTTATTCCAAGTTGTAGATTGAATTTTGGAGTTGATTTTCTATTTTTAGATTTTCTCCCCAAAGTGTTGTTTGACCTTTTCCCCTGTCCTTGCAAAAAAAGGAAATTTAAAGATTCCCACCTTAATTTGATTCACCTAAGGGTTGTTAGTCAATTTGAAGTGGGGACCTCATTTCCTAAAGAATTGAGGAAGAATAGGTCCCTAAGAGGTTCATACCCCTATTTTCATTCACCTCACCTATATTTTTCTTTTCATTTTGGTGAACCCACATTTGATCATTGCATTTTTCTGATTTTGGAGTCCATTTTCACCCTAGATCTAGATCTTATTGCATTGAATTTCATTTCATTTAGGGTTGTTTATCTTACATTATTTTGCATCTCATTTAGGGTTTTAGGATTGCATATTTTCCTCTCTTAATTTGAAAAATACAAAAAATAAGTCATTTTGCAAATAATTTGCATAGCATTGCATCACCATTCATTTAAATTTGAAAATTGAATCAAAATTGCACATAAAATTAGCTATCCTAAGTTGTCATTTAGTCATATTTTTCATTTACATTCAAGCTTAATTTCACAAAAATATAAAATTGTAAGTCACTGTCTGAAGCTAGAATCTAGAAACCACTAGAATAGACTCAAAAATCTGTAAAAATATTTATAAAAACCCTAAGCTAGGTCCTATTCGCCCTAGGGTGAATGAGTCCATGATCAGGGTTATTTCCTAAATTTTTGGGAATTAAAACCTCTATTTTTTATTCTATTTTGTTGTTTTCATTTTGTTGTTTTTTGTTTTAAGAATTTATGTTACTTGGAATTGATCATATTAAGCTTCATTTGATAAGTTTAGTGCATTGTGTGAATTCAGAATTTTATTTACAAGACATCATTTTTAGGTTTTTACATAGCATAATTAGGAAATTATCTTGTTTGAAATCTGAAAATTTCATTTACATATTTACATTGCACTTTACATATTTGGTTGCATCTTGCCTATTTTCCATTTTGGTTATACATTGAGTTTGTGAAACTTGTATGAGCTTCACAACTTGTTTTCCTATTAGCAATACGATTATGAGATGTAGTTGCAGACTCATGTCATCCCGCAATACACCATTTGTTGTGGATATTGGGTTCTCCAAGTCTTTCACTCATAGTGTTGATATTAATCAACCCTCTATGGATCATAGTCTTCATATCTCATTTCCAATGACTTCCCTACCCACAACTAATGTGCATGATGTCGAAACAATAGTTGCTAATTTCCTACAAGAAAACATAAGAAGGATAGATGAAGAAATAGAAAAATTGCAAAACTTTGCTTGAATTCTATTATTGCTTGATCATTCACAAAGATGTTAAGAGTAGGAGACTCTTGTTTTAAAGGAAGATCATCTATATGTCCAGTGGAAGAAAGTATCTCATGGGTATGGTCCTCTTTTGTGAAATCTTGTATGGATTGGAAAACACTCATTAGATCACTATAGTATTTTGGAGATATGGATTCTTGATCTTGACTTATTTTAGAGTTATCTTTGTTAATGAATGGGAAAATACTCATTATATCATGATAGTATTTGGAAGAGATGGATTCTTTATCTTGACTTATTTCAAAGTTATCTTCATTATGCTTTGAATTATGTTCTTCACATGGATCAAGTTCAAAGAATGGATTATTTATAAAGAACCTTTGGGTACTGTCAAAATGTGAACATGTGGGTGATAGCTCTTGACTTATATTTTCTATATTAGGCCTAAGAGGAGATTGGATGTATGTAGTGTTAGATTAAGGATTTTTTGATCATCAAATGGATTTGAATTAATTTTTTGATGGATTTGACATGTATCTGTTAGGGATATCCCTTGGAGAGAATTTGGAAAGATTTCATTGTTTGATGGGTTGCTTGATGGAGATTGTATGGATTGAGATTTAGGAAGACTTTAGGATGATGGATTGGAGTTAGAGATGGAAACTTTTTGTAGGAAAGATTCTTAAATATGTGCCACAATCAGGTCAAATGAAAGTTAATATGTCTTAAAATGGATCATTCTAGACATAGGTGAATGATTTTGATCATGCTTGTGAAAATATTCTTGATATATGTAAACTTTCTCATTGTGTGAGGTATAGAAGTTTTCAATGTGATTATTTGTAGATAGATTTTGAAGGTTATTCTCAACAGTGATTTCACCTTGATCAATAAGGTCTTGTATGAGGTTCTTGAGTCTTATGCAATTTGATGTTTCATGGCCTTTTGTTCTATGGTATTCACAATAAACATTGTCATTATACCATTTGGGTTTGAATTGCAATTCATAATCACCTTGTGACTTTGGAAGGTTGATAAAATTGGTTTGGACTAGCTTGTTTAACATGAACTCGATTGGATCCCCTAAAGGAGTGTACTCACGTTTGGTGGTCATGTTGGATTGTGACATTCTTGTTAGAGGATTCATGTTTTGGATTTTTTTGATTGATTTGTGAGTTTGACATTGATTAAAATCTAACATATGACAAAGCATTCCCTACTCTTGATTAGGGACACCTATAGTTGTTATGGCATTGAAACTAGTAGGATGTGATATGCTCATGAAAGGATACAATGTAAATGAATATTGGTAGTAGAATGACGTGGATATTTTTCACCGATTTTAAGATTAGTTTTGTAAAGACATCTAAGTGACCTTGGACCAATGTTTGAAGATTTTTTAATGAGTTTTTTTGATGATTTGATTTTGATCCAAAGATACCTAGGAGGTGTTTAATAAAGTGCAAAGTGAATGAATGATAAAAACATTATATGTTGTTGTTTTGGACGGTTAGGATGACTACAAGTTTTTTTTGCACAAGTCTTTGGTCTTATACAAACTGCTAGTAAAAAAATGGAAATTGGGATTTTTAAGGGTTTTATTGTTTTGGACAGATAGTCAAATGTGTCACTCTACAAATGTGTCCAACGATAGTCAGACACGATGGACTACCCCTGACAGATGTAGAGATATTTTTCAAAAGTGTAGGGTTACAAGAAAATGTGCCACTATGTGATAGTCAAATGTGGCACAATACCTTTTTTATGATTTTGACAAAAGATTTCAATGAGACAAACACACCAAGTTGCACAAACACATTGATATGCATACAAATGCACTGATTTGAAAAATAAAACACGTCAAGATGCATACAAATGTGGTACAAGGTGATAGTCAAACATGTTGATTTGACTTAGAGATAAGGTTTTGAAATTTAATCCTAAGTACGTCTAGGGTTTTGAAATTTTTAAGGATTGGTTTGTGTTTTTGATATAGAAAGTGATATAAAAAACAAAGAATCACATATAGGACTAAATCCAAGGATTCATAGGTAGATTTCATGTGTATTCTTCAACAATATCATGATAATTGGTGTCAAGGGTAGTTGAACAATAAAGACACACCATAGATACACAACCTAGTTAGTAGTTAGATCAGGTGTATTAACTTGGAATAAGCCCACTTGCCAAAGAAAATACCTCCACAATGAATGGGTGACTATAGTATACAAAGTTCATGTACCACCTTCACACCTCACCAATTAAAAAGGACAAGGTCCTAATCAATGAATATTGACCACCTCAACAAGGGAAAGTACATTATGGGTAACTCCATGCATGATACTTTGTGTTGCATCATTCCAAGCTAATGGCTAAAAATTCTTACATTCTACTAGATAAAAAGGTTTGTATTGGGGGATTGGTGAATAGTGAGCCTGTTTATTATTCCTGAGTTGAGGGGGTCTCTCCTCTTCTCTTCACTATACATATCTCAATGAACTTAGGGTTGTGAGGATTTCCTTGAAGGATGTGAGCCACACCTTGGGGTAAAAATTTCATTATCCCCCCTTATATACCTCACACAAAAATGTGGTTGAGGTTGACCTTGAGTTATTAATACCCAAGCAGGCCTCCTACTTGAAACAAATGACAATGACATTTTTTTTTATCCCCAAGATTGTTATTACGAGTCACGAGGGGGGAGAATCATAGATAGTCACACCTTAGGTTTATAAACAAAGATTGCAAGTTAATAGTTATTTTGATTTCCAAGATTGCATGAAGCACAAGGAAATAGTATACACAACCACTAACCTACCAAACATGGCATAGAGTTCATTTTAGTGCACCAAAATTCAAAGTGTGGGTTCAATTTTTAAAACACCAAATTCAAATGTGCAAGTTGTTCATTTTAAACCCAAATTGAAGTGTGCAAGTTGTAGGTTCTTTATAAGAGCTCACCAAAATGAAATGTGAAATTTGTGGGTTAATTTTAGAACATCAAATGAAATGTGAACCTAAATTAATTAAAACACTACAAAACCAAAGGTTAGTATTTTTTCATTTTGTCTTTTCCCAATGTATGCCACATGCTCAAAAATGCGTTGCTGTAACATATGACATGAGAAATGAGATAACAAATACGTCAAATGATAGTCAAATGTATCACTGTAAAATATAAAAAAGATAAAAAACTTGTCACAAAAAAATAGAAATATCGATGTAACAAAAACCATAAGCATCGAGTTATAACAAACACATTGAAAGAAAGCCAAATGTGTCACTATAAAAATCTACAAACATAATAAAGAAAACATAGTCATACAAACTCTTCACAAAAAAATTAAGGTGGCACTGCAATTTTCACAAGTGTCAAGTTAGGACAAAGGCATCACTGAATGAAAAATAGATGTGTCACTTTCCTACAAAAGTGCCTCTGTAACCAATAGGTCTTCAAAAACATAAAAAAATGTTAATTCTAGAATGTGGGTCTCATCGGGTGTGCCAAAATGTCATAGGGGAAATATGGGTTAGTGACAAAAAGCACAAATAAAGCCATTAGAGTACAAAACATTAAAACCCTGTCAAAGATTAGTCATATAATCCCATACTCAATGAAATTAGCAATGTCATAAAAATATTCAATTCAAAGCAATGAAAAACATAATTCACAACAATTGAACCAAGAAAGACATGCAAACCTTCAATCCCATTGGGAGATTATGCTCCAAATGTATGTGAATTGATCTATTAAGCATATCCCATGATTTTAAAGCTTAATATTTATGAATGTGAATCACAACTAGTGCTCAATTTGCTCTAGAAAAATGAATGCTCAAGCTCATGAAGATTGTGAATGATTTTGATGAGGAAATGACTTGTTTTGTAGATTTGCAGATATCTGATCAATATTCAAGATTGAATCTCAAGATCAACAGTTGAGAAGAAATCAAGGAGATCAATGTATGAAATTGAATGAGATCCCATAATATCCCTATTTTCATGGAAAATTGGTTAAAGATATTTTAGAGGGAAAATATCTATTCAAGGTTGAATTTGAATTATGAATTATTCTCTTTGGAGGGAATATGCCATTTAGATATTTTGGAGGGAAAAGATATTTTGAAAAGAGAATATTCTCTTTTGAAAAAGGAATGTTCTTTGTGCAAGTTGGAGGAAAATTAGAGAATTAAATAATTATAAAAATTATTTAGTTGTGAAGATGAGAAGAAATCAAGATTTTTAATTAAATAATTGGAAAATATTTAATCAAGTGGGATTGAAAAAAAATTGAATTAATTAAATAATAAAAATTATTTAATCATGGTGGAATGGAGAAAATTGAATTTAATTAAATAATAAAAAATATTTAATCAAGGAGGAATTAGTGAGAAATCGATGAAAAATGATGAATTAATCGAATAACGTTAAGTATTCAATTAATAGAGGAAAATAATGAATTTAATCAAACAATTGGAAATTATTTAATTAAAATGAGGAAATTAGTGATAATGAGAAAAATGATGTTAAAAGGAAAAATCGAGATGTGTGATATGTTTGAACAATTTTAGGTGTCTACAATACCTATCAATAAAAATCCAAAAGGAATTAGAGTTAGTTTGTATAGACTTTTGGGATCTTAACAAAGCATTCCCAAAAGATAAAGTTTCACTCCCAAATATAGACATGATCATTTATCTTACACAAAGTCATGATATTTTGTCCCCTATGGATGGATTTTTAAGATATAATCACATTTATAAAGCCCTAGAAGATCATGTTATTTGGGCTTAAGAATATTGGAGTCACTTATCCAAGATCCATGATAGTAATCTTCATCACATTATGGAAGGTTATGTAGATGGTCTATTGGATAAATAAAAACATGAGAATATCATCCATTGGTGCTTGAGCATATATTTGAGCATCTAAGAGAATACAAGCTTCATCTTAATCCTTAGAAGTGTGACTTTGGCATCACATTTGATGTAATTTTAGGCTTCATCATTAATTGATGAGGCATAGAATTTGATCCTACCAAAGTTATTGTTATCTTAGAGATGCCACCTCCACAAACTCTCAAAAAAATGCACAATATCAAGTAAAGCTCTACGCTATTTGAAGATTCATTGCATAAATTCAACCCTCCTATCATCTATTCCTCCTCCTAGATCATTGCGAAGAAACTATATTCGTATTATTAGTACTTTATGCTATTGTGCTACTAAATATATGAGAGAAAGTACTATCACACTATTCTCCAAGGTGAAAAGAGGAAAAAAAAGGAGCAAAGTGAAGGATTCATATAGTTTTATGGTATTAGTTTTATGTGATTCTTTTATGCTTCATTGATATGATCTTTTGTTGAATTTGATTATGGATTTTGAATTTTTTTTGTTTATTATTGGTTTTCATAATAATTTTATAGGTCATACAATATTACTAAAGCTTCAATTAGGTCCCATTTAAGTGAAATTATTTTCTAAATTACTCTTCCTTCAATATTTCCATTCATGTGCTAGGCTAAGGAAACTAAGTGTTGGCCTCCTACAATAATTTAATAACTAAGCCCTTACAACCATGATTTAGAGATTGGACATCTAATTTGAATAGCTATTTCAATCACCATGAAGGTGCATTTAACTTGTCAACACAAGGACGTGAACTTGAAATGGATCAGCACAGTATGTGCACTGGGAACTCAAAGTAGCCATTTCATTCTATAGCTAAGGAACTCACAATACTGAAAGTAAATTGCTTAGAAGGGAATACCATAAATTAAAATCATCAATCAACAAATACATCAAACTAAAATGAATAACATGAATGAAAATATGAGAAAAAAATAGGTTACTACTTTGTCTACTTTGTTTGCAGGAACAGTCACTGAATGGAATTCTAGTGGCTGCAAGAACAGTCGGTGTCAGATTCCAACTAATTACTAAACAACAAGTAATACTAAACTAATACTAAACTAAGAAGATGGATTACTCACCAAGTAGGCCCCGTTGGATAAGTATCCTCTAAAACTAATGAGAACTTATATGCTCATACTTAGAACTTTATTTTATTCACTGTAAATCACGAGTACAAAAGAGTAATGTATCTATATTACTGGAAACTTGAGAGTGCAAGTACAATATCAGATAGTGCAACCTTCTGAGGAAGGAGTATCAAATCTTTATTTATACTATCAGCTAAACAAGGAAATCAACTCCACGACTGGGAGGACACCATTTAGGGAAAATAGAGAAAGTGGAGTGGCGGTGGTTACACATGCATAGAATCTAGTCAAACATGCAGGTCCAAATGCAGATTTAGCATAGCAGTAACGTCCACATCTGCTCAATCATTAAAGTCCACTACAAGGCGGTTACATTCAGTTGCATGAGAAATCTTTTTCCATCAACCTCCTTTGACCTTGAGCAATTCCTTTGCTAGACATTATGGTGCATGCCCAGCTAGCAGCACCTTCCTCAACTTAGCATCCTTAAATTAAATCTGCATGACAATGTTAGTACACACAATAATTGCACATCTATAACCACCTTAAGGAACATTCATTAACCACATGCAAAATCAATATAGATAATCCACATAATATGCCAATTTCATTAAAACTTGTAGAGATAGCATTAAGCCCAATGTCTATGGTTCGAGGGAAACATTATGAAAATATCAACATTTAACATCAAATTCCATGACAACTTCCAACAATAAACTATAGAATCTACCCAAAATTGGACAAAAAACTAGGCTTATCACTCCCCCAACCTAATGTTTTGTTGGTCCTCTAGTAGGGGAAGGGTTGTTCTTTTGCTTGGTCAAAGATGTGAAATTTGCAACTAATAGTTGTCCAACATTAGTGGTTGTTGTGCGTGAATTAGGATCCCAATAGAATCCTCCTAATCTATCAAATCTATTCCATCTCTGTTTTTCTGCAACAATGTCATACTGGTAGAATTTGAAGTTTGGCACGAGCCACATGAGAATGGGTGGTTGGAAAGTCAAGGGAAGCCAAAATCACCCCTTTGTTCTCCCAATTTGAATATACCTATCAATATTTTTTAGTGTTGCAACATAATTGTACATGGAATGGGGTTCAACCTATTTCAACTCATTAGTTAGGCTATTCCATCTTTGTGATAGACATCTTCTCATAGTTTCCTCCTTTGTTGTTTCCTTTACCTCATACTCACTATAAATTGCCTCAATCCAAGGCATAATCCTATTGCCATAACTAGGTCTGATAAGTATTATGTGCCATTCTCTATAAATATCCCTTGCATTGCTTGATTCAACTCTAATGGGCAAAGAGATGTTAGACTCCAATTGCTTATAAGCCCCATGTTGTTGTCCCCAACTAATCTCATTTTGCACCCAAGACATAAATGCCCTTAATTAGACATCCCCAACATACAATAGCGAATTCCAATCATGGTCTTGAGTTACAACATAATTATGCAAATAAAACTCACATAGAAAATTCTTCATTTCAGGTGAGGCAATCCTATAAGCATTGAAAAATTCATTAGGAGTGTCCATAGAAGGACTCAAACCTAAGGCCATCCTTGAAAGCTTAAAAGAGAGGTATTTCTCTTTCAAGTGCAAAGCATAGACCCTTGGAGTGGTTCTACATTCCAAAATTTGTGGCACCAAGGTTGCCATATCATCCACCCTCTGCTTCAGGGTGGCAATTTCTGCATCCTTATCTTCAATCTCCTCATCCCTGAATTTCCTTCTTCAATTTATGTTTTTCCTTTTTAATTCCATTCTTCCTCCCTCCTTTGTATTTCTTTCCATAAATTCAAAATTTTTGTATGTACTATAAAATCAGGAGGATTATGAATTCCTACTAGTCTTTTTGTCAATGGTGGCTCCTCATATAGCACTATCTACATGGACTCAGGTTGTCTAGTTATCTCTGGCTACAGGGGTATTATTTCTTCTTCCACTTCTTGTTGTGGCTGTAGGAACTCCTGCTTTGGTTCTAACTGTTGCTACAAGACTTCTTGCTCATGCTGCAGGAAATCCTAATTTTCCTCAAACTCTTCTATAATGTTAGCAAGATTGGCCATCATTATATTTGTTGCTCTCCCAAATATGTCTTCTTCTTTGACATTCTTCTGTCCCATTGGAGCTTTAGGTTCCTCATGTGATGTCTCACCAGGCTTAGGGATTTCCTATGGAGGTGTATCAATCGCAAGCCCAATTGGTCTTGATTTCCTAGGAGGTCTCTCACATTTTTCTTTGATTGCAAGATGAATAGTGTCAGCCTTCCTCATCTTAGAACTTGGTACCTTTCTTTCTATAGGTTGTTTTTTAGCCTTCCCCTTTCTCATTTTTACTTCTCTCTGTTGTTCCCTAGTTTTCATCAAGGTGCCAAGTGGAATGTTGTCATCAGAATTTGAGGAAGAGCTTTCTTTTTCTAAATGCTCTATTCTAGAAGAACTAATTTCTATGGTTTCTTCTGCTACAGGAGTGTTCACACTAGAGCCCACACTATAGGTTGAAGCACCAAGAGTGGCTTTAGCCATGCTCAATCTCCTGATAGACCTACAGGGTTGAGGTAAAGCCCTAGGTTGCAAGTGCTCAAGTCTAATTTGATCAACATTTATAAATTCTTCCTAGATCATTCTAGATACATCATGCAAAGACTTCTCAACTAGAAATTTAATCAAAAAATGGTGGGAAATAGAATTATCCCTACCTTTTTGGGTCTCAGATGCCATGATTGAGAGAATATTGTATAGCACGTTAGGCACATTCATCCTCCTTTCGTGCCTCATGTGATTTAAAATCTTGAAGTGCACGAAATGCAAATTCGACTGGCGACCCTCACAGGTGATGTATTTGATAACATAAATGACTATCTATTTCCATGGCTTGGGAAAAGACATTCTCTTTGCACCCTATTTATCTATGCTCAATGGGGGGTCATTTGGCTCTGTAAATTCAGCCCTAGCTGATCTGGCATCTCTGAAAGCAATATAATTTTCACCATCAGCAGGTAACCCTGTGACCTTTGCAATTCTTTCCTCAATTTCCACAATTTCCAACCCTTTTACTGTGGCTTTTCCTTCAAAAAATGTATGGGCGAATTCAATGGCAATGCTTTCATCAAAGCCATCCAGCTTCAGGAAGTAATCTAGCCATCCATAGTTTCTAAATTCGGCCAGGCATTATGTATCCTGTAATAAAATATCACGCACCATGGGTTCATTTCAAATTAACCCACCTCCCATTTTCTACAATCAAACAAATGCTTTGCAATTTCTTTCCTGCAATTCCATCTAAAAATCAAGTTCACCTTCTTGCAATACCTGCTAAGTTTCCAGTGCCAATATTGACTAAATTTCCTTTCTTTTGTTTCACCTTTTTTCTTGCAACTCAAGATTACGACATAGTCAATAATGGAAAGAAAAGGAGTGATAAAGGAGAATTATGATGGGAAGAAATGGCAGTTGTAGTTAATGTCACTTCAAACATGCAAGCCGTCCTCTCACTTAGATTTCAAATCAGCTCATTTTAAATTTTTTGATGTAGCCTAGCATAAATTGACACATGGGAAATATATTTGCATCTTTTCTTTCCCCCCCAACCTAAATTTGGACATGTGTCTGCACATGTGAGATGGAAGTGGTGATTTGATAGGGAGTAATGACATGTTATGTGAATGTCTATACTAACATACAGTGATTAAGTGGATGCACTTAAAAGATGATTAAAAGATAGCAATTAATGCACACATACTTGAATGTGTGGAGGATTTGTTGCAAAGATTGTGGAGAATGTACCATTCACCTTTTAGGGAATAAATTGAGCAATTAATGAAGATGAAGTGGAATGAGGTGAGGTGGAATGAAGTGATGGAAGAGAGAGAAAGGTGGTGATGGATGGGTGAATGGGCGGATGGGTGAAGAAATGGACTTCCACAAGAGGTAAAGTCTTTATTATGACAAGTACATACCTTAATTAGCCAGAAGGAGGGACACTAGGTCCACTTCCTTCAGCTGCAAGAAGCTCGGGTGTTGGATGTTGGGTGAATTTCCACATGAACTCTTCTTTGGAAGCTGGCTTGTAATATAATCTAAGGCGATGACCATCGACAAGTAATTTGAATTTGTGGGGTCAATGGTAGTAATGGTAGTAAGTTGAACATCTCCATTAGGAAAGACCTCAATGACCTCATATGGTCCTAGCCACCTTGTCTACGATTTTCCTGTATTGTCCTGATATCTTGAGTCATAGAGTAGGGCCCAATCTCTTGGTTGGAATTTATTGTCCTTGATAAATTCCTCATGCCATTTGATTCTCTAATTTTGCACTACCTCTGTATGTTATAGGGATTCTCTTCTTATCTCATCCAAAACATTTAGCTACATAATTCTTTCTCTTTGTGCCTTAGAAATATCCATCCCCAAATCTACTATAGTCTACGGAGTCTTATATTCAAATTCAATGGGAATCATAGCTATCTTTCCATACAGTAACTCAAATGGATTGAAGCCTATAGTTGTTTTTTAGGTTTCCCTATAGGCCCAAATAGCTTATGGTAATTTGTATGCCCAATCCTTTTTATGAATAGCTACCGTTTTGATCATAATGGCTTCAATTTCTTTGTTGGTCACCTCAACTTGGCCATTAGCTTGGGGGTGATAAGGAGTAGACTTCATGTGCCTTATGTTGTACTCATTAACTAGTGATACAACAAGGGTTGATGTGAATTGAGCCCCTTGATTAGTCACTATTTCTCTTGGGACTCAATATCTTGTGAAAATCTCCTCATAAAGAAATTTTGCAACCTTGTTATCTCTTGCATACTTCATGGCCTTAACTTCTACCCACTTTGTCAGATAATCAATGCATACCAATATATAAGACTTACCATTTGATGGAGGTTCAATGGGTCCCACAAAATCCAATCCCCACTTGTCAAAGGGAGTGATTAATACCTGAGGGAAAAGTGGCATCTCATCAGATCTGTTTGGTCTTCCCATTCTTTAACATCTATCACATTTTCTAGTATACCTTCCTACATCCTTGTGGAGTGTTGGCCAGTAATATCATGTGTTCAAAATATTCATTGTTGTCCTCTTGACTAAAAAATGGCCTCCACATGGTTCATTGTGACATGCATGCAAAATTTCATATGTCTCATCTTCTCTCACACATCTTCTCATGATATGGTCTAGTCCAGTATAAAACAAACATCCAATAATCCAAGAGAAAGGAAAATATTTTTCAATGAGTGCCCTTTTCTCTTTGGAGAGAAGTGAGAAGGAACTCTACCTATGACTAAATAATTGGCTATGTCAACATACCAAGGTGTTGGTATACTGAGGGAGAATAGATGCTCATCAAAAAAGAGTCATCTATGGACTGATTGTCTTCTGATGTAGTCAACCTTGAAAAAAAATTTGCAACAACATTGGCCTTCCCTGGCTTATCCACAATGGTTATATCAAACTCCTGCATCAACAATAACCATCTTGCCAACCTACCGGTGAAAAAAGGTTTATTCATGAGATATCTAATGGCTACATGACCAGTGTGCAAAAAGATTTGGTAGTCTATTATGTAATGTCTGAATTTGTTCAGTGCATAGATTACTTCTGGCATTTCTTTCTCTGTCACTATATAATTGAATTCAACTCCTTGTAAATTTTTGTTGACAAAGTAAATGGCATTTTCAATAGCTCCTTCTTTATGTCCTAAGACTACTCCTATGGCATAATTTGATGCATTAGTATGGATGTGGAAAGAAAGTTCCCAATTAGGTCCTTTGAGTACAGGAGCATGATTCAAAGTTTCCTTTAAGTCAAAAAATGCCTTGTCACAAGCTTCATTCCATTGAAATTCAACATCTTTAGTGAGAAGATTATACAATGGTGCTACTACCTTGTTGAAATCCTTGATGAAATGCCTATAATATCTCGCATGACCCAAGAAACTCCTAAAATCCTTTTGTTTTGCAGGTGTGGGTAGATTTGTGATTACCTAAATCTTTGCAGGATCTACTTGAATTCCCTTGTGGGATATGTAGTGGCCAAGAACCACACCTTCCTGCATCATCATGAAGCACTTTTCACTATTTAAGGGAAATTTTTGGTCTTCACATATTTGTAGGACTCTCCTGAGATTTTCTAATGCTTGATTAAAATTAACACCATAAGTGGTAAAGTCATCCATATAAATTTCTGTGAAATCATGAGAAATGTATGAGAATATGCTAATGACTGCCCTCTGAAAAGTTGCAGGTGCATTGCATAAGCCAAATGGGAGTACCAAATAACCATAGGTCCCCCATGGATAGGTAAATATGGTCTTCTCCTAGTCCTTTGGTGCAATTTAGATCTGGTTGTAGCCGTTGAATCCATCTAGAAAAGAAAAGTATTGCTTTCCTGCAAGTGTGTCCAAACCTTGATCAATGAAGGGTAAGGGAAAGTGGTCCTTCTTGGTGGCAGCATTAAGTTCCTTATAATCAACACAAACTCGCCATTTCACTCCTTTCTTGGGAACAATCACTAATGGAGACACCCACTGAAATGGGGTAGATAAATCCTGCATCTAGTAATTTCTGCAGTTCCCCTTTTATAATTTCTCTTAATGCAGGGTTAATTCATCTTTGTGGCTGCCTTACTAGGGTGCAATCATCTCTGATGTAAATTCTTTGTGTACAAATTTTAGGTTCCAATCCCTTCATATCATGATAATCCCACACAAATGCATGATGATGGGTCCTTAATAATCTTTCCAATAACAATTGTTGTTCTTCACTTAATTTACTATGAACATTCAAATATTTTCCATCTGACACCTGTACTTTGTGTGGTTAATCTATCATGGATACTTCATTAACACATGGTACCTTTAGCTCATATGGAAACAATGTATGGGACATACCTATTGCTGTAGGAAGTCTGTCTGTAGGTACAATGGCTGCAGGAAGAGTGTCTGTAGGAACAATGGCTGCAGGAAGAGCAAGTAGAAGTGTCTTGACTGGAGTAGCAAAATGAGAAGATGATGATTCCTCCACTTCACAATGGTTCTAAATGATGTTAGCCAATACTTCATCCTCATCTTGGAGCTGCATGAAAGAGATTCTTCCTAGCATCATAAGTTGCACCACAAAATTAACTTCCTCGACCTCTTCACCAACATGTGGCCACACGTGATTATCTTCATCATGAGATGGCTGAGCAGGCAGATAAAGAACAAAATTTTTAGTGCTCCTCCCATCTGAAATAGTCATGTCACTTGACCGACATCCAATGTATACATCTATAGTTGCTAACCAAGGCCTTCCAAGAATAATGGGATACCTGCCTAGTGTAGCTTTAGGAGAAAGAATCATAAAGTCTGCTAGGTACTCCCAGGAGTCTAAAACTACCACAAGATCCTCCACTACACCATCAAGCTTAACAATAGAGCTATCAACAAGCTGCAGGGTAGTAGGAGTAGATCTCATGCTTGCAACATTTAGTTGTTGTAGGATGTCTTTGGTCAGTACATTTATTGCTACCCCTAAACCAATCAGAGCATTCTTTACTTGGAACTCGTTTATAACAACTACTACCACAGGACTACCTAGGTCATTATACTTAGGGAAAGTCACTTTTCCCAACATGATGTTAGCTAGTTGTCCCACCACATGAATTGTAGTTGGGTCCTTCTTTTTCCTACCTAGCTTCTTGAGGCATGCTTCCTTGATTGTCTTGTTGTAGATTGGAACATCCTTTATGGCCTAAAATAGAGGTATTTGGACACATATATGCTTCAGCTGATCCAAGATATAAAAATTTGTATCCTCCTTTTCTTCCTTCTTCTTGGTAACTTCCAATCTCTGAGGAAATGGTGGTTCTTGTTCAGTTTGCTTGACTTGGACTGGTTCAGGATTTTTAGGTACACTTGGTTGGATGGGATCATTCAAAGGTTCCTCCTCCTCTTCCATAGGAAGCTCAGTGATAATGGGCTTGGAAGGGGTTGGTAGAGTAGTTCTTGAATGCAAGTGGATGTCATTTACACTCACAACATATGTAGGGAATTGATTTGAATCAGCAGAGTATGCAGGCTGCTATTGTGGTTTGTTATTTGGATTGGGTGTGGGCCGAGCTGGTAGCTGAGTAGGTTTAGGTGCATTTGAGATTGGATTAGTAGGTGGAGGCATTATATTAGGCTACTGAGGCTGAGAAGGTGGTTGCATGTAACTAGTTTTCTGAGTAGGTCATTGTTGTCCCCCTCTCCATTGATTTGTTTGCTGCCAATTTCCTAGAGGTGGTTGCTAATTCCCTTGAAATTGTTGTCAATTCCCCTGAGGTTTCTACCACTAGGGTGGAGAATTTTGATGATTGGGACAAGCATTTGGATGGTTACTCCAAGGCTGTGGTGGATATCCTCCATAACTAGATGGATATGGAGGTTGCCATTGGTTACCAGATGAATAGGAATTAAAATATGGGCCAACATAGGATAGTAGATCTGGTGGCATACCTTATCTTGGAGCCCAAGGCTTCCTTTATGCAACATAGTAGACTTGGTCTTATTCAATCTGGATTGGCTTGAACTCAGGTGGAATATTCTTTCTTTCAAGGTTAGCTACCATCTTGCATCTACAGCCCCTCTTATTTTGTCTGTAGTGGGGGCAATACTTTGTCAAAATTTCCTCTGCCTCCTCTTGCTTCTTCTTGGCCTGAAGTGTATCTAGCTAAGTAGCTAGATTATTTATAATGTCTTGCTTGAATTCCACCAGCAAATGAGTAATCTCCATTCTTGAAACTCCACCATTAGTTGACTTACCCATGGAATATTGGTAAGCTCTCCCCTTCTTTGAAGCTGCCCTAGAGTAGTTTTGGCATATTTTCTTGATATCCTCCCAAGGAACTTGGGAGATATCTCCTCCTCCCATGAGGTCCAAGGCATCAGTGTAGCTATCATTGATTCCTCTTAGGAAAATAAAATTTTGTGAGTCTTCATTAAGTGTATGGTGTGGATATTTTCGTAGGAAAAATAAAAACCTTGCAACATAATCTTCTAGGTTCTCATCTTCCTTTTGCTGCATCTTGAAAATGTCACCTCCTCTCATGCCATTGCCCCTGCAATATTCCTTGTATTTCTCAAGGAATTTTATCTTCATGTCTTCCCAAGTTTCCATAGTATTTTTCCCTAGGCTCATGAAACATCTTAATGCAACCTCTTTTAGAGTGGTAGGAAATAGATTAAGCCTATGGGCATCGGTGGTATAATCATAACTCCTGCAGAGTATGTCAAACTCAAATAAAAAGGTATTGAGATCTTTTGTGACAAGTCCATAAAACTTGGGGAGTGCTAAGGCAGGAATTTTCTTGATGTTTTCAACTTCATTCTGATGGGAAATGGGGAAAGGAAAAGTTGGTTGGTTAGGTATGGTCCTATTTTCATCACCCATGCCTGCTTGATGTATTTCTAAAGAAAAGGTGTTCTCAGGCTTATTTTGATATTCAGAGGAGACTTTGGGATAGTTAGATCAGAAAATGTGTTAGCAAATGGGTGTGGATCTTCTTCTTCTTATTCTCTTGGTAGGTTCTGATATTCAACTTGCTAGAATGGATTAGGATGGTTAGGAAGGAATCTCCCATAAGCATCCCTTCTCCTTCCTCTATGCATGCAGTATCACTCACTATCAGCCAACTCACACAAAGAATTGGTAAAGAATAAAGGGGGTCATTACTTCCTAAATGAGGATATAATAAGAACAACTTCCATAAACATTACAACAAGTAAAACTACCAATGACTCCAAAAGACTCCCTAGTTTGACACCATCCCGACAATGGTGCCAAAAATGTTTGCCTCCTAGAATGATTTAATAACTAAGCCCTTACAACCATGATTCAGAGATTGGAAATCTAACCTAAATAGCTATTTCAATCATCATGTAGGTGCATTTAACTTGTCAACCCAAGGACGTGAACTTGAAATGGGTCAACATAGTATGTGTACTAGGAAATCAAAGTAGCCATTTCATTCTATAGCTAAGGAACTCACAATACTGAAAGTAAATTGCTTAGAAGGGAATACCATAAATGAAAATCATCAATCAACAACTACATAAAACTAAAATTCATAACAGGAATGAAAATCTAAGTAACAAACAAGGCACTACTCTTTCTACTTTGGTTGCAGGAACAGTCATAGAATGGAATTCTAGTGGTTGCAAGAACAGTCGGTGCTAGATTCCAACTAATTACTAAAAAACAAATAGTACTAAACTAATACTAAACTAAGAAGATGGATTACTCACCAAGTGGGCCCCCTTGGATAAGTATCCTCTAAAACTAATGAGAACTCAGATGCTCGAGCTCAAAAATTTATTTTTTCACTATAAATCATGAGTACAAAAGAGTAATGTATCTATATTACTGGAAACTTGAGAGTGCAAGTACAATATCAAATCGTGCAAAATCCTAAGGAAGGAGCATCAAATCTTTATTTATACTATCAGCTAAAAAAGGTAGTCAACTCCATGACTGAGAGGACGCCATTTAGGGAAAACAGAGAAAGTGGAGTGGCGACAGTTACGCGTGCATGGAATCTAGTCAGACATGCAGGTCCAAACATAGATTTAGCACAACAGTAATGCCCACATCTACTCAATCATTAAATTCCACTACAAGGCAGTTACATTCGGTTGCATGAGGAATCTTTTGCCATCGACCTCCTTTGACCTTGAGTGATTCCTTTGCTGGATGTTATGGTGCATTCCTAGCTAGCAGCACCTTCCTCAACTTAGCATCCTCAAATTAAATTTGCATTGCAATGTCAGTATGCACAATAACTTCACATCTATAACCACCTTAAGGAACATTCATTAACCACATGCAAAATCAATATAGATAATCCACATAATATGTCAATGTCATTAAAACTTGTAGAGATACGATTAAGCCCAATCTCTATGGTTTGAAGGAAACATTATGAAAATATCAACATTTAACATCAAATTCCATGACAACTGCCAACAAATAAACTATAGATTCTACCCAAAATTGGACCAAAAACTAGGCTTAGATGGAAAATTTTCATAGTAATATAGGAACTTATTAATTTTTAGATTAATATTTTTTATCATAAATAATTATCATATTAATCACATATATTTATATATCATGGTTTCTAGATTAATAGAGAGAATTAATTATTGAGCCAAATGATTTTAAGATGTATTGCTGAGAAATTATTTCTTAGGTATTTGGTTTTATGTATCCAATATGCAAAAATAATAAGAATTTGAGTAAAGAAATTCAAACTTATGTTGTAGGTAAACATGAAAATCCTCCACAATGAAAATCAACATTAAACACCTCTTTAGAGTTTGTTTGAAAATTAGTTCTTTCATTATGTTTATTTTCTTGATCCACTTGAGTGGGTGGAAACTAGTGAATAATTATCTTTTGAAATTATAATTTAGAAAGGGTTACGTACCCACTCATATAGTTACATGAAACATAGATTAGAAACAAAAAATACATATACAATTTAATACACTTTGATTCCATTTGATAGCTAGTACCTATGTAGTCTAGTGAATGGAGGTTCACAATATGTAAGTTTTAGGTGTGAGGTTAGGGATTTTCTAAAGATTGGATTTCTAACTTACCTATAATATTAAATAAATGATTCTCTCAACTTAACACATAAATGAATTACTTAATTAAAGTTAAAACTAAACCCCTAAAGTAAATTTGGGATAAATAACATTCATTGTATACTTAGAAGAAATTATCTCACTTGGACTTTCCTGACTCCCTGAGGCTTTAGGTCAAATTTTTAGGGGGGACTCAAGCCATTTATATATATAGATGCTCTTGTTATATATCAACCTTAGTGTACATCCAATAGAGAAGTGTAATATATAGTGAGTGACTTAGGACCTAAATGGTCTTCATGAGTCTATGTCATTAGCTAGAGCATGTACCCATCCTATATGGATAGTTATTTATATCATTTGAATAAATTTCTATCTTAGATGGATAGATGAGTGCATTTCCTATATAGATGGATGTTTATGTTGAAAAAGACAACTGAGTGGGGGTGAATTAGTTGTAGCAATTTTAACCTTTAAAAACTCTCACCAGAAGTTAGATCAATAAGCATTCACATAACCTTTGCACTGCTAGTGTGATTAATCCTTAAAAGTAGAAACAACAAAACCATACACACAAGAACACCATATTTATGTGGAAAACCCAATGAGGGAAAAACCATGGTGAGGATTAGCTCACAATATAAAGAATTCCAAAACCGAATACAAATACTCACTGTCATAAAGGCTCACTACCACAGAATTGCAAAGAAGATAGAAGATAATTGTTACAGAGAGAACACTATCTCAACGCCATAGAGATTCCACCACAATTTTCTCACTCTTGTAGAAAATATTGAAAGATAGAGTACACCTTTATCTCAATTCCTTCAGGAACTCAACACTTTAATTTCACACTAACCTACATAAACTTGCATCACACATCACTATCTCACATCTATCTTATCTTTCACTAAAATATCAACTTGTACTTATACCATCTTCAACCTTGAAACCCTTCCAAGGTTGTCCATACACAAATTGCATTTACAAATTCAAATTAGGTCGGTGCCAAAGAAGTCCATCAGTGGAAGAGAATAAGGGAGACCTATACATATTATTAATAAGGACCTAAATGAGTCCCAACATGCCTCAACATGCTTCCATGAACTTTGCAAGTTGTGTTTAACATAAGTCGACCAACACTCATGCAAACAAAAAATAATTAAGCACACACATCCTTTACTAAGTCCAATCTCTTTGAACAAAAAAATTCATTGGAACATGATATGGACTAAGTAATAAACACTTGAAAATTCACCCAGAAGCTTCACAACAAACTTCACCAAAAAGTCATGTTCATTTTGTTCATTTGAATAACCCTGTCATCCATTATAATACATTGTAGCTCAGAAACTCAAAAAAACAACAACACCAAATACCAAATCCTCTTGAACCAAGAAAGAGAGAGACCTTATCAACATATTCTCAGTATCACAAGTCTTGAAACCAAAATGTGGAGAAATGTAGAGCAAATACATTTCTCCCAAACCACAGTCAAACACATTGAAATGCACAGTTCACATATTGGTGAAAACATCTCGCACTGTACAATGATCTAGAAGCCCGAATTCTAGATATAGAAACTACCAACAACCATGAAAAATGCCTTATATTTTCACAAGCATAGCATCAACCCAGAAGAAACGCGAAGCACAACCTGGAGCATACACTGAATACCTACATGACATTGTTTTCTCTATTTATCAAATTTTCTCAAAAGCACTTGGAAACCAAGTACCAGAGACATCATTGCAACACATTACTTCACTCTAACACACCTCCAAACATAGAAACATAAGGATAACTCCATGTACTCACAACACTTCTTCAACATCTCAACTATACATGCAAACCTTCTTTATTACAATTTTCTCAATATCCTCAATATATACAGCCAATAACCAACTTTCATACACATAGTTGACATCAATGACAATAGAAACCAGTTGACATCAATGAAAACACCTACATACTTGCAACAATATCCCCATTTTTCATTGATGGCAACACATGATGTGAAAAATCATCAAAGACAACACAACAACTTTGACACATTTTCTCATGATTTCTTTTACTTTCTTTCCACTTTGTGTAGATAGAATTTTTCACATGATTCTTTCTCCCCTTTTTACATCAATGGCTAAGGAAAAAGATATTTTACATTTTTCTCCCCCTTTGTTAGTAAGAATATTACCAGTACTGACTACTCGCCCTTAGGAGTACACCTAATCAACTACACAGTGACAACACATGACACTACCTGCTCCCTCTGAGGGGTAAACACTAAACATCAATCCAAAAGGAAGATACATCCATAGATCCACTGGATTGATGCATCTCCATATGCATCTAGTTCAATAAAGGAGGGGCAATAACCACCAACTTCTCTCGGAGATACTCAAAAGTATCTTTAGGAAAAGCCTTAGTAAATATGTCAACAATCTAATCCTTTGCAGGTACATAATCAAGCTTTACTTCATTCTCCACAACCTTCTCTCTCGAAAAGTGATACCTGATTGATATATTCTTTTTCCTTAAGTGCATCAATGGATTCTTTGAAATGTTAATTGCACTTGTATTATCACATAAAATAGAGATGGGATCATTATGCATTAATCTAATATCCTTGAATGTTTGTCTCATCCACAAAACTTGTGTGTAGCAAGATGCTGCAACAATATAATCAACCTCTGCAGTGGATAAGGAAATTGAATCTTGCTTTTTGCTTAAGCATGATACCAATTTTCATCCAAGAAAGAATTCACCACCACTTGTACTTTTTCTATCACCAATACAACCTGCCCAATCTACATCTATATAAGCACTTAGTGTGAAATTAGTATCCCTAGGATACCATAAGCCATAATCTAGAGTGCCATTTAGATATCTAAATATCCTCTTGACAACTGCAACATGTGTTTCTTTAGGATCCTCTTGAAATCTAGCCACAAGACAAATTGCATGCATGATATCCAATCTAGTAGCAGTTAAGTACAATAGTCTGCCAATCATTGATATGTATTTGCTTTGATAAGCCTTAGGAGAATCATCTTTACTTAATTTGTAGCTAGTTACCATAGGAGTGTGTACTAGTTTGGAACCATCCATTCCAAATTTCTTCAACATTTCTTTTGCATACTTTGATTGTGAAATAAAATTCTCTTTGTTTGTTTGATTGGTTTACAGTCCAAGGAAGAAATTCATCTCACCAAATATAGACATCTCAAACTCTTTTTGTATTTCTTTAGTGAACATCTTACACATAGTCTCATTTCCTCCAAAAATAATATCATCCACATACACAACTACTATCAAGATCTTGTCATCTTCAATTTTGAAATATAAATCGCTATTTGCAGTACCTTTGTTGAAACCTTGTTGAATCAAATATTTATCCAATATTACATACCAAGCTCTAGGAGCTTGCTTCAAACCATATAAAGTATTTTTGAATCTTTAAACCATATATGGTTGATCTGACAACTAGAACCCCTCTAGTTGTTCTATATAGACTTCTTCTAACTCACCATTTAGAAAAACAAACTTCACATCCATCTGGTAAAATTTAAAATCCGTATGAGCAGAAAATGCCAAAAAAATTCTAATAGCTTCCATTCTAGCCACCAGAGAAAATGTCTCCTAAAAATCCATACCTTCCACTTGTGAGTAGCCCTTACACACAAGCCTTGCCTTGTTTCTTACCACTTTTCCATTTGCATTCAGTTTGTTTCTAAAAACCCACTTCCAATTATGTTCTTATTTGCTGGTCTAGGAACCAATTCCCAAGTTTGATTTTTCTCAATATGCATAAGTTCCTCTTTCATTGCTTTCATCCAATGTTCATCTTTATATGCCTCACTCACTTTCTTAAGCTCAACTTTAGAAAGTAAGCAATAATTTACCTCAAATTCAATAGATTTACTTCATTTCAATGCACCTTTCCTCTTGTCTCCAATGATTTGATTTTTTGAATGATTCTTTTGCACATACTTAGGGGTTCTAGGAGCCTTTTTCAGAGCTTCTTCTTCTTCATTATGCTTTTTCTTGTTCTTCAACAACTTCTTTTTCTTCTCTGCAATTAGGTTCATCTGATACATATCCATCAACTTCAATTGAATTCTTCAATGCTTCATCAACCTTGACATTTGTGCTTTCTACAACCTTTCTCAACCTTTTATTGTAACATATGTAAGCTTTGCTTCTAGTAGAGTAACCAAGGAAGATACCCTCATCACATCTAGCATCAAACTTTCCTAGATTTTCTTCATCTCTTCTGATATAACATTTGCTTCTAAATACCTTGAAATACTTGATAGTAGGAATCCTTCCACACCATATCTCATAGGGTGTCTTAGTACTATTATATTTTTCTTGAACTTGGTTGAATACTAACATCAGTGTGAATTGCTTCTCTCCAGTAAAATTCTAGTAGACCTGCCTCTGTATCATTAATGTTCTAGCAACTTCCTGAATTGTTCTGTTCTTTCTTTCAACAACTCCATTCTGTTGAGGATTTCTAGGGGAAAACACTTGTCTTCTTATTCCATGGGATTCACAAAACATATTAAACTCATTGGAGATGAATTCACCACCTCTATTAGACCTCAAAATTTTTATTTTCAAATCTACTTCATTCTCAACCATTTCCTTAAATTCCTTGAATTTGTCTAATGCATCAAATTTCTCTCTAAGAAAAGTAACCCATGTCATTCTAGAGTAATTATTAATCAAAACCATAAAATACCTATCACCTTGTAGACTTCTCACCCTTGTAGGAACAAAAATATATGTATGAGTCAATTCCAATAGTCTGATAGTAGATTGTTTTTTTGACCTAAAGTTGTTTCTAGCTTGCTTTCCAAACTAATAGTCCTTGCAGACTACATTAACAAGTTTTTTAATTCTTAGTAAATATCTCACATCTTGTACTACACTGATTCTCACCATGTTGTCAAAATTCATATGACACAACCTCCAGTGCCATAGCCAATTGTCATTAATCTGAGACATAAAGCAATCTCCATCATCACCTTTAAGTTGATAGATGTTTCCTTCAGTCTTCTTGCCAAAATCAATCACAATTCAGGACTCTTTTTTGTTTTCACATTTTTAATCCTTAAACAAGAGATTATATCCCTTTTTACACATTTGTCCAACACTCAAGAGATTATGTCTCAAACCCTTAACATAGTAGACATCATCAATATTATGCTTGCCATCAAAGTTGATTGAACCTATCTCACAGATCTTAGCAACAGAATCATCTTCAAACTTAACCAAGCCTCCATCATATTTCTCAAGTTTAACAAACTTACTTTTGTCACTAGTCATGTGATTTGAGCAGCCACTATCAATGACCCAATATTTCTCTTCTTGTTTAGCATGAAGAGAAGAGACCATGGTACCTTCAACTTTCTTTGGAGCACTTTCCTTCACACATCTTTCAGTGTTAGTAGTAGTAGATTCATATTTTAAAGCTAGAAACAAGCATTCATTATCATCAAAATATCCATAATTAGACTCGTCTTCATAAATACTAGCATCTTCATTGACACAATATGCTCTTTTGATCATCTTATCTTTATTTTCTTTATCTTGTATATGTTTGTTTCTTTCGACTCTTTTTGGACATCTTGAAGCATAATGGCCTATACCACCACAACTAAAACATTTGAATGGTAATTTACCTTGATAATTACTAGAGCCCTTTTTCATTCTTCTTACAAAATGTTCTTCCACTTCATCAAGATTTTCTTCATCCGAATCTTCCACTTTTACACCTTTGAATGTAGTTTTTGTCCTTGTTCTATTTTTCAATCCAAGCTTTCTCATTTCAAATGAGGTTAGGTTACCAATCAACTGATATTTAGTATAAGTATTATAATCCACAATTTCCTCTATAGTAGATACGTTTTCACTATATATATTAGGGATAGTTCTGAGTACCTTCTTCACTATACTGGATTCATCTATTTGTGCACCAAGTCCTCTCATTCCACCTACCAACTCATCTACTCTCTACATGTAGGATTTGATGTTCTCATCTTCACCCATTTGTAGGATCTCAAATTGTGCCTCCAAGTTCTACAGCTTGCTTGTTTAACCTTTTCATCTCCTTCATATATCTTTTCCAACTTATCCCAGACCTCTTTAGTAGTCTTTAGATTTATAACTTTAACTAATTCAAAATATGAAAGACTATTAAAAATAATAAATCTTTCCTCATTTTTGATTTCATGCGCTTTGATCTCATCAGTAGTACTTGGTCCATTCACTAGGGCAACATACTAGTTTTGAATAGACTTCTCGATCTCATATCCATAGTATGATAGATATCCTCCCATCTTTGTTTTCTAGAATTCATAGTCAGTGCCATGAAACCTAGGACATTCAATAGTGATCTTTCTTGCCATCTCTCCTTCCTTAAGTGGTTAATCTCTTCTCCAAGGAACCTTGCTTTGATACCAATTGTTGAACAAGACAACTGAGAGGTGGGGTGAATCAGTTGTAGCAATTTTAACCTTTAAAAACTCTCACTAGAAGTTAGATCAATAAGTATTCATATAATCTTTGTACTGCTAGTGTGATTAATCATTAAAAGCATAAACAAAAAAACCATACACACAAGTACACTAGATTTACATGGAAAACCCAATGAGGGAAAAACCACGGTGATAATTAGCTCGCAATATATAAATAATTCCAAAACTAAATACAAAGACTCATTGCCAAAGAGCCTCACTACCAAGATAGGACACACTATCCAATGAGGGCTCACTGCCACAAAATTACAAAGAAGATAGAAGAGATGGTTACAAAGAGAACACTATCTCAATGAAACAAATATTCCACCATAATTTTCTCACACTCTTGCAGACATGCTTGAAAGATAGAGTACACCTTCAGCTCACTTCTTTCAGGAACTCAACACTTGAATTTCACACTGATCTACCCAAACTCACATCACACATCACTATCTTGCATCTATCTTATATTTCACCAACAAATCAACTTGTACTTATACCATCTTCAACCTTAAAACCTTTCCAAGGTCAGCCATACACAAATTGCATTTACAAATTCAAATTAGGTCAACACCAAAGCATTCCCGTGGTGGAAGAAAATTAGGGTGAACTATACATATTCTCAATGAGGACCTAAATGAGTGAGTCCAAACACACCTCAACATGCTTCCATGAACTTGTTTAACACAAGGTCAGCCAAAACCCATGCAAACATATAAAATAATTAAGCACACATGTCTTTAACTCAGTCCAATCTTTCCAAACAACAAACTTCACTTGAACACGATATGGAGTAAGTAATAAACACTTGAAAATTCATCCAGAAGCTTTGTAACAAACTTCACGTGAAAAGCATGATCATTTTGTTCATTTGAATAACATTGTCAGCCACTATAATACACTGTAGCTTAAAAACTCATCAAAAACTACACCAAATCTCAAATCCTCTTGAACCAAGCAAGAGAGCAACCTTATCAACATATTCTCATAACTACAAGTTCTAAAACCAAAATGTGGAGAAATGCAAAGCAAATACATTTCTCCCAAACCATAACCAGGCACACTAAAATGCACAATTCACATACTGGTGAAAATATCTCACACTGTACGACAATCTAGAATCCCAAATTTTGGATATAGAAACTACCAACAACCATGAACAATACCTCAAATTTTCACAAGCATGGAATCAAACCAAAAGAAATGTGGAGCACAACCTAGAACATACAATGAATACCTACATGACATTGTTTTCTCTATTTATCAAATTTTCTCAAAAGCACTTGGAAACCAAGTACCAGAGACATCATTGCAACACATTACTTCACTCTAACACACCTCCAAACATAGCAACATAAGGATAACTCCATGTACTCACAACACTTCTTCAACATCTCAACTATACATGCAAACCATATTTATTACAATTTTCTCAATATCCTTGACATATACAACCAATAACTAGCTTCCATACGCATAGTTGACATTAATGACAACAACTAGTTGACATCAATGAAAACAACTTCATACTTGCAATAGTTTATCCCATATGGATGGATTTCTATCCAATATGGATACATGTCTAAGTATGTAGATGGATGAAACACTTAACAACGCTTATTAAATTTAACAAGAAAAAATTAGTTGTAATTTTGATGTATATGTATTGGGTTGTTATATGTGACCATCAAAATGAGATTATAAAGCTAGGCCATTGTCTATAATGACTCACACAAATTAAAATTATATTATATTTTAGAATTATAAATTAAATCCTTTGAGAATGATAAAAGTATTATAAAACTTGTTTGATTGGTGTTTCTTGAGCATGTTATCTTACTCACTATGAATTTTGGAAAATCCATGGATAGCGTAGTAATTTACTTCCTTCTCTATGACTATAATTGGTCATGTTGTGAATTTTAAGTGTGCCTTTTGAACTTTGATACTTCTCTTGAATATTGATGAATTATTTAAATGTTCATGAAGGTCAATATTGATTTATATACTTATTTATGAGTAGTCTAGCTACTAAATTTGATATTTATTTATCATCCAACTTATGGTTGGACTTGATTTATTTTTGAAATTTACATCATTTTTTGCCTTATTAATAAAATTGATAGTTCTTCTAAATTGGTGTCATTTTAGATTTTGTGGTGGCTATGCTATAATATTTAGTGACTCACCATATATCTTGATTTTTTTTCTCTATCATGCATGTGGAAGGATTCTAATTTGTTTTGTAAGGGAGTAGGTTGTAGAGAATGTGCTCATTCTTGATATTTATGGAACTATACTATTTGAAAAAAAAAAATTCTTAATAAATGTATAACATGAAGTATTTAGAATTTGTGAAATATATTGTGCATATAAGAATCTCTTGTTGTGGGGGAGACCCTATGGTGTTATTATATGACTTCTTTCTTGTAGTTCCATCTACCAACATTCAAACCTCGTATGCTTACCCTCTACCACGTCAATAATTGAGGTGCCCATATGATCTTGTATCTTGATTTACCCATGAAATGTCGAGTGGGGTATTTCATGATACCCAAGGGGTACATCCTTGGTTTAAATTTTTGAAGGTATTCATGAATATGATAGAGGTCAAGAATGAGTGAAAAATATAATTATAATTTCATTAAAAAAAGGAAAAATCAATGCATATGAATGTAAATAACTAATCAAATGATTGGATGGAAACCAAAAAAAAAGCAAGAATTGAGTAAAAGCTCAACCAAGGAGAAACAATGGTGAGAGGTAAGGAAATATAGGTGAAGGGAAGTGCAAAAGGACAAATGAAAACCACAATGGAATGCAAGAGATAAGGGAATAGGTCATCCAAATTGGAATGAATACCCTGATCAAACTTCTAGACATATGACTAGTGAAGAAACTGTAATTTTAGTAGAAACAAAATAGATAAAAGATTGAAACTCTAGTAGAAATGGATGGAGGAAATTTCCACCAAAAAAGATAAAATGGATGGAAACTAGAGTCAAAGAATTTGATCCCAAAATGCTCAGTGATCACTATAGGTGTCAATAAAATTCCCTTGAATTGTAAGCCTACAAAACGATGCATATCTTTCATTCTTGAAAGAAAAAAGTTAAATTTTAGAGTATAAAACTTGAAAAAAAGGGATTTTTTTATGAAATGGGATGGGGAATGACTAGATAAACCCAAAATTAGAAATTGGTGTGATGCAAATTGGGGGAAATATGTGAAAATGAAAGCTCTATCGAATGGTTTCTTTTTGGTAAAATTCCTTGTGGGGCTCATAAAGAGAAAAAAATTGAATGGGGGGCCTTATATAATGGATGGTATCAACTTCTATCTAAAGGATTAGGAGCCAAATTTTAATGCCTTAACTCAAGAGATTTCAAAAATTCTAGTATAGATCAGATTGTATAACCTACCCTCATAGTACTAGGATTTGGACACTCTAAAGTGTATTGGAGACAAGTTGGGAAACTTCATTATGGAAAATGACAACCTAAGGTTAGAGATTATGGTATTTATGCTCAAATCTATATAAATACTAGGCCACATCCCCCCATTCTAGAAGAGATTGAAATCTTATCATAATAAGGTATATGGAAACAAAATATTAAAATTAAACAAATCGATTTAAAGGTAAGAACTACTTTGTAAATGGTCATGTGGTGAAGGATTTTATGGGGTAGGAAATAGAGAATTACCAAAACCTACAATGTGAGAAAATTGAAAGTGTGGGAAACAATGATGAAGGAAATTGAGAATCAAGAAAACCCTAGAGATAGTGTGTGATGATTAAGAGAAAATTAAAGACATGGGGAAACCATTATAGAGAATTAAGTATTTCCATAGAAGATATGCTAATGAAGTCTTATTGGATGTGGATGGAGTACTTAATAAGGATGGATGCACTCACCCCTCAAAGAAAAGGTTAATAATAGAGAGCACAAATAAAAGCACCATCTCTAGTAGAAGAAGCAAGATTACTAGGGGAGGTGTGGCTAGGAGAGTTGGAGAAACTTACTAATATAATAGTTGAAGATGAGAAAGAAATAAGAGACTTCACACCCTATGAAATTGGTTTGCAACTATTTGAAATTGAAATAAAATTGGACAATAAAGAGAACTTACCCTTAGAACTACCTATGGATCTAGAAGAAAAAATTGAATACTTCAGAGGAGAAACTTAATTTGAAGAAGGATAAGTTAGCATGTTGGTTGAAAGGGAACTCAATCAAAATAAATCAAAGATTAAAAAATCAAAACCAGGAAAGAAAGGTCAATTAGGAAGAAAATCTAATAAGGAATTTTTTTAAATTGCTAGAAATTCAAAAGGAAAAAAATGAAACTAAGATTGGAGAAGGGAATCACCCTTCTTGAGGTTCCATGAGGCTCATAATATGTAATGTTAGGGACATAAAAACCACTACCAAGAGGCACATGGTCAAGTGCCAAATTGACCGACTAAAGATAAACATTGCTCTTCTCCAAGAAACCAAACTAAATGAAACTAAAGTAGAAAATTGTATTTCTAAATGGTATCAATGGGATGGACCCTTGGATGTTTCTTGTGGTGCCTTAGATGGTTTGAGTGTAGTCTAGAATCTACCTAAAATTAAGGTAGGGGAAATATAATCCAATAAGAATAGGTAGGTGATGAAATGTAAGAGAATTTGCATGGATGTGGAATTTTTTGATAATTTTTTACAGGTCAATTAGCACCATAGAGGTTTGCAAAAAGATCACAAGAATATTGCAAACTTTAGACAAAATCAACAATGGATAATAGACCCACCCCAAACAGATATGGCAAGTGATATAACAACATTGTTTTATCTTTTCGTTGTCTTATTTTTTTTTGTGATTTATATTATTGACTCATTCACAAGATCTCTTGAGGATGTCCATAAGGATTTAGAGAAGAAGGAATAGGGGAAATTGAGCGCCATTTTGATTTGTTGTTTGTGGATAGTCTTGTTATAATACCATGGTGAATACTTGCTTTTTTCTATGTATGGAAGCTATCTTTGGAACATTTCATGTAACAATGACATGTTTGGTTCTTAATACCTCTTGTGTTACTAGTCTGAGATGTTTTTAAAGCTTCTCACCCATACACTCTAACAAGGTTTTCGTATGTCTAGTATGAGCAAGAATACTCCTTGTTTGTAGAGTCAAAGTCCACACAATATATACAAAGTCACCTTGGTCATTAATACCCTGGCACATCATATTTATTTGCTACATCAAAACAGATTGTTCAAACTACAAAGTCTCTAAAGCAAATAAAAATCAACTCATCAACTACTAATTAGCATCACATTTATATCCATCATCCATATTTCCTCTAATTAACATCATTTTTCTATCAAATCATCAACATTTCTTCTAAGACCATATCCACCCTACATCCACAATGTTGTCAATACACATCATGATGCTAATAAACCAATAAAAACATCATGTATCATGTATGGGACATACATCATCATATATCAACATCACCTAGGCATAAAATGAGAATGAATCAAAGAAGGTATATCTCATTTATATCATCATAAAAAAAAGGAGTACATCATCATAAGTGTGATAGGATATACAAAATTATGTCTATACAGAGGCCTCGACCGGGCCGATGAATATATATACATACAAAACACATGTCTACAATATGCCTATGAGGAAATAAACAACATGAAGAAAAAGTACAAAAAGTAAGACCCCGACAGGAATGAAAAATCCCTATAGACCACCAAAATGATCTAGCTATCTCATAGACTGATCACTTGCACCACCATCGCTCATAGCACTAGGCTCTCCAAACCATGGATGTTGAGCAGCCCTAGGAACAATAGAATCATATAGAGTCTGCTAGTAGGTAGACCTCTACAAATAATGATCACACTCTACCCTGAGAGTATCTCTCTCTGTAGTGAGCAATTGTACAAGAGCCTCTACAACATGTCATCAACTGCTCTTGCTATTTCACTCGGCCCTCAAAATATCTATCTAAGCCTCTATAGCCTATCATATCACTATCTCTACATCTCTGGTAGCAGTCATCTGAACTAACAGTATGTCTCCATCCATAACTGGTGGAGGAGGACCCAGAACCTATCTATGACCCTACACCTGAGGTGGGTGCTCATCCTGATCACCCTGTGCCCCACCACAATGGGCTCTATCCAACTACTCTATGAGGACCTCAATACGTTGTCGCTCCCCATGATGACCTATAATACTTGATCTGCCTAAAGCAGGATCACCACCAAGAACAGTGAGTCTCAATGGCCTATGTCATACCCACCACTCATCATATCATGAGAAGTACCTAGATCTAATAGACCAACTAGCCAACCCAAACCAACTGGGGCAAGTGCTTTGAACTTAGCAATGGAAATATTTATATCTGGTTGGAGACCCCATACACAAACCTCTTGAGTCGTCCGACCAAAACAAGCATCATAAGCATTAGGAACTCGGCCCTATCTCTCCCCAAATTGGAAACATACTTGATATAGTAAGTAACACTCTAGCACAAGATGAGAACGACCAAGCAACCAATAGGTTTTTCGATATCAAACAAGATTATCTGAATCCTCTAGCCAAGAACCACACCCCAAATAGGGTCTCCACACAAAACTGGGCATATCATCGAAAACTCAACACCAATAAGGAAGATCCCTAGGCAAGGTATAGTGCATGAAATCCCCATACCGATAGGAATATGGATCATTAGGATCATGATCATGTATCCTATCTAGTCGAGTAACTGCAATATTCTCCCATGCCCAAACATGCAAGAGTGAAACACCTATGGAAATAGATTTCCCACCCTAATACACAACCTCGTGCATATCTATATATAAGTGGGAAAGAAGACACAGACCCCAAGCATATCTCATACCATGCTCAAGCATACTCTTGATACACACTCCCTAACCAATGAGAAACTATTGACCTTGTCTATCATGAACAACTAGTCCTGAAATCAAACTGTATAAGACTAGCAAAATAGGATCTGCACTGTCAGAAAACTTAGACAAATCAATCTCTAACTGGTGTACATCCAAGTGTTGAACATCTAACACCCACTGCATGGAACGGGTACCACATTGAATATGGTATGTAAAAATATCTCCACGAATAGGGAGGCGGAGTATCCTCCAAACATCCTCAAGAGTAAGAGTAGCCTCTCCTATCAACAAGTGAAATGACTGTCTTTGAATGTCATCGTTCCACAAGTGCATTCATCATCGTGGTATGGGTCTTGATAGGAGGCATGTAGCAAATGTAACATAGTCCCACAACATCAAGAAAATCTCACTCCAATGCACCAAAACAGGCAATAGGATCAAACAAGTGTCGAGGATGTCTCTCCCTCAGTTTTAGTACTCTGAGGAAAACTTGCAATATTTTAAATCCACAATGTTAGGGTCTCACTCTAAATGGGTAAATGACACATAATGACACAAAACCCGATGACAAACGACATTTAGGATGACAACAAACACATACTAGGGGTCCGAGCAAATGCAACAATAAAATTCAAATGCAAGGGTTTTGAGCAAATGCTCATAAATCACCAAATAAAAGCAAGTTTTTCAGGCAATTGCGAGCTTTTCAATCAAAGGAAAAGAAACAAGGGAGAGGATCTTGGTCAAAGGTGTGGATTTCAGTCAAAGGAAAGGATTAAGAACCTAGAGCAATCAAAAGCAAGCTTTTGGTCAAAGGCAAGGGTTTCAATCAAAGGCATGAATTTTAGTCAAAGGTGTGGATTTCAGTCAAAGACAAGGGTCTTCAACCAACAAATGCAAGGAAATCAATGCAAATGCTCATAAATCACAAAAAAATCACTTTTGACTTGGGAAACTTCTTACAAGCATAATGAGAACAAAACAAGACGAAAGTGAAAAGCAAGAAGGTACATACTGGGCCACTGAAGCCTGAAGGCCATCCAACCTACTGAACAAGCTCGAAACAATGTGGGGCTCCATCAAATCTCAACATTGCTCCTCGAAAACTGATGGAATGGGAAATCTAGAGACAAGAATTAGCAAAAGGATCAAAGCACAAATGAGCTAACTAGAGGACTAATTACTTATATTAAACCTTAAGAAACCCTAATTTCACCTAGGAAACCCTAATTTCTACTTGGGGAACCTTCCTACTTTCAAATTAGAAGCTCTTAGAAACATCAGAATGAGGAACGAAGGACCTATAGATCTAATTTTTCAACCTAAACACATTGGAACTGGAATAGAATAGAGTCATGAGCCTAACCTCAAAACTTGAAATTTTTGGCCAACCTCTCGATTGGGAAGCACAGAGTCCTACCATCATTCTGCGAAACTTGATCTTAAAAAAAAAACCTTGAAATAAAGCAACCAGTGCTTTGTATCAAAGAGGGGCAAAATGTAGACATGTAAAATTGACTTAACGCCTATCACAACCCGAAACATCTCAAAACATCTCAGAATCAACTTAGAATGCATCAAAACAACTTGAAATCAACTCGAAACATCTTAGAACATCTTGGAATAAATTTGAAATGTCTTGAAACAACTCAAAATCAACCTGAAACATCTTAGAACATCTCATAATCAACTTGAAACGTCTCAAAACATCTCAAAATCAACTAGGAACATCTCATATCATCTCAAAATTGACTCAGAACATCTTAGAATCATCCCACGATCATCAAACATCATCAAACAACATCCAAAACCCTAATTCTACTATTAATTGCATAAAACAACGTTATTCAATTAATTCATGTTTCATCATTTCAACCAATTAAATAAATTACATTTATTTAATAAAGTCCTAATCTAATATTATTTAATCCTGATTAGTCAAACAACAACAATTATTTGATTACATCACTAAATCACATTATTCCCCTAATTTGATTAAATTATTAAATGATAGTAATTTAATTATGACACTTTCCCTCCAAAATTTCAATAATTAAATCAAACTATTCAAATCAATTATCAAAAAATAAAATGCAAAAAGGAATTAATTAATTAAATTAATTAATTCATATTCCTCACCCACTTTTTGATTGAGAAAATTACCAGTTGCTAACTAAGCAATCTAATTTTGCTAACTAAGCAATCTAATTTTCCTAACTCAACCATCTAATTCCTAACTAAACCTTGACTGATCAATCTAAACCCTAACTAGCCAATCCATTCTTCAATCACCCAAAGTGTGCAATCAACTTTGCACAATCTTCTCATGTCTTAATCCTCGCAACACCTTTTGACCATTCATTTGGATATTCTCCAACACGATCATGACCATCAATTCAAAATATCATAACAAACCTCTCTCCTCACAAATAAGGATTGGAGAATCAACATACTTTTGCAACGAAATGTTGTCATAATCACCATTGATAGAGGTTCAACCTTTTTTGATCAACCAAGCATCATTCATCCAACTTTTGCACATGAAATTTGGAGGCTTCGCAGTGACAAGAACAATCCAACATCAAGTGAATACACTCCACTACAGAATGGTAAAGTTTTGCTTGTTGCTTGCATTCATTTTGATAATTGTAGGTTTCTTAATTTATGTTCAATTAGCTTAGTTTCATTTCATATGTATAGGATAGGATTTTATATTTTATGTGTTTGATCTTAGTTTAGATCCTAATTTCAATTGTAATTTGATCTCATTTTCATCTAACATCTTTCCCCCTCACACAATAGCATCTAATCAAACTCTCATTTCTTTCATCATCTCTAACATTTCATTCATTTGTCCAGCAACATTCTCCATAGCAGGTGCTCTCCTTAGTGACATCTCTCTCATTGGATCTAGTGTGACTGAATTCAACAATCTAGCTACAAGTGTTTCAACTACCTCATAGTCAACGATTGAAAACACATGTAGTATACCTAAGGTTGGTGATTTGTTTACCACAAGAAATTCCTTCTCAAGACTCACAAACTTCCTCTAATACCAATTGGTGCAGTCATAGATGGAGGGTAGACAAAGGACTATCCAACCATATAGCCTAGAATTCAACGCAACGGAAATAATACAAGAAAATGTTCAACAAAAATGAATTATCATTAATTCAGAAACATGAAGTCTTACATGCACCATATGCCTCATATGTAAAATAACTAGGGCTCATAGGCTTGCCACAAGGGCATTACGAATATCACAATTGACACAATTCCTTACTACATTCCACAACCTAGAAGGCTAGATCAAATTGTGAAGAACTACTAATGATCTACTTCATTAACTACTTTCTAAGCGATTAAAAATGATCTTAAATATGATTCTCAATCTTTAATTATGATCTGTGTTGGCCTCAAGGGTTTACAAACCCAATGCAAGATCAAATGTGTAGGTTAGCCAACAAACATGAAAAGATAAACCATTAGTAAAGGAAATGAATTACGGATCTCCAAGAAAGTTCCCCTAGACCTAAAATTCTTGAATGATATTCCACTAAGCTCTACAAATTCTAGAAAAGGTTTGCACAACCAAACTGAGCTAGCTAGGCCCCGAATGCTCTGAGAGTGATAACTTTCTACAAATGAATGCAAATCACTTAAAATTTGGATATGTTATAGATTACCTCATGTATAAGCTATATCCTACTCTATGAGTTGAGAAATGACAATGTGGTAGAATGTGAAAGAAACTGTTGTGATAGCTACAAACTAAACTGAATGAAAAGAAATATTTTTGATTGATATAGGATTGCTTTACATCCAAGGATGCTCCTGCATTAGGATCTCAAGAATGTATATAATATAGAATAGTCTGATTGATGACGAGAAATCTATCTCCATCTCACCCAAGAGGGCCATTGATCTAGAATATTCCAAGGATTAAAAGGGATGTAGTACCACCAACAAGCATAATGCTCGTGATGTCAATTTTTCATTTTTTATAAAAAAATAAGTCTATGAAGAATAAAACAAACACATCATTTTATGCAAATGCATCACTAAGTAATAGTAAAAAGTGGTCATATTTTCAAACAAATTGTTTCCCCAGATCAACTGCAAACACATTTTCAAATGCATCACTTTATGACCAAACAATTGTGACAATGTATCACAACCACATCACAATAACCCAAACGCACCATGCTATGGCAAAATCATTGTTCCACAATTGCAAATACATTTGTTAGGTTAGAAAGGAATTGATCCATGGATTGACATGTTTGTTTTCCTACCTTTAGCTATTAATTTGAATGCCTAAAACTATGTGCCAAAGTGAAATAACTAGATACATACCTTGGGGCTTTCTCCTGCGGGTTGCTAGAACTATCACACTTAGGTGCAGTGTCGGGCACGAGGAATGAGGGCCATCTCGAGGTGTGTGTGAAAGCTGAGGACTTAGAGCTCTAGAAATATATTCAAAAAAGTATGTAAATGAGGATAAATTAAACCCAAATTCATATACATGACCTCCAAACCCTAGGGTTTTTCCCTCAGCCACCCTACTGACTCATTTTTCAGACTTGGTTATTGATCCTAATTACTTTCTAAGTTTCCTAGGACTTAATTTTTTGTCCTCTTCTCAGCAAGCCTAGTCCTATAATCCTATCATGATATCAACCCAAAAATTAATTTTCTAGTCAATCTCTCAAGGGGGCAACCTACCATCCTTCATTCATCCACTAGGCATAGTGGGGCATTAGGTGATTTTTTAATTTTTTTTCCACTAGCATCAAGTCCTTGAAACAATGTAATAGGTACATTATCTCAAAGAGGGGAAAAATGTGATACCTAAAATTGTCTAAACATATCACACATCTTGATTTTTCCTTTTAACATCATTTTCCTCGTTATCACTAATTTCCTCCTTTTTATTAAATAATTTCCAATTATTTGATTAAATTCATTATTTTCCTCAATCCCATGATTAAATAATTCCTATTATTTAATTAAAATGATTTTTTCTTCAATCCCACTTGATTAAATAATTTCTAATTATTTAATTAAAAATCCTAATTTATTCTCATCTTCACAATTAAAAAAATTTCATAATTGTTTAATTCCTTAATTTTCCTCCAACTTGCATAAAGAATATTCCTTTTTCAAAATAGAATATTCCCTTTTCAAAATTATTTTCCCTCTAAAATATTTAAATGGCATATTCCCTCCAAAAAGAATATTTCATAATTCAAATTCAAATTTGAATAGATGTTTTCCCTCCAAAGTATCTTTAACCAATTTTCCATGAAAATAGGTATATTTTGGGCTCTCACTCAATTTCATCAATTAATCTCCTTGATTTCCTCTCAACCATTGATCTTGAGATTTAATCTTGATTGTTGATCGAATATCTACAAATCTATAAAACAAGTCATTTCCTCATCAAAATCATTCACAATCTTCATGATCTTTATCACCAATTGTGAGTCACATTCATCAATCTTAAGCTTTTCAATCATGAGTTATGCTTAATAGACCAATCAACATACATTTGGCGCATAATCCACTAGTGGGATTGAAGGTTTGCATGTCTTCCTTGGTTCAATTTTTTTGAATTATGTTTTTCATTTCTTTGAATTGAATCTTTTATGACATTGTTTGCTAATTTAATTGAGTATGGGATTATATGACTAATATTTGATGGGTTTTTAGTGTTTTATACTCTAATGGCTTGATTTACGCTTTTTGCAACTAACCTATATTTCCCCTACGATAGGTATACTATTGGAGATCCATTTTGGATAGTCAATTGGATTGATAAATCTAACCTCTAAATGTTTCTTGAGTTCTTCCTTGACTAATAATACAACTTAAGGATGCATCTTGTGAAGTTTTGCATTAGATTTTGGAATTTGAGTGTACTAATAAGTGATGAACAACCAATGAAGGATCTAATCTTGGAATTTCGACATAGGACCAATCAAACTTATCTACATATTTATTTCAAATACTTGTGTGGAATTCTCATTTTTCTTTTGATAAACTAGCTACAAGATGGGTGATTTTTTTGTTTGTTTCAGTACCCAAGTTGACTTGTTAATCTTCTACCAAGAATATTGAACATTTAGACCTGTGGAGGGGATTCCCTACTCCCAAATCCCAAGATTAATAGGGTCTAAAGGGAGTGAATTTCCCTTGATCACCTCAGTGACAAAGGCTAAAGGATAGGTCGACAAATAAAGAACAAACTAAACTATCTTTTTTGGGTTTTTCAAGAATGAAGGATTTCAGAAGTCAAATGAACAAACCACAGAGGTCTCAGATTGCAAACTGACTAGTTCTCAACTAGAGGACATCAGCACAGGACTCAAATGACAACACGAAACACTATAGTCTCAAGGACATGGAGATTCCTACGGACCAAGAACAAAGTCTACAATTTGAAAATAGCAGGGCTAGCTCCTCAAGCAGTAATGTATTCTTTGCCTTGATTAATATAGGGTGGCATGTTTTCCTAATGAAAATGATAGAATGTTGCTAATGCATAAAATAAACTAACTACAACAAGAATAATATAACATGAAAGATAAATTAATTATGAACAAAATGATGAGAAAGGGTAGTAGAAATCCAACTTACAGTTGGTCTAGCCTCCTACAAGCCCCATGCAAATGAAGTCACTAGTATAGAAACAACAATAAACTACTGAAAAAACTACTAAAAACTACTTATAAATGATTGAACATGGTTGTGTGACCAATAGTAGTTTATTTCCAGTCATCTATAACATGATTGAATTGATGACTAAATCATTTTTAGTCATTCGACTGATCGATTTTGGTCGATAATTTAGTCGCCCAATTGATCGATTTGGTCGTTGGTTTAGTCATCTGAGTGATCAACTTTCTCATTAATTTAGTTTTCTGATTGATCAATTTGGTCATTGATGTACTCCTTAAGTTGATTGGTTTGGCAGTGTATTTAGTTGTTAATTTAGTCATTGAATGTTTTAAACTAGTCAGTTATCCAATCATTTTTTTATTCACTAGTATATTTTGTCGTTAATTTAGTCATTGACTGATGTTAACAGGTCACTTATTTAGTCATTTTTATTCACTGATTTCCATCCATTGGTAGTGTATTTAGTCATGAATTTTAATCATCATTTTGATCAATTTGGTAGTTTATTTAATTGTTTTTGCTCACTGATTTCTGTCAAACGATAGGTATATTGATACATTGTTTATTAATTGCATAATAATTATATTGTCATATTTATTAACACTAATTTATGTTAGTTGGTAGTATATTTAGTCAATTGGTAGTTTATTTAATTATTTTTGTTCATTGATTTCTGCCTATAAGTGTTGGAAATGAGACAATGCTTTAGTTGAGGTTTAGACATATAAAAACATAGAGAAACATAATCAATCATTCATTTTCACATAATGAAATGACTATTAAGAAGGAAAAATACTAAAATTTTATTTAGAAAATGTGTTCTTACAACAAATATGAGACATAAATGTGTCTTTGATTTGAAAAATGTATTGTTACAAAATGTGTTTCTCGGTGCTGTGACTGAGAAAATTGAGTTACAATTCCTTTTTTTTGGTTATGCAAGATATTACAATTTTGATGAAAATTCTATGTTGCAACTTATTTGTAATTGCACATACATGTATGTTGCACTCTCTACAACTTTTCCTCTTCTCTACACCTCTTTATATACTCTATATTTACTTCTTTTTTTGCACCCTTGTTCTCTGTGTTTATAGCTTACACAACAACATATCCCCTCTTCTATAATGCACCAATTTGAATGAGCGAAACCCAAACAAAAAGAGAAAAACATAATCAAGGGGTTTTACATTATAGGTACAGTAAGATAAAACATTCTCTGTTCTACTCACAAAATATACACCCAAATCAGATTTTCTAGTATTTGATTGGGTTCAACTTATTCAAGCTCAGTATATTCTCTGTTTGTAACATCACTCTCCACACTCTGCTACTACTAACCCTTCTTTTTCTCTTCTGCACTGATGGCTAACTCTTTGTGTTTTTTTTTCAAATATTTTAGTGGTCACCATATGAAGGTCCCTACTTTCTCTTTCAGATGGACAACTCCATCTTATTTTTCTAGATGAGGAAGGGGTATGTTACTTGAGACATGTGAAATACATACATTTGCATCTCCTATTCCTTTAAATTTGACTCCATGTACAATAGATAGTGAGTGAATTTTCCCAATGCCCGCAACAACACTATTATGCAGATCAAACACCTCAACTATATCCCCTTCTTGGATTTTATCAATAAATGTCTGCAAAACAAACAAAAAATACACATTATATTTTTTTTGACAATTGTATGTAATGTCTTATGTCTTGGAACAAATCAATTTTTGTATGTACTTTTATAAAACACTCTATTACAACTAAGCTCTAAGCTTCCATATGTAAGTTATATGTTCTCCCTTAATTCCATAATCTATGTTAATTACACTTCACTACTATTCTAACTTCTAGCTTCTATTGAATAGGTAATGATTACCCTTATTTACATGATAAAACAACCATTACTTACTTGAATAGTACTTACTTGCACATGTGGTTTCATAGCACTCACCTCAAGTTTAGTACAACTACCACTATGAATATCATGTGTATGCTCACCGTGTTCATCATCATAACCACTATCAACGTCATTGCAAACATTAAGTTGTACAACTCTGTAGAGAGTTCTATTGACAGGGCATTTTTCTTTATGGCCTTCTTTCATATAATTGCTTTGCATCATGTGGTTTAATCAACATGCAAAAATTAATGTAAGTCAAGTAAAGAATGCAAAAGCTATGATTTTTTGTCCAAAAGATCATTTTAAGCATGAAGAATGACAAAACATTGGGACAGATAACTGACAACTATTATATTAATTACCTCAACTTTAGGACAACTAAGACGATTGTGTTGCGCATTCTTGTCCACTTCATCACTATCAATATCGACAACTCTATTGACACCCTAAAGGAATTTTTGTTTTCCTTTTGCTTTGAAAAAAATTCTCTGCATGCGGTTTAAACATCATGCAAAAAAATATAGAAAGCATTCAATAGTCAAGTAAAGAATGCAAGCTATAAATTTTTCCAAAAGAACATTTTCTAGATCACTCCAACAATAAAGAAACTGGGTTGGATTCTCCTACACTTAGATTTCAATAATCTACATATTAAGAGGATTTGTATAGAACTACCAAACAAGAAGAAATGAGATCAATAGAGCCTCTTACCTCATTTGAATCCATGGATTTATGCTCATTCCATGCAGAAACCATAGGGTTAATGGTTTCAAACAACTACAAAACTTGGTGACTGAGACCTAATATGCAATTCAGTACCTTTTGGTACCCTTGTTCATATGAGTTGACATGATCTATAGAGACTCCTATTAGGCATTGAACATATGATTGTGAAATCTCTGTTGACAAACTAGATTTCAAATTCATCCTACTCTTAGATTTACTAGCATCTAGTGCTACCATATAATTGACAATATCTTCTACACCTGCTTCTCTATTACTGTTTTCCACCTAAAATACAATGTCAATTTCAACCTATAGTCAGTTCAATAAAAAAATCAAAATAAATAACACATTGTAAATTGAACCAAAAATCCATACACTTACTACAATTTTTTCCATTTTGGTGTGCAACCCACCTCGGCCAAATGTATATCCAGCACTCACATTATTTCTTGCTCTCTTGCCTTTGTTACTCTTTACCAAATATTCTTTGGAATGCATACTTTCTCTCAATGCCTCCCACTCTTTGGGAGATAGATTGGAATCAAACCTCTCTTTTCCCAACATGATTGATTTTCTGCACATGTATCTATAATTGTTAATTGAAACTCTCATCCTTTGCATGTAATATTTTCTAGAGATTTTTCCACTAGTAGTCTCAAAAGCATTTTCCATTTTTACACAACTCGTGGATCTTGCTCTACAAAATTTGATTTACAAATATCCAAATGGGCCCTACATCTTACACCCAACTCGGTGTACCACTTTGCAGTATTTGGACCAATGGGCTCACCATCTCTCAATACCTCAAGCAAGTATGGATTCTTTCCTTCTAATTTTCTTTCTTTTTGCATTCCTCTCAATAGATTTGTACAAATCTTGACTCAATCTCCTTCTTTTGAAAAAATCATCCACATCTTCTATTAAATTACCACTACCAGTATTTTTTGCTGATCCACTAGTTCCATCAAAAGTTCTAGATGCAACAAGTGCACTCTGAGGCACAACAAATGCAAGCAGTCTCTCTTGATGACTTTCATTCATTGGAACTTCATGCTCCTTGGCCACATTAGGTGTGGCATGCGTAGGTAGATCAGTACTAGTCTCCGTGGATTCCACATTATTAAACGTTTCCTTTAATGTTAAAAAAACATCTATAGACCTACTATTCCTTTGCCCTGATGTTTTTCAATAATCTCTCTTAGACTTAGTCCTAAGAGATCATCACAACATTGCACATCACCATGTGCTATATTAGGTTGCACATCACCATCTACTAGATTATGCTACACATCACCATGTGCTATACCAAGCTACACATCATCACAACTATCATTTTCGCCAACTGCATTTGTTGAATCACAAAAGCATTGGCTTCTACAAGATGGCGACACTATATCTTTTTTGTCTTTTTATTTTTTCTCCACATTTTCTTTGCATTCTTTTTCTTTCCTATAAAACAAAAAATATATATATCATATTATGTCTTATATACATAAAGCTCTTGCCTATAAAATTTGATTAAATACTATTAAACAAATAATATACTACTTAATGGATTTACAACTTTCCTTTTCAAACCAAGACTCAAAAGATATTCATTATTCTTGGCCACTTTTTCAGTACGTGCACACTCATATTCTATCTCTAGAATTTGAATATTATGAACAGTATCATCTAATTTGCACCTCACATTCCTTGTCTTCATTTCTTGAAGTCCAAATAAATAATAATTTATAAATTAGTAACTTGAATCAGTAAAATTTTATTGAGTTCATAAATTGATAACTGTTGACTTTCCAATCTACTAATGATGTACAATATGAATTTACAATGATCCAAAAAACTCATAAAACCACTCACAAGAACCCTTAGTCATCAATCAATGGGATATCCTTCACAAACCACCATTCTTCCTTGTAACCTTTCAAAAAGGACTTTTTGGTTATATATTTTGGAAAAAACCTGATCTATAGAAAAGGAGACCCATTTAGGATACCCTTTTGGCCATTCTTACACATATCCAAAAATGAGGTAGGGTTTCTTTGTACAAAAGGGTTCAAAAACTAACTGTCCTCCTTCTTACTCGGCCTACTTGGGAAATTAGGCATGACACAACTGAGTTCTTGGCTTCAAGGGGTCTCTATTCCTATTACAATACTTCAAAGACATATCATATGCTCTCAAAAAACTTTTTCTCAACACATCTCACAACCTAGGCCCACTTTACCATGAATGAATGCAACCATGGTTGAACCCTTAAACAAACATAGCAATATGGCACACCCCTACAATGCAAGTAACAAACCATGAATGAAATTGGCCCCCAAATATGAACCTACATTAAACAAACCATAGAGACATGTAAAAATGCAAATCCAAATCATTTTCCATGAGTTGTAATGAAAACTTTGTCAAACTGTCACTTCTAAGAGGGTTTTGTTTGGACTGTCTCAAGAATTGTGAAAGCGGACTACTGAAGAGATATTTTAATCACATGAAAATAACAATACCAAATCTTGTAGGGTGGTATAAGGCACCAAGAAAAAAAATTCTACCAATTTTTAGCCTTTTCCAATGGATAAAACAAAAGTTATGACGTTTTCTATGTGACTACAAACCCTAGGTAGGGTTTTAGGCAGTTTTTATAAAAATGCTTGTAACTTATTCAAACGTGAATGAAAATATACCAAACCAATTGAATTTGTAAGGTGATTCAATCCTATATCATCCCCAATCAAGTGCAGGTAATTAAATGCAAATTATAGTCTACACAAATGAAAAGAACAGTTAGATTTGTAAGAAAAATATAGTTTTTAGAGTGCAAAATGGAAATTTCTTCATTCCAATCTCCTCCCAACCTTTCCAACCTTGGGATTCATGTTTAAAACATGTATTTATTTTTTTCCAAGAATTTTCCAACTACCAACCACCCACAACTAACTTCCTAAACAAAGTTGTAACTTTAATGCAGTTTTGACAACTTTCACAATGACAACTTTTACATCTTTTTTGCAAATGTTTACAACTTTTAACCAATGGACCTATAACATTCCAAAATATCAAAATTATCCCAAATGATCATAAATGACCTTATTAACATGAAACAACAAAAAACAAGACAAAAACTCAAATGTTTCCTCATGTAGGCATCAGGTCTTGAGGGTGCTCCTGCACTAGTTGATAATTGCAAATAGAAACTTAAAATAGAATTTAGTTTACAGATTAAAAAGAATTTGTAGTCAAAAACCAAGAAGATGTTTACAATTACAGGTATCAGAAAAATTTTCCTTAGGGATATATTCACAAGAGAAGAACTCATAAAAACATAACACAAGCAGGATGAAGGAAAAACATAGTCTAGTTCATCATGAGGTTTGTTAGAACCTTAAAATTTTCCCTAGTTCCATCATCACAATTAACTTTGAGCTCCATGACCCGAGCCTTGACCCTTATATTCCTTTTTATTTTTTACTGAACACACCAAAAATTCATCATGTATATACTTAAGCAAAAACATGTCCAGCTAAAAAAATTCCAAATCCCTTAATAGTCTCTTACTGTGATCTCGCAGTAGTAATTTGAACCCTTGATGGGTTGGTGGTGTGTAATAGACAACATGAAGATATTTACTGCCATACTGCGGAAGTATTATGATGAGGATGTGGTTGGGCGGTATGAGAGAATTTAAATACACCATAAACTGCCATACCATGAGAAGGAAAAATGAAGGGTGTGGTATAGTGGGGAATAAACCGCCATCCCATGAGGAAGATCATAAAGGAATGCAATTGGGTAGTATGAACCACTATACCATAGAATGATGTGACGAAGCATGTAGTATGGCAGTAATCGTTAATGTAAACCATAGTACCGTGGGTTAAACAAGTCAAGCTTGTGGTATAGAGGTAAGGAACCACCAATGTAAACCATAGTACCGTAGGTTAAACAAGTTGAGCTTGCAGTATAGAGGTAAGTATCCCACTACCCCATAGTGAAATACAAAGAAGCATGCAATATAGTGGTTTATACCCCTCTATCTTGTGGCAGTTATAGAAAGTGGTGGCAATAAAGAGGTATTAAATGTATGAATCACATCAACCGTCTGATCTTGTAAAATCAATGGTACAAGTTCAAACTTGATCTATGAGAAAAATATTTGGCATAAGGTTGATATTAATGTTGACATGACTAAGCTCAGAAGCCATTAAACTAGGAATTTGACATTCTCTTTGCACTCATTTGCACAAATTATCATGCGGGGAGCTGGGAGTTCGAGGAGGTTAAGCTCTACAACCATCATAACTTGGGTAAGTGCACATAACTCTTGTGAATTAAGTTTTACGAGTACAAGATTGTTTATAATTCTGCATTTTAGAAGTATAGGAGAAGTAAGATAGTTAAACTATGAATTAAGTTTTATGAGTCGAAGATTGTTTGAAATTCTGCATTTCAGATACACTAGGAGAAGTAAGATAGTTAAACATCATGCTACCCAAGAAGAAAGAATTTGAAACTAAAAAGGACATCATGCCACCCAAGAAGAAAGAACCTCAAACTAAAAATTAAGAATCTAAGGTTAAAAAGAGGTCCTTACACCAGTCTATCATGGACATACTCCCTAAATCAATTGTGAGAGGATTTAAGAATATTTTTAGTGATGTGGCTTAGGGTTGTAGAGATGCCCTTATCCCTATCTTCGGGTGGGAATTGTTATGGTACTTTTATGATAAAAGGGAGGGCAAGAATCCAGTGTCAAATCCATGGGCATTATATTTGACCAAGTTAATTGTCCAAAAAAAATTCATAGATGTAGAGTTCATCAGAGTATTGTCTTGGAGTTATCATCTTGCTACTAGGTCTATGAGATTGCCAGATGGTTCACCATTAGTTGTGTTGACTAAAGCGAACATCATTAAATGTTTTGACCTAAACAAGCAAGCCCTGAATAAAATTGATTTGCAAAGAAGTAAAGAAGATTATACTATATTGAGGAAAACCCATAGAAGTGATGAAGTGCCCATTTACATGAAAAGGGGTGTGAACAAAAGGGTGATTCATATATCCCCTTTTGCTACTGAACCATTTCAAGTCTCATATTTCCAATTCTATTTCAAGAAAACCTACTTTTCTCTCTATCAAGTACTTGGGATAGATGCAGAAGAGTGAATGATAGTTAGTTTAATGATGATGGATATGAGGATCCAAAACCCTGAGACAAACATTGAATATGATTTTGCCTCATATCTTGAGAAAGCATTGCATGAAGCATTTCTACAAGTCAAGGAAAATAGAGCCCCCATAACATTCAATAAATATTCTATTTTGTGCCACCTGATATTATACTAGAATAAATATAGATGGAGCAAAAGGATGTGTTTGGGTCAAATTGACAAGCAGGGGAATTTGTTGCCAGTGCAACTATGGTGTTATATATTGGACAATAGATGTAAGAATTCAAATTATGTGATATTCCATGATGAGTTTGTGCATAGAATTATGGGAGTTCTTGGCCACCAACCACTAAGACTACACACACTTGTGCTACAATTGTTAAGACCTTTGGCTTTGAAACCTGAGAAAGGCCATACTCATAACTTCGGTGATTGGTTTTTTCTACCAAATACCACAATAATCAGGATTTATGGATGCCCACAACCCCCACATATATTTTTCCAAATTTTTTCCCCCTTCAATTATCCTTTTTAGAGTTCATGTGGAAGATTCTATGGATGGAAAAGGATGTCATGAGTAAAAAAAGGATGGGTACATTTCTACCTAATTTGAAAACATGTTGGGAACTATCAGTGGGATTTTATACACTTGAAGAGTTGCAAAATTATCTAAAATCAAGGTACTCTACTGTCTAGAAAGGAAAGAGCTTTGGACCCTAAGGGTCACATGAATTTTGTAAGATGCACCATCCTTACCAAGGCTATGGTACTCACTAGATTGACTATGAAGATGTAATCAGAAATTGTTTCACTCCTCAACATGTATTTGATAGGAGGAGAAAATGGAAACTTATGAAAAGGTTTGAGGAAGAAAGAAAGATGAAGCACAATTATTTTTTGGGTTATTTCATAGAGGAACCACATCCTATTAAGAGGATTGATATGATAATTAATAGGTTTCATGAATTATATAAGACTGCAATAGATAAAGGGAGACTTGTCAAATTGTGTCCCAAAAGGCTGAGTGGTATTCTAATTATAGAACCAACTCTGGATACTATTCCAGTATGTCATGCTTCTCCAGAATCACCTCCTCAACAACCACCTTCTAAAAAAAAAGATAGAAAAGATAGAGCCACTTTTTTCCTATGAAATAAGTGAGGATGTTGGAGATACAAAAGAAGCAGTTAATGTGTTAAGACATTTAAAGGATGATGTTGAAGTGGACCAACCTATGCTTGAAACTAAAGCCCACAGGCCTGAAGCTAGAGTTGATATTGAGGTACAAGGAAAAAGAGAAATGCATGAGGATGACAAGGTAGTTGCAACTCACAAGTTCTTGGAAGATGATGAATTTATCAAAACTACTAAAATTTAAAGACTTTTGGATTAAGATGAAAATGAGAGAGCTTGAAGCGAGGGTTGAAATAAAGAAGATGAGAGTTGAGGAATCCCAACATGACTAGATAGTAGCCCAAAATTTTAATGAATTAAGGATTGATAATATTGATGTCAACCCAAAAGAGGCTAGGGAGATGATTTTGAAAAGTAATATACATATTGTCCTTGGTATGGAATTAAAAAAATGTTTTTATTTCATCAAGTGAGAACACAGGAGGACCCAATGTTGATTGTTGAGTTTCAATCAGATGAAGGGGTAAGTGGTATGGGGTATAACCCTAAGATTGAGACCTTGGCATTCTGGGCCAAAAAAAAGAGTACACAAAAACCAAGGTTACTAGATGTAGTGCAGGAAATGAAAGGGACAAGTATGGTGAAAACATTAAAGGATACAAATCCTCTAGAAGTTGCAACCATGACAATGCATTCAACTATGTTCACCTGAGTTGTAGTTAAGGAGGTGGAAGCTAGATTGGGAGAGTATGAAAAGGAACAAAAAATTTTAAATGATGAAGTCAATAAATTGTTCATGGAAAATGTGAAGTTGAAGGAACAATTGAAAGGAGCAGGCCCCTCATAGAACAAGGAAATAATGTTATACTAGCATCCTCCTACTCCACCAGTTGATATAGAAAGTGCTTCTACTAAACAAGTGAACATTCTTAGATAGGAGATTGAAGAGTTAAAGAAAGATAACAATGATTGTAAGGAAGGAGTGAATAAGAAAATATACAATTTTTTAAAGGTCCTCGAACATAGGATAAAGCTAATTGTGGATAAGTTGGCATGTTTGTATGATTGCTACAGCTCACTAACACAGGCAATTGAGCAGATGAAAACACATCTACCCATATTGGATCCCATTTTTAAGAACTAGCAACCCATACACCACACCTTAGTAACCTTGTGCAAAATATTATAGAGGATTACTAAGGCTCCTGTAGCATTAAAACCTATAGAGTAGATGGAAAAAATAGTTATAGATGAATTCCAATATATGCACGGAGAGGACCAAAAGATCAAAACAAGAATAGATTCATTTCATACTTTGAATCAGTGGTTTGTGCCAAAACTATTTAAAGATGATGACTACTTGAAGGACCTCAACGAATGGAAGAGTGAATTTGGCCAAATTGTTCCACAGTGCATCACTTGCATACAAAAGGATGGTGAGTTGAGTCTTGATAGGTTCGTCTTAATCATGGATGGGGTAATAGCATTGGATGTTGGATATTCTAAGTTTATCATGGATGGTAGGGCATTACTAGACAACCAATGGAAGATTCACCTTACAAATATATTAAAAATTCAAGAATACAAATGGCCACTTGATTATACAATGTATGAGTGGGATTAAAGGTATATGGTTCCTCCCCCCGAATAGTAGGCCTTGGGGGTGTCACAATGGAAGAACCGCATATTCAAATACACTAATATGGAGAAAGGACCTTGAACAGATTTTCAGTGATCATGGGTGCCTTATGGAGATTAACGGACTATGGTGTCACAAGTGTTGCAAACTTCAATAGTTATCTACTTTCTCTATTTTATGTTTTAAGAAAAACTAATGTTTAGTCTAGTTTATACGAAGAGGCATGAATTTTGAAAAGATGCCATATTTTGTAATGGTCTGAAGCTTGTTGCTTCTCTTATAAAGGAGAAACCAAGACTGAATTTTGATATCATCATCATAGGAATTTATAGAAACATATCTAAGGAGACTTATGTTATATTGTAATATCTATTTGAAGCAATCAATGGACAAGAAGATTTAATCTAGTGCTTGAATTTTGGTCTTAATTATTTGTTGATAATATTGTGTATGGTTGGATTTTTTTTATGTATTTTAGGTTGGAATATAGGGGTAATTATGAATTGGAACCAATTATTTGTTCATAACCATCTGCATTGTTGATTGCATTGCATTGCACATCTTTCAAACTCAAACCATTACTTCACATTGCATAACTAATAACTAGATGCTAATAGATGACAAAATTTCAATTACAATATAGTTTTTACAAAATCAACCTAAGTAGTTATGCATTTACTTCACATTGCATAACTAATAACTAGGAGTAGTTTCCAATTGCATTTGCTTGTCATGGCATTCCATGAGACCACATTTCTTTGAGGCATTTTTTCAAAAACTTCATTGTCTTGTCTATGCTACCACATTTTTCATACATATTGTCTACCAAAGCATTTTATCAAATAGTTCACTACCTTGGTGCTATGGCTAAAATCCTAAAACAAGTGCTTTCAAACAAGCTATGGATGCTTGGAAAAAATATATCAAAGTATAATACTAAGAAATAACATAGACAAGGCAGTGAACTAGTTGAAAAAATGCCTCAAAGAAATGTGGTCTCATGGTGATGGAATGCCATGAGAATCCATAACAATTTTCTTGTCATGGAATTTGTCATGGCATTCCATCACCATGCGACCACATTTCTTTGAGACATTTTTTCCAAAGTTCATTGCCTTGTCTATGCTACCACATTTTTCATACATGTATACCAAAGCATTTTATCAAATAGATCACTACCTTGTTGCTATGGCTAAAAGCCTAAAACAAGTGATTTCAAACAAGCTATGGATTCTTGGAAAAAATCTATCAAAGCATAATAGTAAGCAATAAGTTATGGTCTCATGGTTTTTCCTTGGCGCGAAAATTAGTGTGATTTTATTTACAGGTTTTAAACGCATTTTTTTGGAAATTTTGCTATTTGAAATGGGGAAAAATGTTTGTGGTCATTTTTGTGCATTTTTTAGTTGTAGGATTCTCACAATTAGTGAACAATTTTGTGCATTTTGTGGACAAGTTTAATTGAAGCTAGGAGATCTTAAGAGTTTTCTCTCAAATTTTGAATCGGTTCTAGAGGTCCACCCTGAGAAGTGTGAGAACTTAAAAGCTATAGACCATATATATGCTTAGCAAGGGCAGGAAAATAACACTTTGGAAATTTTAAGAAAGGAAACTCGCATAGATCCACATGATGCCCGTGCGTTTATCAAGATGGGTGAGTTATTAATATCAACAAACCCCAATGTAGCCTTAGATTCTCTTAAGATAGAAAAGTCTCTTTTGAAGAAGAGCAGAGAAGAAGTACCCATTAAATTGTTAAACAACATTGGGGTTCTTCATTTTAAGCATGATGAACTAGAGTTGGCTCAACAAACTTTTATGGAGGCATTAGGAAATGGAATTTGGGTTGAATTCATAAATAAAATCCCCAATGCCAATTATGTAGTTCTTTTTGTGAACTTTAAGGATATGGAATTCTTCCATTGACTAGAAGAAGGTGGTGTTTCACTTGAGTTACCATGGGATAAAGTCACCACTATTTAATCTTGCTAGGTTGTTTGAAAAGCTACATGATAGTGAAAAAGCAAATCTTTTATACAGGCCAAAATTGTTCAAGTTTCTTTATTATATGGATGCATATCTACATCTCGTAGGCATGGCTCAGGCTCATAATGAGATCCAACTAAGCCTAGAATTGATTGGGGATGCATTGAAACCATACATAAAAACTCATCAAATGCTTTATTTGTGCTTGGCAACATGGAGTTGAAAATAGATGATTGGCTTAAAGCAAAAGAAACAATTAAAGTAGCACACTAACTTGTCTTAGCTAATGAAGAAAAACGAAAAGCTAATGAAGAATGAAGGATTCAGATGGAAAGGATAAAGAAAGAGGAAGAACTTTGACGGGTGATGTAACAAGAGGAGCAATTTGAACGTGTGAAGGAATTATGGAAGAGTAAGCATAAGGATAGGGATGATGAAAATGATGAGGCTAGTCAGTCTAAGAAGAAATAGAAGAAGGAAAAGAAGAAAAAGAAGGATAAGGACCATAAGGCTTATGATTCTTATATAGAGGAACCTGATGTTTCCATGGAATATGAGGAAAATTATATGAGTGATAAGGCACAAGATGATACAGAAAATTCCCAAGATCTTCTTGCAGCTGTAGGCCTAGAAGACTCTGATGATGGTGAGACAAATTCTCCACTTTCAACAAAATCATGAAGGAGACATGCATACTCTGATTCTGAAGATGATGAACCATTGCAGAAATAGAGTCTGAGAGAAGATGATCCATATGATGATGATGTATAGGCTTCCTGAGCTTTAACCAAACCTAGATCCTATTTTCCAAAACAAAAATCCCCAAGACCCATGGGAAATGAATTATGAGCATTTGAGTTTCAACAGACTAAAATAGGTTGCCCATAAAAAACAAGAAAGAGGGAAAATGAAAAGATAACATACTGATGATTCATTTGAGGTTTTTTATAAGATCTCATTTAACTATGTCAAATAGATTTGGAAGGGACAAAGCATATTTTATTGACTAAAATTTTGAGGTAACCTATCCATCGTCATTGTATGCATCATCTTCTCTTGGAATCTGTTGAAACTCAAATGCTCAACATTCATTTCCCATGGGCCTTGGGGATTTTTCTCTTAGAAAATAGGAGCTAGGTTTGGTTAAAGCTCGAGAAGCCTAGACATCATCATCATATGGATCATCTTCTCTCGGACTTTGTTTCTGCAATGGTTCATCATCTTTAGAATCATAGTATGCATGTCTCCTTTGTCATTTTGTTGAAATTGGAGAATTTTTCTAGCCATCATTAGAGTATTCTAGACCTGAAACTGCAAGAGGATATTGGGAATTTTCTACATCATCTTGTGCCTTATCACTCATATAATTTTCCTCATCTTCCATGGCAACATCAGGTTCCTCCATATAAGAATCATAAGTCTTGTGGTCCTTATCCTTCTTCTTTTTCTTCGTTTCCTTCTTTTGTTTCTTCTTAGACTGACTAGCCTCATCATCATCATTATTCATGTCCTTACGCTTACTCTTCTGTAATTCCTTCACACATTCAACTTTCTCCTCTTTTTACATCACCCACAGAAGTTCTTCCTCTTGCGTTCTCCTTTCCATTTGAATCCTTCGTTCTTCATCGGCCAAGACAAGTTGGCATGATACTTTAATTGTTTCTTTTGCTTTAAGTCAGTCATCTATTTTCAGTTCCATGTTGCCAAGCATACATAAAGCATTTGATGAGTTTTATCCACCTTAAGTGCATCCCCAATCAATTCTACGCTTGGTACATTGTAGAAGTAGATTACAAGAGAAGATGATGCATATAATGATGATGGATAAGCTAACTCAAAAGTTTAGTCAATCAAATATGCTTTGTCCCTTCCAAATCCATTTGACATAGTTAAATGAGATCTTATAAAAAAACTCAAAGGAGTCATTTGTATGTTATCTTTTCATTTTTCCTCTTTCTTTATTTTCATGGGCAACCTATTTTAGTCTTTATTTTAGAACATTTTATGTGTCCTTCAATGTATTATGCTTTATCTTTATATCAGATTCTAGATTAAAAGAACCTATAATTGAAAATGGATTAATTCATCTATTTTTATTTTACAGTTCCAAATAGGTGGATTAAATTATTTTGCTATTAAACAAATCTTGTACAATGTAATGTCCCCTTTTCAAAATGAAACCAAGGTTAAACTCAAATGCTCATTGTTCATTTTCCATGGGCCTTGGGGATTTTTCTCTTGGAAAATAGTAGTATAATAATAACTCAAGAGGATCTTAATATCATAAAAGGGGCCACTTAAGTGTTGGCATAGAGACCAAGAAATGTTTATGTTGCAAATGGGGTAGCCATTGTGCTAGCTGAAGGGGTCAATTTGATATTGCAAAGAAAATTTTTACACATGTACAAGAAGTTGTTGTAGGAAAAATCTTTGTTCAAATGCCTAATGTGTGGATAAATCTAACACATGTTTACTTTGCACAAGGACAGTTTGTGCTTGCATTGAAAATGTTTATGCAGCAAATGGGGCAGCCATTATAAAGTGTTGGCATAGAGACTAGGAAATGTTTATGTTGCAAATGGGGCAGCCATTGTGCTAGCTGAAAGGGGTCAATTTGATATTGCAAAGGAAATCATTACGTACGTACAAGAGGCTATTGCAGGAAACATCTTTGTTTAGATGCCTGATGTGTGGGTAATGTTGGCAACACAAGGGCAAACAACTAAGAGGGGGGTGAATTATTTGCCACTGAATTTTAAACTTATTAATCCTTATTCTCAAATCTAATCAATATCAATGAAAGCGTGAATCAACAACACATCATAAAAAAACATAACACCAAGATTTTTTAGATGGAAAACCTATTAGGGGAAAAACCACAATGGAGGTCAATCCACAATATTATACCCTGTTAAAAGTATAAGAATAAATGGGGAATCCACATGCATTCAGGCACACTGCCTAGAGCTCACTACTCAATTACAAAGGAAGACACACTATCTTACAAAGAGATTCAGATTACAACCATCCAGATTGTGAACTGAGAAAATAGCATCTGCTAATGCCTGATTATAGTTCCAGTTAAGCACTTGAACACTTCTTCACTCTTCTTCACTCTTCTTCATACTCTTCTCTTCCTTCGAATGATTAGGATATTATTCACACATCTCATAGAGAAGCACACCTTTGGGTACACCTAAATTAAAATAAACAATCACTCTTATATATCCACAACATGAAATTACATCACTACAAGTCGGCCACAAAGAAATAATAAAATGAATACAAACTGTCAGCCAAAACAATTGATAATTTTCAATGCAAATCAACCAAGGTCGGCCACAACATAGTTAAGACCCAAATCAACATCTCCAACGCAAAAACACTTCAATTAATTTCTCCTCAAAGATCCACAACACACTTTAGCACCTTGTTGGCCAAGAACATGAAAAATATGAACACTAGAGAAAATCTTGGATTGCGAGCACAATGATCAATGTGGATGTGCAACAAAGATAGAGCACGATCTAGAAACATCCACAAGTATCATGAATCACCAAAGAAGCATTCGTAGCAACTAAACTAACTGGAATCACATAATCTTTATTCAGGAACACAAACTAAAGTAATAGAAAAATTGTTAAAAAAAAATCTTCATAACTCGATTAAATCTTCACGCAAATCTCTGAAACTCGATGTGGATAAACTACATATACTCAAAAAGAAACCCTTTAGTCCACAACCTCTGATCAACAATGTATGGAACTCACTGACAGACAGAACATCACTTCACCATTGACAACTTGCAACTCATTCCATTACAATATTCTCAATATCCTCGACATATGTAGCTTCAAATGCACGAATGCTAATAGTGTTGACATCAATGACAACCACATATCAGCAACACAACCACAACATCCAACAGGTAAATCTAGCACATGTTTACTTTGCACAAGGATAGTTTGCACTTGTAGTGAAAATGTATCAAAATTGTTTGAGGAAATTCTATTTTGGCACTTACACCCAAATTTTATTATATTTAGCTTGAACATTATGAAGCAGAAAAGTGGCAAGATTGTAAAGAACATTATTAAGAGTAGTAGATTGTAATGAGTGTTTTGAATTTGTGTTTAATTTAATGAGGGTTTCAAATTACCTCTGAATTCACTGCAGAGGGCATCCCCAAATCTAATTTCACTACAGAGGGCCTCGACAAATTCAAATTCGTTGCAAAAAACTCCAAATTCATTGCCCTTACCCGCCTTTTCAGAAGTCTCCAGGTCCTCTTTGAATCCTTATCACCCATGCAAGTAGCTGTTATAACTAATCAAATTGAATCATGTCAGGCGAATGAAGCGAGGTCAAGCAAGATGAATGAATCTACAATGAACATAAATAATCGTGCCAATACATTGTGTGCATGAATACATCATGCCAATAATTGGCCGACTTATTTTTTAAATTTTTTGTCTAATTTGGATTTGATGACTAACTATTTAGTTATTTTTATTTTTGTGGCTAAATAATTATTTAGTCAACTAGATTAGTCATTTATTTACTCATTTATTGCTAAGTTGCAAAAAATGAGTAGAATTTAGTCATTTTTAGTTGTTGTGACTAAAATTTTTAGTCACCTAGTCATATATTTTCCAAATTCTACTAGTGAGTACCTACGCACACAAAACCAAAAAAGTATTAGGGTTGTGTTTTGGAGTTTTCCCTAGTAAAATCCCCACTTTGGTGTTTCTACCTTCACAAATAGCCAATAGACCACAATAGAAAGAAAATGATAAAAAAAAGGGAAATAAACACAATGTATAGAAAACAAACAAAATCAATATTCTATCTATAATATTGACAATGTAATGAAATTGATAAAAATAAAGAGTTACCCTCCCATTCGCAAGCTTGAGAATCTGAAAGGAAGTATAATAGCTTTGAAGGTGCAAGATGGACGTGCAAGAACATAGTTCCAATAGCTTGAAACTTGTAAGAAAGTGATGTAGAAAGAAGCGAGAATAGAGAAAGTGAAGTGGAGTTACAAGAATGAAGTGTAGAATGTGATAGATTAAGAGAGAAAGTGAATGGTATGAAGGAATGAGCTCAAAATTAGAATATGAGGAAAAAGGGACATTTTTGAATACGCATGTGTTCACAGGAGACGTTAATACTTGTGGATGCCACGAAATGTAATGCCACAACATCCATTGACCTAGGAATCTATCAGATACGTCTACATGACATGCAAACATCTACATAGTGTGAAAGCATCCTTGACAAAATTCCCTCCACCGATAGAAAACACCAAAGCATAGATAAGACAAAAGGTTTAAGGTAGTAGATTTTTTCTTTATTAATGTTATAAGGCTAAACTAAGGGTATATTGTGGGAAATTGCACTAGGGTACAATTTTACACCTCAAAAATTTCCCCCCACTTTAGCAAGCATATGTTTCAATGCATATGTTAGCTAAAGTATAAAGAGATTGAAGAGAATATACCGAAAAAGGAAGGAAGCAATCTTTCAATCCGATATACCTCCTGTGAAAGAGGATTCATCAAAATACAAAGAGGACATTTGTCCTTGATCTTGCAAAGCTAGTTGCAATCTCACCACAAGCATGTTAGCTATAGATGAACATGTTAGGAAAAACAGTGAAAAATAATAGACACAATCTAATCAGATATAAGATGACACTAATAGGTATGGCTAGCATGGATAGAGTCCATATGAAAAGCATGTAGGCCTATGGTTGTTGTAAACTATGTTGCAGGATAGTCATAGAAAATACAGTTCTAGTTAGGATACACCCCATCTAGATGCCAAGATATAAGACATTTAGACATCAAGAAACAAGATGTCAAATATCATATATAAGTGTGTGAGGGGGAAGGAATCCATCAAGAAAATGTGAAGGCAACAATCAAATGTAAGATTGAAATAAAAAACTATCTAATCCAAAACACTTAATCTATCCTATTCCATCACTCATGAAATGTACAAATCTAAGCTATTTGAATGAAATGAGATCCTAAGATATTCAAAATGAATTCAAACAAACAAAATAAGAGTTTACAATCCCATGTTTGAGTGTATTTGCATGATGTTGGGTTGTTTGTATCACTGCAAAGCCTCCATTGCTTACGTGCAAGAGCTTGATGAATGATGCTTGTGTTTGAAGAAATGATGAAGCTCTATCAATGGTGATCTTGACAGCACTTCATTGCATAAGGTAAGTTGAAATTCTAATCTATATTTGTGAGGAGAGGGGTTTGTTATATAGGAAATGAGATTTTGAATCGACGATCAAGATCGCATTGGAGAAAATCTAGATCAATGGTTAAAATGTGTTGAGAGGATTTAAACATGATAAGATTGTGCAAAGTTGATTGCACAATTAGGGTGATTAAAGAATAGATTGGTTAGTTAGGGTTTAGATTGATCAGTCAACAATTGATTGCTCAGTTAGCAATTAATTGATCAATTAGGGTTTAGTTAGGAATTAGATGGTTGAGTTAGCAAAATTAGATTGGTTAGTTAGAAAAATTAGATTGCTTAGTTAACAATCCATGATTTTCTCAATCAAAAAGTGGGTGAGGAATATTAATTAATTAATTTAATTAATTAATTAATTAATTCCTTTTTGGAGTTTGATTTGATTTTTGATAATTTGAATAGTTTGATTTAATTATTCAAATTTTGGAGGGAAAGTGTCATAATTAAATTATTATGATTTAATAATTTAATTAATTTTGAGGAATAAGGTGAATGAGTGATGTAATCAAATAATTAGTGTTGTTTGACTAATCGGGGTGAAATAAGATAAGATTAGGACTTTATTAAATAAATGTAATTTATTTAATTGGCCGAAATGATGAAACATGAATTAATCAAATAATGTATTATTTGATAAATAGTAGAATTAGGTTTTTAAGACTTTATTAAATAAACAATATTTATTTAATTTGTCGAGAATGATGAAAAAGTGAATTTAATTAAATAACGTATTATTCAATTAATAAAGGAAATTAGGGTTTTGAATGCCCTCTGATGCCATGGGATGATTCTGAGATGATTCAAGATGTTTCTGAGATGTTATGAGATGTTTCAAAGATGTTTCGAGTTGATTTAGAGTCATTCTGAGTTGATTTAGAGTCATTCCAAGACGTTCTAAGTTGATTCGAAGTCGTTCTGAGTTGATTCAGAGTCATTTTGAGTTGACTCAGAGTCATTCCAAGATATTCTAAGTTGATTCAAAGCCATTTTGAGACATTCTGAGTTGATTCAGATTCGTTTTGAGATGTTATGTGTTGATTCAGAGTCATTCTAAGATTGTGATAGGTGTTTAAGTCAATTTTACATGTCTACATTTTTCCCCTCTTTGATACAAAGTACTGGTTGCTTTGTTTCAAATATTTTGTTTTTAAGATCAAGTTTTTGAAAAAAAATTATGCCCCAGTGTTTCATGGAATGATGGTAGGACTCTATGTTGCCCCCTTAAGAGGTTGACCAAAAAAATTTAGTTTGAGGTCAAGCTCACGACCCCAATGGAAAATTTAACTATGTAAAAAAAAATTAAAAACCACCTAGACCATTGCAAAGATCATGAAATTCTACCCCATTTTTTTTTTAAATCACTAAAAAATACTTCAGTATGACCAAGATATGGTCATTTGAAGATAGGGTAAAAAAAAAAGTCTTGATTACCAGTCAATAGCGAAGTTTTGATTTCTGAGCATTTGCCTTGATTTCCTCGCCTTTTCTAGTTGAAAACTCACGCCTTTGACTTATTTCCATGCCTTTGACTTATTCCCATGCCTTTGTTTTATGCTTTTGACCTAAAAGCTCGCTTTGATCAAAAAGCTCGCCTTTGATCAAAAAGCTCGCTTTTGATCAAAAAGCTCACTTTTGACTGTTTAAAGTCTTGAAAGCTCGCCTTTGACATAGATCCTCATCTTTGACTTATTTCCATGCCCTTGTTTCCTCGCCATTGCCTAAAAATATCACAAGTGCCTAAAAAGCTTTCTTTTGCTTGGTGCTTTCTGAGCATTTGCTCTAAACCCTTGCATTTGACTTTTCTTGTTGCATTTGACTTTAGCATTTTCTTGAAACCTTGGCATGTGTTTGTTTGTCATCATGTTTTGTATCATTTTTTGCATTCAAAGTGGAATCCTAACATCGTGAGTTATAATGATTGCAAGTGGTCATTCTATTAGATAGCTAGATCCAGATGGTGGTCCATAGCCTGGTCTATAGAAGTTTCCCTTTTTGTTGGGCAATGTACTTGATCCTTATTATGTTGTTGCTTAGAGACATATTGCAGACATGATTTTTTGTATATATTCGTCAGCCCAGTCGAGGCCTCGTATATATGTTATGATTTTGTATTACCCTATCACACTTGTTGATGTACTCTCCTTTTTTATGATGATATAAATGAGATATACCTTCTTTGATTCATTCTCATTTTATGCTTCCCAGATGACGATGTATGATGATGTATGCATATGATATGGATGGATGAATCATATATTGTTTCATATGATGTTTTATTATGGATGATCAATATATAGTTTTGATATATGATGTTTATGTCATGTTGATATATGATGGATGTATGCCCCATACATGATACATGATATTTTTATTGGTTTATTATCATCATGATCTGTACTTATGACATTATGGATGTAGGATGGATGTTAGTTAAAAGAAATATCTGATGATAGATAGAAATGTGGTGTTGTTAGTAGTTGATGATGTTGCTTTTGCTTTACTTGGAGGCTTCGCAATTTTTGAGCAATCTATTTTGATATAGAAAACATATATGATGCACCAGGGTATTAATGACCAAGGTGACTTTGTATCCATTGTGTGGACTTTGACTCTACAAACAAAGACTATTCTTTCTCATACCAAACATACAAAAACTTTGTTTAAAGTATATAGTCGAGTTGTGTTAGAAATTTTCGGACCAATCACACAGAGAGGTATAGGACACCTAACAATAAAATGTTACATGAATTTCGGACCATTTACATAGAGAGGTATGAAATACCTAACATGCAACTGCTACACAAATTTCGGACCATTTACATAAAGAGGTATGAAATACCTAACATGCAATTGCTACATGAATTGTTTCAACACAACTTCCATACACTCAATAAAGCAAGTATTCGCCGTGATAGTTTTACAAAAATATCTTACAAATAGCAAACTAAAATGACACTCAATTCCCCCATTCCTTCTTCTCTAAATCCTTATGGATATCCTTGAGATATCTTGGGAATGATTCAATAAAATAAATCACAAAAATAATACTATAAAAAGATAAAAACAATGTTATATCACTTGCCATATCTGTTTGGGGTGGGTCTATTATTCAATGTTGATCATGTCTATTGTAGGAATGGATCCGTTAAGACATATCTCAAGATGTCGTTGGTATGTTGTCAAAAAATATGTACGTAATACTCTAGCATTTGTTCATGTCTATTTAGAATCCAATCTATGTGATTGTTTTGCTTGAAAGTTCTTGCTTGTGATGTTTGCTTTGTTTGTTTGTTTGTTTTGTCAAAGGGTGAGTGTGATGATTTATTTATTATGGGTGATGTTTTATTGTGGATTTTGATGGACAAGATGGGTCTTTTTTATTTTTCTAAGTTTTTATGATGTTGTTTTTTTTGTTTTCAAGGGACTAACCTATGGTCTTAGGGGCTCATAAAAGATAATTGCCTATGTTTTACACACAAAGGCTCATAGTTCGCTTGGTTTGAGTGTTTTTTGACCTTTTCTATTTTGTGAATTTTTTTGGATTTTGTATCTTTTGACTATTTTTTTGGATTTTTTGTGTTTTTGACTAAGTTGAAATAAAGCATGTTGGAAACCTAAGGGGATTTACCTAGGGTCTCGGGGGCTAATAAGCCTTGCCTACATTGTACATGTTAAGACCACGTAGTTTGACCATTTGGCTCCAAGCATAAACTATTTTTGGGTAAACAACATTGATAATCTGGATTACTATTCCACTTCTATGTCTAGAGGATATGTTGCAAGAAATCTACTTGAACTAGTTGTGAGGTTCAAGAAAATGTTGATATCTTACACTGTTTGAGTGAAGGAATAACCCTATGATGTTGTTTTGTTTTTTATTCTTTTCAAAAAAAATTGGATTTTTACCCTCTTGCCTGGGGTGTAAGATACTGAAAACTTGGATTGATATTTCACTTTGTTTTCTAGAGGATATGTTGTGGGAAAGCTTACTTGAACTAGCTGTGGGGTTCAAGCAACTATTGATATCTTAGAATTTTTGAGTGAGGGAATAATCCACGTTGTTGGTATCTTTTAAGGTTACCTTGGTAGTGTGTTGGTGGTATACCTTATTTTTTTGTGATGAACTATTTTGATTTTTTAGGATTTTTACCCTCTTTCCTAGGGTGTAAGATACTGAAAACTTGGATTGATGTTTCACTGTGTTTTTCTAGAGGATATGTTGCGGAAAAGCTTACTTGAACTAGTTGTAGGGTTCAAGTAACTGTTGATATCTTACAATTTTTGAGTGAAGAAATAATCCACATTGTTAGTATCTTTGAAGGTTACCTTAGTAGTGCATTGGTGGAACACCTTGTTGTTGGGATGAATTGGGAAGGGTACCATGTGGTACACCTTGTTTTTGGAATGAATTGTTTTGAATGTTACCCTAATAGTGTGTTTGGTGGCATACCTTGTTGATGAGATGAATTGGGAAGGGTACCATGTGGTACACCTTGTTGTTGGAACGAACTATTTCGAAGATTACCCTAATAGTGTGTTTGGTGGCATACCTTGTTGATGGGATGAGTTGGGAAGGGTACCATGTGGCACACCTTGTTGTTTGGACAATGCCTAGATCACAATGTGAACTAGAAGATAGATCAATATTTATTCTAAAGCAAGACGTAAGTACTTTCCCCCAATGTTTAGCAATGTAGGTGATGGGTTATGTTGTGATATGATAACACGTTTAGATAGAGTATGCCCCTTTGGAAAATGCCTCATGGCTTAGATAATGCTAGATATGATAGGATCAATGATAGTGACCCATGTTAAGATGTTTTCCATAAGCAAGTGTAAAGTGTACAACAAACTTTTGTCAAGGTCAAGGTACATTGGGTTTTGGATCAAAATGGATGGGATTTGTTATAGATAAGTTGAGATGCTTCCACCTAAAATGGTGCATGTAGATGCTCGATTCTTACACATGATGCCTACTTACCAAGTTTTCATCATGGTACTTGTCCAAAGTGCCACCATAGTGGTTTTCACTAGAGGACGATTTTTTTCTTGACTATTTTCTTTATTTATTTATTTTTTTTATTGATTTTTTATGTCACACAAGATGCCTGTTTACCAGGTTTTCATCATGGTGACAATTTTTTGCTCATGATTGAACCACCTAGTGGTGTTGATGTAGATGTTGCTAGTGCTGATATGGTTGTTGTTGTTGTCATGATGTGCCAATGATATCCTACTTGGAGGAGTTCTTTTGCTAGGATACGAGCACTTGAATGTAACCCCTAATAATTGTTATCTTCCTTGTTGATACTGAAGTTAACCTTACCTTGATGTGGGAATAACGATAGAGTTCCCTTAGAGTCCTTATGATAAATAATTTTTTCCAACACATGGTCAATGCAAGATTTGAATATCTTGGATGGAAAAATGCATTGAGGGATATGGTATTCAAATGGATTGGTTGGCAATTTGGAACCTTTGACTTTCCAAACTTGAGATGATGAGCAATGATGGGTGGATATGGAGATTCAATTGGGACCAACATCTTGATATACCTTGTAGGTCACTCTTGAATCTTTCTTTTGCATTGTTGGACATTTTTGATGGATGAACTTCCCTTTCTGATTTTTCCCCATAGTTTCTTTGACTAATGGAGTTTGATAGGGATGATTTTCTTGCTTTTTCTTTTGCATCCATTTGAATTTTTTTTGTTGATTTTTTTCCTTAATGACTTGTTTCATTCTTAGGTATAGCTTTTTCTCTTGTTGTTGGTCCCAATGAGAGGGTGGAAAAATACGTGGATGATGATTTGTGACATGGCTAGTTATAGCATTGGTAGCAATTTCATCACAAGGACTCTTCGTGCTCTCCATGTTGATGCTTGCATTAGATAAAGTTTCCCCTAGTATTAGAGAGGTATCACTAATATGTTTAGATCCCTTACTTGTTGAATAACCAAGACTTTGATGCTTAGGATTTCCAATAATCTAGAATAGTTCTAGGATACCTTGTTCATGTAGGCATAATCCTTTGCCTTGATAATGCATCTTTTGAAAAAATAAAATTCCATAGGATATGTTTTACCATAGAAACAAGGTGCTAATACTTCTCTACTCTTTTGTGGATCTTCAAATGTGATAGCTTCTCTATTGATAGGATCCTTTATATGAGGGATAACTTCTTGATTGATATTTTCAACTTGATCTTGTGAAATATCAAAATTTCATGGCCCTTCAAAATATATCAATGCTCCTTTGAATGGTGTATACCCAATGCTCTACTACTTAGGATTGTCCATTATCTTTGTTTATTTTAAGATAATGTGCTCCATATTTTCATGCTCAATGTCTTCAACCTTCCTAGAGGATGTTTTTGATTTCACTGCTTCTTCTTGATCATTTTTAGATGTCTATAGATTCTTCTATATCTTGATCATGTGTACATATGTGAAGAGTAGGTGACTCTTGTTCCATGGTAATGATATCAAGAGTATGAGACTCTTGTTTTGGATGAATATCATCTACATTTACATTAGGAGTAAGCATCTCACAGGTAGATGTGTGTGTGCTTGGAATATGGATGCTTTCTTTTGGAAAGACTTGGATGTCTTGGAAGATATCTACCAAGTCATTGTAGGATTTTGATGATAGGGATTATTGATTTTGAATTTGTGTGGTATCATATTTGATATGCTTTGGATCACATTCTTGACATGGATCAATTTCAAAGAAGGGATTATCAGTAAAGGGTCCTTGTATTTTCTCAAAATGTAGACATATATTGGGTGATAGCTCTTGGCTTAGATTTTCTGCATTGGGTATAAGTGTTGGATTAAGAGTCTTTTGATCATCAATATTTATTGCCATGAGGTTGGATGATGTCAATACATCTTGGACTGAATCATTGCTAGCCTTGGGTGATTAATTTTGATCATGCTTGGGAATAAATCCTTGATGTATGTCCTCTTGCTCACTGGATGATGTAGATACATTGTCACTGTGATCAGTGATAGATAGCTCTTAATCATTGTTTTCAGCATTTGAGGTTGAGACATTGTCCTCGTTGTCATTGGTAGATGGCCCTTGACCATTGCTTTCACCTTTTGAGGTTGATACATTATCATTTTTGTCATTGGTAGATGACCCTTTAATAGTTATTTCTCCTTGATCAATGAGGTCTTGGATGAGGTTTTTGAGTGTAGCACATCTGTTTTTTGTGTGACCTTTGATTTTTTGGAACTCACATTGTTCGTACTTCTTATACCAAGGAAGTTTAAAGTTTGGTTCACAATAAGTTGTACTATCATTGATTTTGATAAGTTCTTGTTGTACTAGTTCGTGCATGGTTACCTCCAAAGTTTCTCCCAAAGGGGTGAATTTTATTTTTGGTTGGTAATATTTCCTCTGTGGTTTTTCTTGATTGTTTTTCTCTTGATTTTGCTGAACTCCTTGATATGGAAATTGAGGTACGTTTTGATATTGCATTTGATGTACAAATTGGTGTTGAAGAACTTCTTGATATTGCGGATATTGGAAGTTTTGTTGATGTGGATATTGAGGTGTTTGTGGGATAATGTACGTTTTTTGTGGATGTGTAATGTTCCAACCTTGAATAAGGCGTTGATATGTTGTATTTTTTTTTGTTTAATTTCCTCAAGAGCTCTCTCAATTTTATTTGGGGAAATTTGATGTTTTGGATTTATTCCTTGATGATTATTTTGAAATCCCTGATGTTGTGACCCTTGATAAGAGTAATTTGGGTAATATATCAACATGTTTTGGGGATGTTTTGATACTCAATACCCTATCATAAGGTCACTTGGTTTATATCCTCATCAATCTCTTCCATTGTTTGTGGTGTTTGCTAGCAGGATGCTATCACTTCTTTTATTGGTTTCCATGTTCTTTCTATGTTGTGACCTTGTGGTTGTCAGAAACAACTTGGATCGCAAGGTAGGGAAAATGGTGCTAGACCTCTAAAGTTTTCAAATCCAATGTCAACCTAAATAAGAGGGTGTATGTGGGTAGGTAATCTGGTTTGGTTCCTCCTAGCTCATGCGTAAAATTTTCTTAGCAAGATGTAGTGATTACGGTAAAGTATGGTGGCCAAGTTCCTACCAAACTTGGAATTACAGTTCCTATGTCTGAGACGGCAAGATGTAGATCTTCCCCTATGGATTTTGATTGTATGGTGAACCATGGAAAGGACCAATGTCCTTAGATATTATCCTTAAAGAGACCTGGGTTTTGATTCATAAAGAACATGTACATATCAGGATGTTGCCTCAGTGTCCATTCATAAAAGTTTACTAACAACTTGTTTCGGTTTATGTAGAGTGCTAAAATGCAATTTTGGATGGCTTTTGGACTTAGATGTCTAAGTTTGGAGTGATGACTGCTAGACCTTCTCTTAGGGATTCTAATTTTGCATGAGATCGTGAAGATGGTATTTATTTCCATGTGGGTGGTGGTAATACAGGTCTTCCAGTTGCTATGTCTTCTTTCTCTTCTTCTTTATCTAAGATGAGGGATGCAGTGAGAAATTGGTGGGGTATTTCATTTTTCTCAAAAATGAAAGTTCTCAAACTGCTTATGATGTCAGTTTGGGCACCTTCAATATGTGTGTTACCTGGTTGAAAGATTGGTGCTACAAGGCCTGGTTGTTGAATGGGAGTTGTAGATCACCAAATGGTCATAAAGTATGGTGGTGTTATGAGGTGGTTTATGGTGTTCAATACCCTCTCCTAAGGTCACTCAATACCTATTTCCATGTGGGAGGTAGTAATATGGGTCTTCTTTTTGCTATGTATGCTTTTTCTTCCTCTTCATTTAAGATGATTGATGTAGTGAGAAATTGGCGAGGTGTTTCATTTTTATCAAATATAAAGGTTCTTAAACTGCTTATGATGTTTTTTTGGGAACCTTCAATATGCATGAGACTAGATTGAATAATAGGTGCTACAAGGTTTGGTTGTTGAAATGGATTTGTGGGTCACCAAATGGTCATAACATGTGGTGATATTTTGGGGTGGTTTTCTATGAAACTCAAAAACCCTAAGGCTTGAGTGTTGTTTTGGAATGTGGCTACTTTTTGGAAATTAAAATGCTAAAGATCTAGGGTCTATATTCCACTTCTTGGTCTAGAGGATATGTTGTGGGAAAGATACTTGAACTATCTGTGAGTTCCAAGTAACTATTGATATCATAAAAATTTTGAGTGAAGGAATGATCCTAATGTTTTGTTGGATTTTGATTTCAAATAAGTAGTATGGGAATAATGGGTGAGAGACCTTGTGACCAATCTGATTTCCCAAATGCTTTGTTCAAGCAATGACCTTATAAACAACTTTAGTTTGTTTTTCCCCTAAGTGTCAGCAAAATACTGTGAGTTGGAATAGCAGTTTGTAACCTCTATGTGTTTGTTTCCTCTATGTTCTTGACTATGGAAAATGATATAATAGCACTGGAATGACTCAAAAACATGGACTTTATGTGACTTGAATGTCTATAGCTCAAGTTGTGAAATTGCAACACCCAAGCCATAGTTACCAAACTGTTTACTTTGATCAATGCAACCTGAAAATAAAAACCGAAATGTTTGGAAACCTTTAAGGATAAATACTTTCAAGGAGTGAAAACATAGGGCTTCTTTCACAAGTATACAATAATTCAAAGGGTTTGTGGTTTGACCATTTTGTTCAATGTTTGTTTTGTGTGTTCTTTTTATTTAAATCAAACATAGAATTTGATGTCACAATTGTTTTTTAATGTAAGTGGGCAAGTTTAACATTAACAAGCACTTTACAATTCTAAGCTCAAGTGGGTATGTATTTCTTAGTAGGCCTACCAATCATCCCTAGGATGATTAATCCAAGAAGATGGATGGAAAAATAGGCTATGTCAAGGAAATGTACGGTCTTGACATGCTAAGCAAAAGAATCCCTTCCCTATTTGCTTTATTGCCTCAACCAAAAACCGAACATGGTAAGTAACTTCTTGGAACGGTGCTATTCCAATGCACTACCTTAAAATACTCTTTTGGGTAAATGGATGGCTTCTAAAACAATTGGCTCTTAGTGTAACTGTGAACACATAAATTTGGCATTCACCTGCTTGGCCACTTAAGGCTCTTTAATCGTTCCCATTCCACTTAAGGCATGGGATTAGGTGAAATTTGTTGTCAACACGACTTGAAGCTACTTTCTTATGATTTCCCAACCTTTGATACAGCCCACTAGTAAATGTGCTTCGAGACCTTGCAATGAGTTCTCCAACATGAGATGTGCCTCAAAGCAAGCCCCCTCTCTAAGGTAAAATTTAAAATAAATGTAAAGCTCAAAAATGTTCTTCACTCACCCAAGATTGCCAAAACAATGCGAGGGGAGAAGACAAAACACTTCAAATTTTTCAATCAATGCATGCACAGTAAACAATTCATTGCAAATTGATTCATTTTAAACACCTTGAGCAATGTTATCCCCAAAAAAATTGTGAGTAAAGCAAAACAAAGTTCTTTTTATTTTTGCACCAATTGAAGTGTTCAGGACATCAAGCAATTAAGATAGCAATGGTGTGAAAACAACAAATACATTTTGTTTATTTTAAGCCCAAAATTGAAGTGTTTCTAAGAAAATCAGGTTTGGTCTTTAATTGGTCAACAAATGTAAATCATACGTGCGTCAACAAAATAAAAAATGTTTGCGCTCTTTTTATGCACCAAATTTAAAGGTTCCTAATTATGAAAACATGAAATGTGTTCATTTTTAGAGCCCAAAATTGAAGTGTTTTAAGTTCTTTTTATGAGTAGCAAAAGAGAGTTCCTACTTTAGAAAGCTTCAAATGGTTTATTTTAACAACACCAAATCAAATGTGAGAGTTGTGTTGTTCATTTTAGAGCATTAAAAGGAGATTCCTACTTTAGAAAGCTTCAAATTTGTTCATTTTAACAACACCAAATTTGAAATGTGAGAGTTGTTGTTCATTTTAGAGCACCAAAAGGAGATTCCTACTTTAGAAAGCTTTAAATTGTTTACTTTAACAACACCAAATCAAATGTGAGAGTTTTTGTTGTTCATTTTAAAGCACCAAAAGGAAATTCCTAAGTTAATAAACAAAAATATTTGGTGGCTCCAAATATCTTGGACCGATCATCTTCTTTGCACAAAACAAGTTAGTATTTTCAAAATCCCACATAGAAATCCATTAATTCCTACAAAAAAAACAAAATGTTAGCAAAGAAGGTCATTACAATAATGTAGGATCCATGCAATTGTCTTCCAAAGAAAATACTCAGAAGAAAAATCAAAAGCTCATAAGAGAAATTGCAAAAGCTCAGAAATCAGACAAAAGATCAGATTTTTCATATAGGTGCAAACCTATAAAGATGCAAAAGTGTGCTTTTTGGAGCAAAAGCATTGATCTTAGTGTAAAGGGGCAGTTCCTATGGAAAAAGAGTAGTTTCTATGGCAAATGCTCAAAATTCTTGATAGTCAAAAGAGAGCTTTTGTTGGGCAGTCTGTGAAATGTCTCCAAAAGGCTCTTGGAATCTTGTTGCTCACAAAAACATTAGTAAGGAGGACCTAGGTCCCACCGGGTGTGCTAGAATGTGTGAGGGGGAAGAAATTCATTAGGAAAACATGAAGGGAAATGATCAAAAGCAAGATTGAAATAAAAAACTATCTAATTCAAAAACACATAATCTATCCTATTCCATCACTCATGAAATGTACAAATCTAAGCTATTTGAATGAAATGAGATCCTAAGATATTCAAAACGAATTCAAACAAACAAAAGAAGATTTTACCATCCCATGTTGGAGTGTATTTGCATGATGTTGGGTTGTTCGTATCATTGCAAACCCTCCATTGCTTATGTGCAAAAACTTGATAAACAATGCTTCGTTGATTGAAAAGGTTGAAGCTCTATCAATGGTGATTATGACAACACTTTGTTGCATAAGGTAAGTTGAAATTTTGATCTGTATTTGTGAGGAGAGGGGTTTGTTATATAGGAAATCATATTTTGAATCAACGATCAAGATCGCATTGGAGAAAATCCAGATCAACGGTCAAAATGTGTTGAGAGGATTTAAACATGAGAAGATTGTGCAAATTTGATTGCACAATTAGGGTGATTGAAGAATAGATTGGCTAGTTAGGGTTTAGATTGATAAGTCAACAATTGATTGCTTAGTTAGCAATTGATTGATCAGTTAGGGTTTATTTAGGAATTAGATGGTTGAGTTAGCAAAATTAGATTGCTTAGTTAACAATCCATGATTTTCTCAATCAAAAAGTGGGTGAGGAATATTAATTAATTAACTAATTCCTTTTTGGAGTTTGATTTGATTTTTGATAATTTGAATAGTTTGATTTAATTATTCAAATTTTGGAGGGAAAGTGTCATAATTAAATTATTATGATTTAATAATTCAATTAATTTTGAGGAATAAGGTGAATTAGTGATGTAATCAAATAATTAGCATTGTTTGACTAATCAGGACAAAATAAGATAAGATTAGGTTTATTAAATAATTGGAATTTATTTAATTGGTTGAAATGATGAAACGTGAATTAATCAAATAGCGTTGTACTATTTGATAAATAGTAGAATTAGGGTTTTCAAGACTTTATTAAATAAATAGTATTTATTTAATTTGTCAAGAATGATGAAAAAATGAATTAATTAAATAACATTGTATTATTCAATTAATAGTGGAAATTAGGGTTTCAGATGCCATGGGATGATTATGAGATTATTCAAGATGTTTTAGAGATGTTCCAAGACATTTGAGAGATGTTCTAAGTTGATTTAGAGTTGTTCCAATACATTTTGAGTTGATTCAAAGTCATTCCGAGTTGATTCAAAGTCATTCTTAGTTGACTCTGAGTTGTTTTGAGACATTCAGAGTTGATTCTGAGTCATTTCAAGTTGATTCAGAGTCATTTCAAGATGTTCCAAGCTTATTTAGAGCTATTTTGAGACGTTTCGGGTTTATTTCAAGTGTGATAGGTGTTTAAGTCAATTTTACATGTCTACAATAAGACACAAATTATAAGAACCAAAGGATTCTTTTGAAAAATACTTTCACAAAGGGGGTTCTTTCATCAAAGAATCATTTTTCATAAGACATCAAGACACCAAGGAACCTTTTGAAAGAACACTCCTTTTGAAAGACTTAAAAAAAATCACAAGTGATTCTATCATCAAGGAATCCTTTTGAAAGATCTTTTGACAAGGAATCCTTTGAAAATAATGCCCCTTTTTTAAAGGAATTTTTTAGATTATTTCACCAAGGGATCTTTTTGAAATAAAATTTCACCAAGCAATCCTTTTGAAAGAATACTCCTTTTTTGAAAAGTAAGTAGAGATGAGAGCCCCCCTTAGAATGTTGTGTGCTACATAGAGGATAACATGTCATTCTAAGGAGAGAAGAAAGATAAGAGATGCCATGGCATGAAATGGATGATGAGATGTATTTGTGGAATTTTTTCACACATATGAGGGACAACACATAGAATCCACAACATCAAGAGATGGAAAAGCAAAGATGAATAAATCAAGAGACAAGGGGATCTGATAATTTGGGGCCAAAACTACTCATAGATATAAATAGATATATATAGACTTATAGTATAGTGTACTTATGAACTATCATCAACCCCCAAATGTATCAGAACATGAAGAAGATCACAAGAAAACAAAATAAAAAATAGGTGAACAATGAAGAAGGCCTAAATGCCCCCAATGATTTGCATTGTCCCTGATGTGAAAATCAATAGTATGACATATAGAAGAATGATGAAACAAATAGAAGAAGTTTATGACAGATTCTCGCACTTGTATCCAAGCGCCTACAAGGGTAGCTAGGGTCCTCCAAGAAAGAGCACAAAACACATATAGACAAGTATGGGGAACACAAACAAACACACAAAGCTAATCTATAGACATAGAAGAGGCATTATCCTAATCTGAGTCCACCAACAAGTCATCCTGCTCCCAATCTATATCATTATAGGGGCATGAAGGATGAGCCTGAAGAGGAGGGATAGAAAGGTTGTACCAACCAAATTTAATGCAGCAAGGTCCAAGGAAGAGGGCCCATTGAGGTCCTCTTCACCAAGACCTTGTGATACTAGATTCACCTATCTCTCAAAAATCAATGATGGATTTGGGATATCCTCTAATAAGTTCAACATGCACTTAACATGAGTGCCATGCATCAACTAAGTAGGAGGAGGACAAGACACCCAAGAGTCACTGCCAACCTTGACAAAAGGTGTATTGACAAACTCTGGGGATGTAGGGGTTTCCTCCTTCACAAGGATGGTGCAAGCCAAAGCAGAACCAAAATCCATAGGCGATAAGGATTTCTTATGACCCTCTCTCAAAGTGAGGTTATTACCAATCTTTCACTTCAATGAGAGATGTGGAATCCCCATAGAAGAAGAAGAAGAAGATGGAACCACAGAGGACACTACCTATGTATGAGGCATGTCAACAGGCTATGAGAAAGGAGTAATATAAAAGAGGTAAGAAGGGGAGGCTCCACCAAAGGAGAAATGAACACCTACACCCTTTTGGGTTGAGGTTCATTGGGATCCATCGATGAACCTAGAAGAATCATGGAGGTGATGGGAACTGTGGAAGAAGAAGAAAAAGGAGCAGAAGCAATCATAAAATAAGTATCAATAGAAACAGACACAAGAGACTCCCCCTCACTCTTCTACAAAGTCGTGTGCTCCTTTGCCAGAGCCTTTTTTCGGGGCTTACATACATGTGCAAGCTGATTATGTCAGTAATGGGAACTCAAAGGCATGACCTGAGAAGAGGTTGGGGGATCCTACTCCACCATAGGAGGAACCTCTGCAACTTTTTCCAGTGGAAGGGGAGACTCCTTAGGAGGATCAGGACGAGAAAGAGACACAAAAGTATAAATAGAAAGAAGTGTCTTGGTATTGGGCCTCTTCTCATGCCCCACCCTAGAGGGAGGAAAAAGAACATGCGAAGGACGTGAAAATCAAGATGTAGGAACAACCCCATGGAAAAACTTCCCCCTCTCATATAGATTGGGTTGGGGTACTATGGGTAGTACAGGAAGTTAGAAAATATGGGGCTTCAACTTTTGCAGCATAGGTTCCTTTCTAGATAGAAACCCCCATGTGGTACTAGTGGCTTGTATCTAGTGACTTGGACAATGTGCACGGTACCCTCATAGGGATACTTTAGATATTTGTGGATCACAAGAGCAAATACATTCATAGAGGTGGGCCAAGGAATTCCTAATCATGCTCTAAATAAGTCTAACTCTGGGATCACAATAAATGGAAAATCCATAGACTTAGGACCAATTGAAACCAAAAAATAAATATAGCCCATAGGGGTGATAGAAAACCCATCTAAGTAGGAAGGGTGTCCTACAATTCATCATATTTCTCCTTGTGCAAAATTTTAATAAACAAGGCCTCCTCTATAATAACATTCATTCAGATTGGTGGGTCAACCATAACACCAATTACGATGTTACCATTGATTTGGGTAGGAACATACAATAGAGAGGGCTCCTTGTTCAAGGGCAGATCATGTGAGATGAGTGTAATATCAGGCACATCATTCACATGTATTGTAGGAGGAATATGAGTGAATGAAACCATATTCACTTATTAGTATGGGAGAGGATCAAAAGTAGATGGAGTGTCCAAGTTTACGGATTATGATGTGAATGGACCTATGTATATTTATAGTTGGCCGTTAGGCTTGGCTATAGATTTATTAAAATTCTACTTTCTTCTATCAAGGTGGATGGTTCTATCATTGATATGGTCCAGAATCATGTGATGTAGGAAGATGCATCTTTTAATATCATGCCCAACAACTTGATGAAATTAGTAGAACTTTTGATATTCCTACCTTTTAAGATACAACTCAAACAACTGCCAAATATTAAGTAATGTTATTACTTTAACTTTTAATAGTTTTTGTAGGACATTAGTGTAAGATAATGATAATTTAGTAAAAAAAATTATGTCTTGTATTGTTTTTATTTGAAGGAACAAAGACCATGTTAGCCATGACCTTGTTCTTATCTAAGACCGATACGACTGATCGACCATCCTGGCGGAAGCACGAGAATGAATCCCTGTACTGAACAACTATTTAGTGGTATTCTCTCAAAGTGGCACACAAATGCACGAAAGAAGGATACTTCATCAAAATAAACTTCTCTTGCAATGTAGGCTTCAAGTTCTTCATAAGCACCTTTTTCACATTAGATTCAAGCAAAGGATAGGAAATCTGAGAAAAAATAGCCCGATACTAAGGTACAAAGTTAGTAAACTTCTCATGGGTTCCCTGCTTACACCGAATGAGATTGTTGAAGGAAAAATTCAACCCAATGTTAGCCTAAAATGTTGGATAAATTGGTTGAATAGATAGTCAAAAGAGAAAATATAATTATTAGGTAAAGCACAATACCATTCTAGAGTAGCATCCTTGAGAGAAGGACGAGACATGCATCCACCATTCCCCATGACTATTTTACTTTTCAAACTTAGGGATCTCCACCCCTTGAGGGATAAGAGTATTCAAGATGGAAATTAAAAGAGGAATATGATGATGGAAGGGATGGAACATAGGTTGGGAGAAAGAATTGGTCAAACTTACCAATTGATTCTACATGTGCCCCATGTTTTGTAGCATAGCATTGAGCACTAGATCAACAAACAAAGGTATGACCAAAGGGTCCTCCAAAAGGACCACCAGCACCCATACTGAAAAATCCTCTAGCGTCGATACCCATAGAGGTTTCAACACCAAAGTAATAAATAGGTATACTCTAAGCCTCATGTGTAGAGTAGATGAAATCTAAAGGAACCTTATTTACTTTAAGTTAATTATTTTTCTTAGGTAAAATTTTGGTATTAGCATTAGGACTCGTACCATCGATACACACCGACACCCTAGGCATCAGTACATTCAATTGTTTTCCAATGATCTTTGAACCATGATATTGAGTGACAACTAAGTTAGAGGTGTAGGAAGGGACATGGGTATCTACAATGTCTGTTATCCCCCAAAGAAGCTATATGCCTCTCTGATCCTTACCCAATATTTTTCTTCATTTCCCAATGACAAGAGCCACTTGGGAAAAATTATCGTCACGAGCCATGAATCTCTCAAGCTCCTCGAGTCTCATGTCCAGGGAATATATTTTCTCCATAGGAACCCTAAGAGAAACATCATCCTACACAGAAGAGATAGAGGGCAAGGTAGGGGGTAGGGGTGTGATTCATCGCAATCACCAAAAGGAGAAGAGACCAGTAAAAAATCTTGAAACCATTTCTTCGAAAGTAGGACCGATTCGAGGGGGATCATACCTTGTAGATCCAATTATAATGTTTTAAATACTCTTCTTACAATGTGTCTAGAGGTCGTATATTGGGTCATAAAGCTCATAAAAGCCTCACAATGTACTATCTACAATATGCCCTAGACGTGAGAGAAGAAATTTTTTTGAACCAAATAGAAGGAGATGGAAGATTCACGTCGGGTTCACTAATATGTGAAGGAGGGGATTTTTTACTACCAAGTCCCAAGATGAAAAAGGTATGCAAGGAGTAGATTTCCCTCTATCACCTCAATGAGAAAGGCTAAAGGATAGGCCAATAAACAAAGAACAAACTAATATATGTTTTTTTGGGCATTTTAGGAATCGAGGATTTTGGAAGTTGAGTGAACAAACCACAGGTGTCTCGGACTGCAAATTTATTGGTTCTTAGCTAGAGGATATAAACACAAGACTCAAATGAAATTGTGACGTGTTGTAGTCTCAAGGACACGTTAGTGTCTCGTATAGACCAAGAACAAATTCTACAATCTAAAACTTGCAGGGTGTGCTAACAACCCAAAAACCTTAATCTAATAGTTTTATGAAAATGATAAAATGTTACTAATGCATAAAATAAACTCACTACAACAAGAATAATTCTATAACTTGAAATGATGAGTAAGGGTAGTACAAATTCAACTTGTGATTGCTCTAGCCTTCTGCAAGCTCCAAACAAACAAAGTACCTACACACATGAAGACAAAAAAATGTTGGGGTTGTGTTTTAGATTTTACCTTAGTCAAACCCCCGCTTTGGTGTTTCCACCTCTACAGATAACCAATAGACCACAATAGAAAGAAAATGATAAAGAAAGGAAATAGACACATTGTATAGAAAGTAAAGATAACCTATATGCTATCTATAATATTGATAATGCAATGAAATTGACAACAATAAAGAGTTACCCTCCCTTTGGTAAGCTTGAGAAGCTAAAAGGAAGGATAGTAGCTTCGAAGGTGCAATATGGATGTATAGGAATGTAGTGCCAATAGCTTGAAACCTACAAGAAAGCAATGCAGAAAGAAGTGAGAATGGATAAAGTGAAGTGTAATTGCAAGAGTGAAGTGTAAAATGTGATAGATTGAAAGAGAAAGTGAATGTAATGAAGGAATGACCTCAAAATTAGAATATTGAGGAAAAATGGACATTTTTTTGGGAAGTTCTATGTTTGCAAGATACTTGAAAACTCACATATGCCACAAAACATAACGCCCCAACATCCACTCACCCGAGAATTTTTCAGGGACGTCCTTGTGGTGTGGAAGCGTCCTTGACAAAATTCCCTCCACCAACAAAATATTCCAAAGCACAGATAAGAAAAAAGTTTTAAGGTGGTAGATTTTTGCATTATCAATGTTATAAGGCTAAAGTAAGGGTACATTGTGGGAAATTTCATTAGGATGCAATTTTATGCCTCAAAAAGACCATTATGAAGATGCCAAAGGAAGGTCAATTTACTCACCTATTGATTCTTTAGAGAGTTTTTCATCAATAGGCATTACATTTTTATTTCTTTCTTTCTTGTGTCCAATGGTTTCTCAAAGAGGTATTCATTAGGGGACTGTGATTTTTTGTTGTATTTTCATGTATTTTTAACTTTTTAATATTTTAAGACTAAGGAACTTGTCTTGTTCCCTAGAATAGGTTTTTGCATCAAGATCAATGTAAAAACTCGTTATGTGGTCACTTGCTAGGATAGTATTATAGAGTCCCATGAATGCAATGATAATTTCATCGTTTTCAAATATGTCTAGTGAAAAATACTCTTGTTCATCCCTAGAAATGAGTTATGGATGAAAAAGGTAAATATTAATGGATGGTGGAGTAGTAGTGGAGATGTGGTGCAGGAGCACCCAATACACACATTTTCGAAATTAAAGATCAAGGAAGACATTAGGAAATAGGGGATATTTGGGTCATTTAATGATTTAATAAGGAATTTGAGCCCATTAATGATGTAATTAGGGGTCTTTGATGTTATTTAGTTCAAAAAATGCAAAAGGTTGCATAAAAATGTACTTATTGTCAACAAATTGTTAAAAGTGCAAAACTAGGCAATTAGGGGTCTAATTGGTAAAAAGTTGGTTTCCAATGTCCAACTAATTAAAATTCCAGTTGGAGGATGTTTTTAAGGGTTCTTAGATGTTAAATAAGCCTCTCATGGTCGAGGCATGGTTGTTGAATCATTTTTTTTGAAGTTCTAATGAAAAAAAGGTTGCTTTCTAGAAATTTTTGTATGTAAATTTGCTGCTAAAATTTGTGGTATGACCTTTGTACAACCTGTACGGGATCAACCCTATTATGGTTGGAAAGAGGAGAGATTCAGATTTCATTTGAAAGTGGTTTGGTGAATTTTCATTGAGTTTAGAGGGTTTTATTGACATTTTATTAAAACTGCCTATGCACAGCCATTAGAGGGTTTGAAAGTCTAAAATGTAGTTTTTGACCATTCCACCCATTGTATGCCACTGTAACTCAGTGGAATGGTCTAATATGATGTAAATTAGATGTATTAATGCATTTTATATTATAATAAGGCGTTATTGTGGTGAATGTGTGATTCCCTAGGGCTGAAAATGCATTTTTCCCTTGAAAAGTGATGGTTTCAAAGTGCTTTTCAATGAATTATTAATGGAGTTGAGATTGTAAGCATTGAAAATGTCAACGAAGACCCTATGGAAGGTGTTTGGACCATTTATTTGTTTATTCAAGTCTGGGAATGAAGATTTTGGCAAAACCCTTGTTTTTGCATTAGAAAAGGAGGTTTTTTGAGTTGGGAGTGTTTATGGTCGTACAGGTGCAAAGAAATTGTGGATTCTATGGTTTCAAGCCATTTAATTTGCTTCCCCAAGGTTTCAAGATTATTGGATAAGTTTGAAGGGCACTTCCTTTGTTAAATTGACCTATTTTCCTTGTTTTTCCCATGGTGAGTGTATTGGAAGTCTAAACTGGTCCAAAGGAGTTATATCTGATCTTGAAGTATGTTGTTTAAGTCCTTAATGGGTGTCTCAATCCATTATTTATTTGGAAAGTATTTTGGGAAAGTTGGGTGAAAAGTCCCTTGAAGCTGTTTGGCAGTGTTATGGAAAGAATGCATCTAACAAGTGAATTTGTGAAGTTCTTTTGATTTGCTTTGAAATTTGGGTTGACCATCTGTTATTTTGTCATTTCAAGTTGATTTCCACCTTGGGTCTGCATCAAAATGTGAGCCTTAGTAATGGGGATAATAATGAAAATTTATACAGTCATTGAAAAGTGTAGTGAAATCAGAAAAGGAGTCTTTGAAGTCCTATCCTTGGATACACTTAACAATGGAAAAGGATCCTATAATGTTATAGGTCTCATTGATATCATAGAATTTCTCAATTAATAGTATGTATCCTAATCCAAATTTGTAGTGGTTGACCTTGATTGTAATATGTTGAAGGATTTCTTCTTGTTATGCCTAAGTCATTTTCCTTTAAGTCCCATTTTTATAGATGCAAAATGATTTTGGATAGGTTTTCTCAACAAAGAAAGATGCATACTCATCATATTTATATATCCAAGAGATGATGTCATCATCTACAATCTCATCTTAAAGAAAACCATGTTGAATGAAATTATTTAGACCATATTGGATGAATTTAAGAACCTTCTTAACATAACTTTTTGGTTTCACATAGGATTATAGTGAAAGAGGGAATTTTCCTACATAGAATGTATTATGCAATTCACACTTTCCACATCCTTTATCTATGATCTTGACCTTGAGTGGATGTGAGAGCAATAGAAGATGTTAATGCTAAAGTTCTAGGATCAACATAGGATGAAGATGGCAATGATGTAGAAATGGAAATATATGTGTTAGGATAATGATTGGATTTTTTATAAAGACCTTCCAAAAAAATTCAATATTGGAAGTGCTTAGGATCAATGAGGATTGTGACTTCCACTTCCCTCCGCTTCTTGATGTTTCTTGCTGCTATTGTGCTCAATTGTGTCACTTTTCCTTCATAATTAGTCACCCCATAGATATGGCTCTAGATCATGAAGGTATGAATCTTCCTATCGCTCTAGCTAAGATGATGCCTATGATATTACTAGTACTAGTGCTACTACCTATGTTGTTGTAGGCTATGGTTATAGATTCATAGGTTCTAGATATTGATCAAATTACTCTAGCTCTCGGCCCTGATCACCTCCATCTCGATCATGAATAGTGTAAACTGGGTATAGGTATATAAGTACTTTTGCTACTAGATAAACCACTTTGTGCTCTACTGCAACTAAGTATGGATTTTTTGTGGATTGTGACTTCTACACAGTTGTGTGTAAATTTAAGACATTGGTGGAATGTGGAAGGAACAAATTGCATGACATGGATCCTTGTGTGACCAAGGAAGATATTATATAGAATATCAAGATCAAGAACATGAAAAAAAGTTTTTTGTAGAATAGAACTCACTTAAAATGGAAGCCAAATAGCTCCTTCAGACTCTTATTATGCATTATCATATGCTTTTATAGTAATCATTTTCTAATTTTTTATGTTATCTTTAAAAGATACCAATTTATTAATGAGTTTGTAGGTATTGACATTTAAACCAAATTTGTCATCTATGAGGACTCATTTCACCTTGTGTATATTGAATATAGATTCAATATGGAGTGCTCATTTATATGATGGATTAACAGAGGGAATATCTACTAGACTAAAAATGAGTTGATAAGATGAGGATATATGACCCAACATAGCTTGAAATTGATCTATATTAATATCACTAGGGACTTGTGATTCCTTTGAGGCATGATCCAATATGTCCCTATGAACAAGGGATGAATGAAGAAGGTCCAAGATAGATATCTATGTTGGTGTCTTCCTAAGATGCTCTAGGAAATTATATGGGGAGACCTTTTGAGAAGATGATGAATCCCCTTGGATAACCTAGCCATTCGTAGTAGTGACAACACAATTGTGATTCTTAATGTCAATGGTGTTAGTATATAGATAGGTTTCCTCAATATTGACCACTATTGATTCATATGAGATAAATGACTGACTAGTGTGAACATCATTGGTATGATTATTTTATATGACCCTTTGTTTGACATAGGGGGAAGGTTTTGATCATTCTTAGGAAAAATTTCATAATAGATTCCTAATTGTTCATTAGGAAATGAGGATGCATGTTCTTCCACCTCAATCTCATAGTGATCGATGAGATCTTGGATACATTTTTTTTTTTTCATGTATTTTGATGTAGAATGACCTTGTACATGATGGTACTCATAATAATCATTTTCTTTGTACCATGCAAGCTTGGTGTAATATCATCAATAGTTTTTTAAAGAAAACTTCAATATGTTCCCCCAAGGAAGTGTACTTATGTTTTGGATGATTTAGAGGTTTTTATTGTCCTTGAGGTATGGTAACTTACAGTAGTGGTTGGATATTTTGAACACTAGGATTATCTATTATTGTATTTTTTGTGTATTTTGGATAAGTTTGGAGTTAGTTACCCTATCACTAACTATAGACACCTAAAATTGACCACCTTCAGGTCAATTTATCCCTAACTCATGTAGTTCCCGTCACCTATATTAATTAAATAATATTTTATGATTTAATTAATATTCCCTATTTTCTTCTATTTTCCAAATTATAGCCTAAGGTAATCAATTTAATTAATTTACCTACCCCTCATCTATTAAATTAAATAAATATCTTTATTTATTAAATTTAACTCAAAAAATCTCATTCCTTGTAAGGTTTTATCTAAGGTAAATAATTATTCCAAAGTATTTACCTATCCTAATGTTATTCCTCCAAAGAATTAAATAAATAAATTTTATTTATTTATTTCCTTCATGTCTCATCCTCCAACATTATCCTATTTTCCAACCTAATCATTCTCCCCCAATAGACATGTTCACACACTTAATATTTGATTAAATGTGTCACATCCTCCATCATTTCCCACTTTCCTTAATCCTAAACCTAATATTAATAACCTATCTAATCCCCCCTCTAAACATTTACACATTAATCTAACCCATGCTTAAGGAAATGTTAAATATTTTTCCTTAAATGCTTACCCTCCTTGTCCTTGGAGCCTTAAAGGTTTTCCCCTTTTGGTAAAGGAACCCAACATGGGTCCTTGTCCCAAAAAAAACTCTTAAGGAATTTAAAATTCATTTTATTCCCTTCCTTGTCATACCTTGGAAGAATAGGACAAGAATGGACTTTATGAACAAGATCTTCCCCATCCCCCAAGGTACCTTATAAGGTACCATCCTCATCTCAATATATCTCATTATGACACTTTTCATAATTTTGAGGCTTGAGATATTATCTCCCTCACATCTCACCTCCAGGTGCCACTTAGAAACATCCCATGAAATGATATGTCTCTGTTGGATGTTGTGGTTGTGTTGCTGATATGTGGTTGTCATTGATGTCAACACTATTGGCATTAATATCTTAGAAGTTGTATATGTCAAGGATATTGAGAAAATTGTAATAAAATAAGTTGCAGGTTGTCAGTGATGAAGTGAAGTTTAGTCTGTTGGTTAGTTCAATACGTTAATGATCAAAGGTTGTCAATTAAATGGTTTCTTGTCGAGTATATCTAGTTTATCCATGTTAAGTTTCAAAGATCCGCATGAAGATTTGATCGAGTTATGAGCAGTTGTGTTCTAACAGTCATTCTATTGCTTTTGTTGGTGTTCCTGAATGAAGATGATGTGATTCTAGTAAGTTTAGTTGTTGTAGATGCTTCTCTAGTGATTCATGATGTTTTTGGATGTTTCTAGATCATTCTCTATTTGTGTTGCATGTCCACATTGATCATTGTTCTCGCAATTAGATATTTTCTCTTACATGTTCATCTTTTTCATGTTCTTGGCCGACAGGGTGTTGTAGTGTGTTGTGGATCTTCGAGGAATAATTTTTTGAAGTGTTTTCATGTTTGAAGATTTTATTTTGGGTCTCCACTATGTTGTGGCCAACCTTGGTTGATTTGCATTGAAATTTATTTATTGTTTTGGGTTGATAGTTTGCATATGTTTTATTATTTTGTTGAGGCCGACATGTAGCAATGTAATCTCTTGTTTCAGATATATATAAGCGATTGTTTATTCCATTTGAAGGTGTGCTTGTGTATGAGATGTGTGAATAATGTCCTAATCATTCAAAGGAAGAAGCAAAGTGTGAAGAAGAGTGAGCCGAGTGTGAAGAAGTGTTCAAGTGCTTAACTAGAACTATAATCGGGCATTAGCAGATGCCATTTTCTCAATTCAAATCTTTTGGATGTAATCCAAATATTTTTTAAGATAGTGAGTCTTCCTTTTGTAATTGAGCAGTGAGCTCTAGGAAATGCGCATGAATGCATGTGCATTCCCCATTCACATTTCTTTATAATTTTAACAAGGTATAATCTTGTGGACTAACCTCCACCATGGTTTTTCCCCTAATAGGGTTTCCATGTAAAGATATTGGTCTTATGTGTGTTTTTGATGTGTTGTTTATTTATGCTTTCATGGTTATTGATCAGATATGAGAATAAGGTTAATAAGCTTGATAAGTTTAAATTTTTGGGACAATTGATTCACCCCCCCTCTCAGTTGTCTACCCTTGTGTTGCCAACAATCTCATCCATTGTGATCCCTTGATCTTCCAAGATCAAATCTAAGCCATCCAATTCATTTTCTCCTCTCCTAATATACACAACATAGCCATTTTCAATAATCTTGCAACCTTGAGTAATTGAGTTTTATTATTCTACCATTTTTTTGTGAGAACACATCCAATCAAACAATGCAAGCGCATCTACACATCAAGAGGATTGATTGAAGAGGTTAGAAAATATATAAGGAAATAAGGGTTCAAATAAAAGAAATATAAAAGGACAATTACTTCACCTAGAATCTTTGCTTCTCTACTTGATGAGTAGAAATGGAGTGCACCGTTATTCCATTTGATCTTCTCTTGATGTTGATATGTGGATTGCTCAATACTCTAGCATAACCTTGATGATTTATAGTGATTGTAAGATAAGAGATCAAAATAATAGCATGTAAGTATGAGAGCTTGATATTGGATTAATTAGGTGAAAATGAAGAATGAGAGCCTCTAGATATAGAGTCTTGAAGAGGCAAACCAATGGCTAGAAATGATTAATGATAGATGGATAATATTGAAGGAGAATTATGGTTTAGATCAATAATGCAATCACATTACAAGTATCAAATGATAGATAGGTTTAGGTTTAGGGTAGGGATAAGGACAAAAATCCTTATGGAAATGGCTAGGGTTAAGAGGTTAACTGAAATGTGTGGATAAGATGAAAAGTTAGTTTGAATTTTGGGTAGGTGTTTAGGTTCAATGAATCTAGGAAAAAAAGTAAGTTAGACATGTGAGGGGAAAATTTATCATATGAGGATAAATTTAGATTATGATCCATGTGAACAAGATGAAGGGATAGGATTAGATGGACAAAGGTAGAGGATAAAGGTTTAATTAATTAAATAAATAAAGTATTTATCTAATTATGGGATCATTATTGGAATAATAATTAAATAAATGATAAATATTTATTTAATTAAAGGACTGGGATAAAGGATATTAATTAAATAAGTAATAATATTTACTTAATTAATGGATTGGGATAAAGGTGGGAATGGATGGGAATAATTAAATAAATAATAGATACTTATCTAATCATGGCTTGGAATAGGCTAAAAATTAGGTGCAATTAGGTAAGGTCATATTTTAGGTTTCTACATTTTTCCCCTCTTTGATATGATGTCGCAAACTGGTGTTGTATCAAAGAAGTTTAAAACATAGTGGATGAGAAAGGATAAGGATCAAAGATGATTCCCTAATCAATGAGAGGATGGGAAAATGATGAAGGAAAGATTGATGATTGGGTGATGAGATGCCCCCTTGAGAGGACATGTGGGTTAGGAGAACATGAGTGTACTCTCAAATGGAAGGGAATGATGAGGGGTTAGGATCAAGAAGCAGATGAGTTGGAAGATGAAAGAGGGTGAAGGAGATGAAAAGGAAGGGGAATTTGGATGGGAGTGGATGAAAAATAAGTATAATTTAATGATGATGAATAGGTTATGCCAATATGTGTTGAGCAATTCTATGATTTGATATAGAAAAGCAAAGTATTTACCAAGGTATGAGGAAATAGGGTGACAATGTAACCTTTGCATGAACTCAACATGAAAGAAATGACAAGCACAAAAACCAAGATGATGGGCCCCATTACACACCAATTATGACACACCTAAATATAGATATATCAAGGTGGTCATGAGTAGGTATAGTCATGGGTAAAAGATAAATCAAAACAAATGACTCAAAGCAAACATGTCATGAAACCAACATATCTCTTGCCAAAGATCAAATAGATGATGATGATGTTGATGATTGATTAATGATTTGCTTGTAATTAGTCTTGGATAATCACCTAAGCAAGGCTTCGATAAAGATGATGATTGATTGAATGATTGATCAAAAAGGATAAGATAACAGACTAATGTTTGACATCAAGGCCCGTGATATGATTTCAATGAAGGATTGATATCTTGGTTGTAATATTTGGATTGATTGGATGTCAAGTTTGTGTAGCTCAAGATTTTTTATTTTTTTGAATTTTGATATTTGAGATGGGATGAAAGGATGATGATTTCTTTATTGTGTTTGAGATGGGATGGATATGATATGAGATAGGATGGATTAAGGGTTTATTTATTATGGATGAAGATGACGGACTCCAAATGCATGAGATTCAAAGGCCAAAGCGAGAAGAAACTAAGGATATACAAGATCAATCTTTAACATAATGTAGATTGAGCTTTCGCATCTAACACATGGGAAAGCATGAGGGTGGGTGATAATGGATGGATAAGAGATGAAACATGATCAAGGATCAAGGACAATCCATCATAGGTTTATTATGTATGTATGGATGGAGATGAGCAATAGTGTATTCTGATATGGATAGGAGTGATAGTGAATGGGATAGTATCCTAAGAGATGGTGGATAAGAGACTACTAAACATGACACTTATTTCCAATTATTCACCATGGTACTTATCCAAGGCACCACCAAAGTGGTTTTAACCTATGGAAAAACTATTTCTCTTTACCATATATATATATAATTTTTTTGTTTTTTGATTTTTTGATTTTTTGATTTTTTGATTTTTTTATTTTTTCATATTTTTTCGATACATGAGACTTGATGATGTTGCAATCATGGCAGACACTCTTTAAGAGATGGATGAAAAATAATGATAGATGGATGTGGATGGCCTAGTATGGATGATGGAGGATGCTTTATGTGGCAGATGGGGGGGCTAAGATATGATCATTAATGTGTGAACTACATGAGTTTTCATGCTTCATGTGAAAAGGAGTTTGAGAAACCTTTGGATTAAAGCATGTGAAGGAGTCACCATCAAATGTCCATCGAGACACATTTCCAACAGGAATTGAATTATAGGAGGAATATATGGATATGGGTGGGTTTGGTAGTGTATGGATTGCATAAGGATGATGAAGATGAAGACTTAGGATCAACAAGCTCATTTCTTGATATTTTGCTTTGATAGGTGCCCACAATTATTTTGGATGAAGGGGCATTGATGGAGATAAATTTTTATTTCTTTTATTTTTCGACTTTGCCAATAGCTTTTGACTTTTATATGGACTAAAGGACTTTTCTTTTCTTTTCTTTTTTCTTTTGATTTTTGGATCTCCATTTGATAAAGGTGTTTTTATTTTTTTATTTTTTATATCCTTATTCTTTTTAGATGACACTTGTTGATCCAAGTATAGGAGATGGATGGAGTCGAATGGGTTGTGTTGATGTGCCAAATTGACCCACAACATGCAGGAAAGATAAAAGTGAAAGTATCTCACCTCTCCTAAAAGAAACAATCAGTAACCAAACTAATCACCTCCCAAGGTCTTTGATGTTTGTTCACAATGTTGTTGTTTCACGAAGTGGTCAATATGGTTGTAATGTTCAAGGGGACTGTTGGTTTTGAGCTTTTGGATTGTTGCAAGATCAAACATCTATCTAAACCTACTTTAACCAGGGATTTTAAAGAAAATAAAAAAAAAGATAGATCAAGGTTTTTAAACTCAAAAAAATGTTGATTCATTCAACTAATTAGACTTGTTACCTTCCAAGGAATTCCTAAACTAGAACTGCAGAATAAAATTAACCTGTAATTGATACAAAGTTTCATTCATTCACAGTGCAAACTTTAACAGTAGATTGCAGATCATCATTCAAACAAAACATAAAATTAAAATTTCATTCCTTGAAAGCTTTTCAAATCAAATGATTAACCCAAAATGAATACCATTCTAGAGCATAATATGAAGTAGGCTTAAATCTGGCTGCTCCTACTATCAATGAAACAAATAAGCAACATTTACAAATCTGGCAAGATCACCAGTGTACAGAAACCCATGTCTTCAAATTTTCTCCATCTATGCTAAGAAAATCAGGAAGATAGATCATCTCCTCTTCCTGCTGAACTAAAAAAAAAATGTCTAACTTCCTTCAAAACCCTAACTTGCTTTTTCTATATCCACCAAAAGATAGCAACAATTTGAGTCTTTTGTATTACAGTGACTGCTCAGAAAGAAAATACTTCTAACTCCTACTCTACTTCTTCTCTACTGCTAAATTCATTCTAACATTCAATCTCTAACCCCCTTTACAAAAGAGGTGAAATGCAATATTTATAAAAATGTGTCAGATGCGTCGGCGCAGTTTAGGGTTTTTACAATAAGTCAGCCACCAAGTAAGTCGGCCCTAGAAGAGTTTGATACAAATTCAAACGTGCATTAAATGCAAGGGCACCGACCAGATTGGCCCAAGATCTGCCACATAACTTGAATCAAAATGCGTGAAGAAGAGGCAAAGCGAAACGATGAGGAAGCACGACTTTCGATGTAGCTTTGCATTAACTGCTTCCCCCACGTCGCCCATACTTTGCTCCATTCTGGACCTTGTCATCAAGAATTTCCTCTGCAATCCATTCACAAGTGGCATAGGTGAAACCCTAGTTCGCCATTCAATAGCATTAATATCATCCTTTAGTTGTCCCATCGCATTGTCCCAGTCTCTCTTGTTGCAGGGTGTTCATATTCGGATCTGAAACCTCGAACCAGACTGACATCATCTTGCCCTCAAGAATCCTTCTCTTTCTGTTCAGCTTCATTCTTCTTTGTTGCTTCAGAGATGGAGGATCCCTCTGTGTCTCCCTTAGCCTTTCCAGTCGTTGCCTTGCTAGACTCAACCTGCATCCATAAAACACCAATGTGAGAATCCAAATATTGACAACCTTTCATCAAATCATTAGCTCAAAATCATGATAAAACCATTAAATTAGTCATTAAGCATCAACACTGATAAGTTCGGGATTTCAAGCTAATCAAGGAAAATCAGCCTAGGAGGAATTTCAAAAAATTATGAACCAAGAAGATTCTCACGATGAGGCACCAATATCAATAATGGATCATCATAATGAATACAAGCAGCATACAACAGTGAAATTCATTAAGCTAAAGCAAGATATTTTTAAGCATTTATCATTAGATTCATGAATTTTATCCAATTTCTTAAATTCCACAAAGCATGGTAGAGAATTTGAAAAAATCCGGCCAAACTAGAATTCCGCGGATGAGCGCAAAACTCTAAACACCAGCACATTTCTGGGAAACCGAAGGAATTCAGGAAAATCTGATCGAGAAGGAAAATCTTGAAGTTAGGCAAAAACCTAGAGATTGGCATGACCTTTGGTCAGTCGGAATGATCTCACGACAATGGTAGATGTCTCACCAATGGAGCCATTATAGATGCATATCGTTGTGACTCCTGTCGATGGAATGTGTGATCGGACACTATGGCATCGGGGAGACACAATTTAGTGTCTCATTGACATGCGATATAGTTGAACATTTTGACCGAATGAACTTAGGGCGAAACACCAGAAATCCACGTACCAGCAAGCAAATCAAGAAATTCAAGCCTCAACTCATGCAATCCCAGATGCAAGAACAAATGCACACCAAAGATGAGAGCAAGTGATCCCAAATCTCTTTAAATTTGACCTCAGAAATCTTACCCAGGTGCACTAATGGTGTAGACAAGACAGAATGGAAAAATTCGGGAACCCGACGGCGAAATGGAATCCAAAAAAATCCGGACCAGGCAGAATTCCACAGAGTCTAGAAATCTCTGAACTGCAGCGCAAAAACAGACGAGCCGGACTCATAATGCAATCCGGGAAAATCTGGATGAACCGAAAAATCCCGAACCAGGGTAAAAACCCGAACTATGCCCAAAAACATAAGATTTTCAATATGTATCTTGGGGAAAAACACTTGGGCAAGCAAGATAAACATATTAAGTACATGCCAAGGCAAAGCAAAACCTCAAAATCGAAGGGGGGAAAACACAAAGAGTGAAAGCAAAAGAGGGTCCCATTTTAATCAAACTTAAAATGGGGTGGTTATGCAAGGCATAACAGGTTGTATTTTTTGGATGAAATGGTAAGGATATGATCATGGAAAAGGTTGGTGATGCACTCAATAGATTCTTTGTGACTATCCTTTTTAGCATTGTAAATGTCAAAGGAAGCTTGCATGTCCTTAACAAGTTGGCAAGAAGGCATAGAAGAGGCAATATTAGGAGATGTATACCCTAACTCAAGATGGTCAATATGGAATGATGGTGGTTTACAAGATGGAGAAGAAGGGATATGATCTTGCATGCCCTCAATATGATCATGATCAAAGAGTAGATTATCATAGATACCATGATCAAATATAGGATTATCATGGACATAAAAAGATTGGGATGAAGTGGATGGTGATGTGGATGTGATATGGAAGTATTTTAGCTCTTATTCTCCAATACCTAGTTCTTTGATATTAGTCTTGATCTCTAAGGGAGTGCGAGAGGTGGTTAGTGATAAAGGATTAATGTATGAAGATGAAGATGGTGATGATGAGTTGTAGGGTAATGTTGTGAAAGGCCATAATTTCTTTGTAATAATTTGCAATATTGGAATGGATTGGGATCAAAATGTGTAGTTAATTTAGTTCCACTGTGAGGGGACTTTATTCATTGATGAAATATGGATTGAATGACTTGCATTGCATGGATCCATACATGGCCAAGAAGGATGTTGTAGGGGAGATCAAGGTCTAAGATTTGGCAAGTAGTTTCAACTTTAGTGGGTTCAACCTAGATGAATAGCTTGATAGAGCCTTTAAATTCATGCTTACCTTTTTCATTTTCTTTTATGGAAATTTTCATTTGGGAATCAACAACATCATCAAAATATCCTAGTTGCTTTATTAGACTTAGACTGCAAAGATTAAGTCTTGATTCACCATCTACTAGGACATGTTTGATTGTGGTTTTATGGATGTGGGCTTGAATGTGAAGTGGATGATTATGAGATTGATCGATAGACGACATGTATTTAGTAAAAAATGTGAGGGCTTGTGGAGATGATAAGTGTTCTATCATGGCTTGAAATTAAACAAGATCAATACCATTAGGGACACAAGACTCATGGAGGGATTTCTCAAGAAGGTACTTGCTGATGGGAGATGTTTTAAGTAGCTCAATAATAGATATTTGTGTTGTAATTTTGTTCAAGTGGTCAAGGATACTATATTTATTGGTATATTAGAGAGGAGGTTGAAGCTCCTTGGATAGTGATTCGACCACATTGAGTACAGGTGACACAATTAGTCACTTTGATAGTTATCGTAGCTACTTAGGAAAGACTTTGTTCAATGCATCCAATGACAAAATTTGATGAGATATTGTTATTATATGTATAAGGCAATACATTGTATGATGTGAAAGTTTTACCATAGTTATGTTGAGGAAAAGGATACATAAATATACCTAATTTTTCATAGGGGATGTGTGACCTTCAATAATGATATCCCCTCAATTAATAAGACATTGGATAGAGAGTTTCATGCATGAGGAAGTTTTATGTCCATGAAACCTACGGTAGTCACAAAATTCATATTATTGGTACCAAGAGGGTTTAGGAACATCAAGACCAAGGGGTTTGATCGGTGGCAATTAGATCATGTTGGCTTGGATGATCTTCTAGAGGACAATTTTGATTGGTTCACCCAAGGGGGTATATTCATGCCTAGCATGTCATTTAGGTTGACCTTTAGGGATAACATGTTGGGGAGATATATTTTTATGGGATTATGGTGGTGGAGGTATTTGGGTATGTGAACATGTTTTGAATCAGTCACACCATCATTGACCACATCTCTTTTTATTCCAAAAATAAGATTTGTTACTAGATTGGGGATTGTTGTCTTTTCCTTCTTTGTATATCTTGACTAGGCCTTTGGAAATAAAGTTTTTTCAATAGCTAATCCTTTTTCTATGATCTCATCAAAGGAGTGATCATATTGCATGCATATATGGAAGCCTAATTTAGTGTTTAAATTCCCAACAAATATAGTGAAATTTTGTTTTTTAGGTATAAGCCATGCAAAGTAGCTAGCAAGATGTATCCATCATTGTAATAATGTGGCAAAGGATTCACCACTATTTTTTTAAGTATTGCAAATATCCATCATGGTGATATCACTTTCTGTGTTGTAGGAAAATTGAGTGACAAATTTATTGGCTAGCTCAAAAAATGTTGTGATTGTCCCATGGGGGGTGAATGAACCAATGAAGGGATTGTCCACCCAAGCTTCTAGGGAAGAGCCTTAAGAGGTAAGCATCAAGATAGAAGACCTCTTGGCTTGCAATATAGAATTCTTTTAAGCGGTCCCTAGGATCTCCCTTTCCCTTGTACTTGTCAAATTTAGGCATTTCAAAGTTTTTGGGAAAAGGGATCATGGTGATGGACTTGTCGAAAGGATAAGGGTCTAGTTCTTGGAATGTGTAATATTTCTTGTGATGTTTGAGTTGAAGTCCCTTGAGGGTATACTTTATTTGTTGCACATAAAGGGATAAATTACTTGTTAAATTGGAAGGATGTGATTGATAGTTAGACATGGGAGGTTGTGAGGATGATATATGTTAATATTGGTAAGAGGATTAAATGGGATTGAAAGATTTTAGATGTTGATAGGTAGATGAGGTAGGATTGGAAGATTGGATGCATTGATAAGAATATGAGATGTGGTTAAGAGAAATGAATTTGAGGTTTGAAGATGATATGATATGTTAAGAGGGATGAATGTGGAGACATAAGGAGAAGGGATGGAATTTTGAGGTTGTGTGATGTGAGATGAATTCTTTTTGGTGTGAGAGGGGATCTTGATATGTAAATGGGATGTAGGATTAAGTGTTTGAGATGAAGTGGGGAGAGTATAAGTAGATGAGAAAGATGAAGGATTGTGAGGATTAGAAGCATATGGAAGATATCTAGGATTATGATGAATATAAGTGGAGGTGTAGAAGAAGGTTGTTAGATGATTTGATGTGTCAAAATCATGGGGTAATTTGGATCTTTTATTTGCAAGAATATGGATATATTGGTTGGGATGTTTCATGATATATCTATCCATAAAGTTCATGGCTTGAGTATCTTGGGAAAAGTCATCTAATAATGTTTGGGAGTCTTGGTCACTTGAATCATGATAAGGTATGATGTAAGATGGAAATAGATTCTCCATGGGGATTTTGTGGACTATCTCCTCAAAGGTTGTATCATGAGTTGATGAGGGGAACTCTTTAGAGGCCATATTTTTCTTTCTTTCTTAGGAACTTGTGATAGGAATCCAAGAGAGAGAGACCTAGGAATGATGAGATGAGATGAGGATGATTAGGTAGACCTATGATTTGAGAAAGTAGAAGTGATAAAGATGAAATGGATGAAAAGGGAATGATGAAAAAATGGATAGAAAGGGGATACTGATGAAAAAGGATAATGATATAATGGATAGAAGGGGGATAATGATGAAATGATGCTACAATACCAATAGTGTCTCAAGATAACTATATCCTTGATTGATAAATGATGGGGTTTTCTTACACTAAAATTTGATAATTTCCTAAGAAAGGCTTGGATTTTCTCACTCAAGCTTGGATAATCACTTGAGCAAGGCTTGGATAAAATATTATTTTGCATGCCTAAGCTTGTATAATCACTTAGGAAATACTTGGATATGATTATGCTTGGATGATCACCTAAGAAAGGATTGAATGGGGATTGGATATCAAGGATTAGGATCTAGATAGACTCTTGAAAAAATTGATATTGATAGGATATAATATGGATTATGGTTGGATGAGGAGACTAGATCAAAGATGATAAGGATTTGATATGATGATAGGATTGGGACTGATTGGAAGATTAAGATGATTAATGATGAAATAAATGGTGATGCTAATGATGATGAAGATAGAATTATATATGGTAGGAACTGTTGGCATATGGCTTCTAGTGTTTTCATTGATGGAAACATAAGTTATTGATTCAGTCCGCACTTCAGTATCTGACCATACCAAAAGATAGAATAGAGAACAGGGTATCCAACTAAAGTTGACTCTGTCAAGTGGTTTGCATTACCAATTTATCAGTTTTGGTTATATGAAATGTGTTATTCTTGAGTTTTTTGTTGTCGCATCAATTGGTGTATGAGTTAGGAGATTTGCTTGTTCAATTTTATGTTCAACAATGCTAGAAGGCTGACTAAGTGAATGTTGGGTGTTGTGGATGTTTAAGGCGAAATTGTTTGGAGTATTTTTGTATTGGAGTTTTTTTTTGGGTCCTAACTATGATATGACCGACTTTGGTGGATGCACATTAAATGTTACTCATGATTTAAGTCGACAATTGGAAAATATTTTCTACTTTATTGAAGCCAACATTTAGCGATTGAATCCTTGGTGGTGGATTTATATATGAGATCGGTTAATTCATTTTAGTGTGTGTGTGTGTGTTTGATATGTGTTGATGTGTGTGTGAATATTAGAAGAGCAATTAAGCAATTTTCACTTGTGCAAAAGAGGATTTAGTGAAGTGAATTAAGGCAGAGCAAAGCGAAGTGAAAAATCTGACAAAAGGTCCAAAATCTGATCTATGAGCCTAACCGGAACTGTAATCAAGCATTTGTAGATGTTATCTTCTCAGTTCAACCTTTTGATGTAATCCAAATCTTTGTAAGGAAGTGAGCCTTCCTAATTTTGACCAGTGAGCTCTAGGCAGTGCGCATGAATGCAAGTGCATTCCCATTTTGTAAAACACTTTTCTTTTGAGTACTCAAATTGTGGATTGACCTCCACCGTGGTTTTTCCCCTAACAGGGTTTCCACATAAAAATCCTTTTGTTATGGTGTTGTGGCTCATTTTTCTTTGTTCATGCATCTTTATTTTGATTGAATGTTTTAGGGACTTGAGAGAACAAATTAATAAAGTTAAAAATTGCACAACACTAATTCACCCCCCCTTCTCAGTGTTGTTTGATTCCAACAATTGGTATTAGAGCCAGGTTCCTTGGAAGAAGTTTAATAGCTTGAGTTAGATCTTGGAATGTAATGGACTCTGGTAGTCTTCAACAATAGCTTTTGGTGGCACGTGATGATCTTGATCAGTCTAAAGCAGAAGTCTGGGAATTGAGATCAAATCTTAAGGATGCTTAGAAATTCATTCAGAAGTTGAAGGATCAGATTATTAAATCTAGGGAGAGGAGAAAGGATCTCTATGATTAGATTAAGAAAAAAGAGAGCAAAAGCATGAATGATGTTCACCTAAATCAAACCTTGAAGGAAATAACTGAAGAATGTGAAAAGCTTGCTAGAGACAATGCTACCCTAAAGCATGAGATGGGATCTATGGCGATGAAGATGAATAAGGAGATTGAAGAAAGAAAGAAGAATGAGGAAAATATTTCCCAGTCCCTAAAATAAAGATCTAATGAATTCAATAGAATTAATGGAGAATTCATTCAGTTAGAGATTGAACTGCAACAATCCAGAAACAATGAAGAAGAGCTTGAAAAATAGATTATTATTCTCAAAGATGAACTTGCTACTGCAAATGAATACAAGGAGAAGTTCAAGATTAGCTTAGTTAAGCTCGATGAGTTTACTCAAGGATAGAAGAATGGAAATGACAAGCAAGTTCTTGGATATGAGATAGGAGAAAGTTTTGGATCTGGACAAAGAAATTCCAGGCAAGGTAATCAAATGAACAAAGCAAAAAGGCATCTGGTAAGACAACCTAATGCTTAAAAGTTTAATGGATACTATTTTTCTTGTAATAAATTTGGTCATATGGCTGCTCAATGTAGAATTAAAATGAAATCAAGTGATCCATCATTCTCCGGTCATTGTTTCAATTGCAATAACTTTGGTCATAAGTTAATTAAATGCAGAAATATGTCAAACAACTATAGGAATGTTAAATGTTATACCTGTGGAAGATTTGGGCATATTGCTAATCAATGCAGATGGAATGACTAGTCTAGACAAGGAAATGTTGTGTGTTTCAATTGCAACAAATATGGTCACATTGCAAGATTCTACAAAAACAAGAATATGGATAGCAGAGGTTCGGCATACAAAAGGAGAAATGTGAAGAAAGATGATAAAGGAAAAGGGAAAGTGATTGTGGATGAAATAAGAGATCCGATGAAGAAGACATGGGTGAAGAAGTGTTCCTCTATTGTAGGAAATGAGCTAGCACCAGAACCTACTTCTAGTAATTCCTTTAGGAATTAGTTTTAGGCCTCTGGCCTAGGGGGAGCTATCAAGAAAATGTTTCAAACCCCCTACCGGTAATTGACACCGGGATGTATATGAGTGCAATATAAATGTTGTTGGAATAGTTGGAAAGGATATTATGTTGAGTTGAAGGTCCGCATAATTTTTTGTTTGATGAATGAGAAAATAGGGTATCCAAATAAGTTAGGGAAAAAGCATTTATTACAAAAAAAGTTAGGTGTGTGAGTTATAAAAGAAACTTGAAACCCTTATTTTCCACTTTGTGTCAAAGAAAAGGAGAGAACCCTGCATCAAAATTTTGAAACTATGAGGAGAATTTGATGACAAAACCCTAATCCATCAAGTACTTCAGTAGTATTGAGAAATTTCAGTCTAATTTAGTTTGTGGTTGAAGAACTTAGTTTCATGTGTATGAAAGGAAAAATGGAACAAATCAAAGGAATGATAAAACTAGATGAGTATAGCAGTGAGAAGATTAGAGTTGAAAGAAAAAAGTTGTCGCATGATGAATTGAAATGGTTGAAAGAAGCAAAACACAAAAGTTTAGACATTTGGAGTGAATTCCCCTATTTCGTAAACGCAAAAAATCGTTGAGTTTATTTTGGACAGATTGAATGATGATATTTTGACTTTGGATAAACCCTACCATATCTCAAAAGAAGTGAGTGCAACTGTAACTGGGTTATGCAAAGTTGGGGATGTGCTGAGGAAGAAGTCAATTCGAAATAAAGAAGTTGAAACCATAACTAGAGTAATTGGAGATCAAAGGGCATTGATAATATCCACAATTAAAGATTCAGTGACAAGGTACATTGCACATGGAATATCCTACAAAATCTTTTTCAGAAACAAAGAAGGTACAACTTTGGCAGGTGTTTTTTACATTTCTCACAAGATGATAATGGAAGATCAGGATTTTGATCTTTGCAGATTGTTAAAAGATCAACTGATGGAGAATGTGCAATTGACAAAGGAGACAAGTTACCCTTTCAAGTTTGGTACATTGGTTATATGCCTTGTGATGTATTTTTTGAATTGTTTATCCCTGAATAACAATGTAATATGGGAAGAGAGTGGAACTAGTTTGCAAGTAGATTTACATATACTCTAATAATTTTGAAAACTGTGATCAAGTGTATGGAAGTTTCTTTAAGGATTTGCTAAGGAATTTTGGATCAATTGGTATTCCCATTTTAGTAAGTGCACTTGAAGTTGGTTCCTCCTCTGGTGAGATGGAAAGAAAGAAGAAAATGGAAAAATAAATTGTTGTCTATACTCCACCAGTATGCAAGACTCCAAAAGTTGAAGGGAAAGGGAAAGAACAGGTGATTGTGTACATACTAGATGAGGAATCTAATAAGGAAACTAAGGACACCCTAGGAAAATAACTGGAAATAGCTGAATTAGAACAAGAAAAGGTAATGGTAGAAGGAAGTGAAGGAGAAGGTGATTTAACCAAGGAAGAGCTAATGCAACTTATTCATGAGGAAGATGGAATGTAGAAGATTGCAAACATGTGGTCTATCAAACCTTCATATGAGTAGGACTTGTTCTTGAGTGTACTAAGTGCTCATTTTGTGCACAATCATATCAAATTGGAGAGTTTGCAAAATACGTTGCTAGAAGAGATGATTAAATGCATCAAGGAAATCATGGACTCTGAGTCTCAGAATAAGGAAGAAGAAGAAGTGATCCTACACCTGAAGAAGCAGTATAGATTATCACTTACCAAGCTGAAAAAGCACATGAATCTACTGAGGAAATACATAAGAACAACAAACATCATATCACTATTGTCTTCGATGGCCTCATGTAATCAACAAGTACAAAGAGAAGCTAGAACAAATTGAAACATAACTAAACAATATTGGACAAAACTTTAACATGTTTCAAGATCAAGATGGTGCCATCAGGAAAAGGATCCAGGAACTATAGTCAGGGCATACAAGTGTTTAGAATACCAGGAACAGGATTGTTGACACCTTTTGGAAAGTGAAGGACATAACCGAATGTAGGTTGGAACAATTGATTGAGATACTGAGGAAGGGAGAAGTATTGGAAGAATCCTTCACCATTCCAGAATCCCTTATCAAAATTATCAACCAGACATCTGAAAACAATAACATGATCATAATCATCAAAATTGTAGTAGAAGCATGGAAGAAGTTTCTTATGGAGATGAAAGAAAAGTACAAAATAATCTTCAATTAGCAATTGTATTTCTTCAAACTTTTTTGCATAATTTTTTGGTTACACTTCATAAGGGAAGAAAGAAAATATTTTATTATCTTTTTGTCATTGATGTCAAAGGAGGAGAGAGAGCAGTGAAAAATGCCTTATCGAAATTAGGGGGAGTTTTGTTGAGTTTTGTTGAGTTTTTTCACCTATGGCATTTTGAAGTTTTGAAGGTTCCGACACCTAGTCATTTTTCACTAAGTGTTTCCATCAATTCCAAAGGGGGAGATTGTTGGAATATGGATTCTAGTGTTTTCATTGATGGCAACCTAAGTCATTGATCTGGTCTGCACTTCAGTATCTAACCATACTAGAAGACAAAATAGAGAACAGGGTGTCCGGCTGAAGTTGAATTTGTCAAGTGCTTTGCATTACCAGTTTATTAGTTTTGGTTGTGGATCTCAAGGAAGGTCGTTGGGTATATGAAATGTGTTATTCTTGAGTTTTGTGTTGTCACATCAATTGGTGTATGAGTTAGGAGATCTGGTCGTTCGATTTTCTATTCAACAATGCTAGAAGGCCGACTAAGTGAATATTGGGTGTTGTGGATGTTTAAGGTGAAATTGTTTGGAGTATTTTCGTATTGGAGGATTTTTTTTTGGGTTGTAACTATGCTATGGCTGACTTTGGTGGATGCGCATTAAATGTTACTCATGATTTGAGCCGATAGTTGGAAAATATTTTCTACTTTATTGAAGCCGACATATAGCAATTGAATCCTTGGTGGAAAATTTATTTATGAGATAGGTTAATTCATTTTTTTTGTGTGTGTGCAAATATTAGAAGAGAAGTTGAGAAATTTTCACTTGTGCAGAAGAGGATTTAGTGAAGCGAATTAAGGCAGAGTAGAGCGAAGTGCAGAATCTGACAAAAGGTCCAGAATATGATCTATGAGCCTAACCAAAATTGCAATCGAGCATTTGTAGATTATATCTTCTCAGTTCAACCTTTTGATGTAATCCAAATCTTTGTAAGGTGGTAAGCCTTCCTAATTTTTAGCAGTGAGATCTAGGCAGTGCACCTGAATGCAAGTGCATTCCCATTTTGTAAAACACTTTTATTTTGAGTACTCAAATTGTGGATTGACCTCCACCATGGTTTTTCCCCTAACGGGGTTTCCACGTAAAAATCCTTGTGTTATGGTGTTGTGGCTCATTCTTCTTTGTTCATGCATCTTTCTTTTGATTGATTTTTTTAGGGACTTCAAAGAACAGATTAATAAAGTTAAAAATTTCACAACACTGATTCACTCCTCCCCTCTTAGTTTTGCTTGTGTCCAACAGGAACAAGGTCTAAGGATGGTTGTGATGATTGGGTTATGATAATGGATGAAAAGGATAAGATAAGATAAAGATGATAGATTTTGTATGGATAATGGTTATTTTTCTAAGTGAGAAGATGGTTGAGGAGAGGTCTCTCATGTCTAATCTAGGGCTACAAGGGTCAATATTACAAATGGAAGACTCAAGATGATTTTTGGAAAGAGACAATCAAATAAGAAGACACAATGTTTGACTTGACTATCAAGGTGATAAGGCTAAGTTCAAGCAATGAATGTTGATTGGATTCACTAGTTTTACACATGAAAACATGCCAAGCATGATAGAACAACCTATATTTATTCAATTAGGTGTGTTAACTTGATGTAGGCCCACTTGCCAAAGGTGTAATACTTTCAAATGAATCGGTAACTAGGGTATGCAAAGGTCATGTACCACCTCTACACCTCTTACCTTGGGAGGACAAGGTCCTACCAAGGGATAATTATCACCTTAACAAGAGAAAGTACATGGTGAGTAACTTTGGGTGTGATATTGTACCCTACACCATACTAAGCAATGACTAATGGTCTTAAAGGCTTCTAAAATAAGGTTCTTACTAGATTTATGGATAGTGAGCCCATTTGTAATGCTTGAGATTAGGATGCTCTCTCCTTCTCTCCTCACCATATGTGTCTCAATGGATCGAGGTTCATGTGGCTTGGATTAGATGATGTTGGCTACACTTTGAGGTACAACATTCACTCTCCCCCCTTTATATACCTCATCAGATAACATGATTGAGGTTTTCCTTGAGGGGATAAAATACTCAAGAAGGCCTCCCAATAGTAAATACTATACAAGTTGGATTTGATCACCTAAGATCACATGAAGTATAAGGGGAAAGCATACACACAAGCTAGCAAGCCTTGGGATAACACTTAAAACATAAAAGAAATGAAGATATGTGAGATTTTTTTATCTCCAAGATCGCACTAAGTGCAAGGAGAGAGAATATGTATACAATACTTCCAAACATAGAAAACAATGTTCATTAACCCACTAAGCTACTTTAGATGCCTAGATTAGTGGAAAATAAAGCCTTGGACTAATGAATCTACAAGAAATATGTTAGTAGTATGATTTTTTTTTATTTTTTCCACAACATAGTTGAAAAAATTGAATTAGTAACCAAGAAAAACCCTAGCCAATTTACACAGATAAATTACATCACTGTGTGAAATAATTGTGTCAAACCCTAAGACAAATGTGTGACATGAAATATATATGCAAAATCAAATAAAATTAGATAAACCTAAATTATACCTTCTGGATAAATGTGTCATTCTACAAAGCATATGCGACACAATCTCCTACAAATGCACCAATATCTCGTGTAATTGTGCCAATATTTATCTAGAGCACTTTGGATCTATTGGCATAAGAAAGGATGGAAAATCTCAATAATCAAAATTTTTGGTATTTTATATGTTATCATAAATTGCATTTTTGGAGGTCTTCGAAGTGAAATTTGGGGTCGAGGTTGTCATTGGTCCCTTAAATGGAATAATGTAAGCATTTTATTTAAGGTAATTAAATTAGATCTCTCTGAGACCTTTCCAATGAGGTAGAGAAGTCGTCAATCTGACTAATATATTGAAAGTTAAGACCCCACCAAGTTGGGGTACCTAAATTCACATGTCTTTTTTTTAATTTTTGTTTTGTTTGTTATTTTCTCATAGCCATATATTCATTTTTAATTCCTAAGGCTATGATGACTATTTAAATTTCTCAATTTGTATATATTCTTGATAATTTGAATAAAGCAATGAATTTGAAGGCATACGACTCCTTTTTTCAAGTTTTGCTATTTCTTCTAATAATAACAATATCACAGGTTTTTTTTACACTAGATATTGTAAACTTAAAATCATAACTAAATTCATATTAGTGGTATCAGAGTAGGAACACTCTTGAATGTCAGATTGTACACGGTCAGGCTATCAATGACTAGGATTGAAAACACATAAGTTATTAGATTATCCTCCTTTGAGATGCACATGACCAAAGATGGAAGAGGAACAAGGTGAATCATCAGACCCTATCAAGATGATGGTTGAAGAGGCTTTGAAGAAGCAACGAGAGGAGAAGATGAATGAATTTGTATGATTATTCAAATAGAATCAAGGAAATCAACAACCAAATGTGGGAGAGACACCATTTCATGGACACACTCCTTTCAATGTGCAAGTAAACTTCAACATTCCAAATGTTGAAAGAAGAATTAATATTGATTTTTTGGAAGACTGGTTGTCAAAATTGGAAAAATATTATTCTATGAATATCTTTTCTAATGTAGAGAAGATACATTTTCCCTCCTCAAGTTTGAACACCATGTGAAGAAATCATGTAAGGAAAGTTGTCAACTAAAGAAATTCCTGAGGATGGAGGAATAGATGATAATCCTACATGGGAAGAATTTGTGGAGCACATCAAAGAAGAATATTTCCCTAAAAAAATATACGAAGAAACATATGTAGTGGTAGCCACTTTTCCAAAAGAAAGACCAATCTATCCAAGATTACACCAATGTCTTCCATGCACTATCTATAAAACTTGGCATCCAAGATACAGAGAAACATTGGGTGTTGAAATATTGTAGTGAGCTGCATCATTATATTCAAATAGAGATATCATTTTTAAATATTGATACATTGGGAACTACATATAAATATACAACAAAAATTGAAGAAAAAATCAAGTAGAGAGGGAAAAAGGATAACAAACTAAAAGGAGATAGTAAAAATAAGTTTCAAGGAAAGTAGACCAAAAATAAATTTTCCTCTCAACCATCATCAAGTACAAGTGCTAATAAAGTGCTGAAGGATACTGGTATGTGGTGTGAGATTCATTAAAGCTCTTGACAAAGCACAAACGATTATAGAGGTGCCAAGATATTGATGGTAGGAACTCATAAACTAGAAAAGGAAATAGAGTTACTGCCTATAGATTCTTGTGAGCATAGGGAAGAACAAATCATTGAAGTAGACCCTTATGTCATAGTACCAACTACCAAAAATTTTCCATGTGAAGATAAGGAGCATTTGTTTCATTCACAAATGTGGTTTAATACTAGGAAGGCCTTGCATTTCATAGTTGAAAGTGGGAGTTAGAATAATTTTTTATCTGTTGAGGCTATTAAGAGGATGAATATGAAAACAACACCTCATCCACAACCATACTCAATGGGTTGGGTGAGTTAGGGATGATATATCTAGGTAACCAAATAGTTTTTCTTGTCTTACTCCATTAAACAATATAAAGAAAAGGTAATTTGTGATGTTGCACCATTGGATATATGTGATGTACTGTTTAGATAGCCATACATGCAAAAAGACATGGAATCTATGATTCTATACTACAAAGTGTTATTGTCAAGCTTAGGGAACAAAAATATCAAATACCTGTGGCATATTCATAAAAAATTACATCTTTAATTGCTACAATTTAATGTAGGAGTTTGATTGCTCAAACTGTAGCTTTTGTATTGTTAATGCTTAGACTTGAGGAAACAAGGTCAATCATACGTAAAACTCACACAAAAATAACAACTATCAACACATATCAAAAAAATAAATGGATGGACTATTGGCAGGATATCAAAACATCTTCACTTCCCCAATGGGAGTTCCAAAGTATTGCCAAGTAAAACATTCCATTAATGTGATTCATTGAAAACCATTTCCAAATGGGCCACTATATAGGAGATCATTTTTGGGTAATGATGAGATCAAAAGACAAATTGAAGAGCTTATCCAAAAGGGACATATTCAACCAAGTGCATCACCATGTGGTAGTCCAATTATTTTGGCCAAGAAAAAGGATAGGACTTGGTGGTTATGCATTGATTGTCGAGCCCTAAACAATATCATTGTGAAAAATAGATATCCAATCCCTCATATTGATGATCTTTTGGACCAACAAAGGGGAGCTAAATTTTTCACCAAAATTGATTTAAAATCAAGATATCATCAAGTTCCAATTGACCCATCAGATGTTTTGAAAACTTCTTTCAAATCTAAGGAGGGATTATTCGAATGGTTGGTGATGCATTTTGGACTAATAAATGCCCTTGCCACTTTTATGAGGATAATTAATGATATTCTTAGGCCTTTCATTGATTCTTTTGTGGTGGTCTATCTCGATGACATACTCATCTTTAATAGGACATAGGAGGAGCATTTGCATCATATGGAACAATTACTCTCAACCTTGCAACAACATAAACTCTATGCTAATAAAGAAAAATGTCCATTTGGCATGGACAAGATTCATTACTTGGGATACATCATGGATAGTGCATGTGTTCATGTGAATCCAAAAAAGATACAAGTGACCAAAGACTAGCCTTCTCCTAAGAACATTACCTAACTCCAAAGCTTCTTGGGGTTGGCCAATTTTTATCAGAGGTTTGTACTTGGGTTCTCTCACTTGGCATGACCCATGAACCAAGTACTCAAAGGAGGAGATAAATAAAAGTTTTTTTTGGATAGAATTACAAAAACAAGCATTTGTGGAACTCAAGAAAAGGCTATGTTCAACATTGGTATTGGCACTTCCAAATCTACAAAAACCATTTGAGATTGAGATAGATTCCTCTGAGTATGCCCTTGGGGTAGTACTCATGCAAAATGGTCATCCAATGGCTTATCACAGTGAAACATTCTCTGAAGTAATGTGTAGAGATCCTACAATATATGACAAGGAATTGTATGCTATTGTACAGGCCTGCAAGTAATGGAAGCACTACATTTTAGGGAAGGAGATTGTCATTCATATAGACCACAAACCTCTACAATTTTTCCAAACATAAGGGAAACTGTAAAATGATAGGCATCAAATATGGTCAACCTATTTGCAATAGTTTCATATTAATATTTTCCACAGAAATGGTAGTAGTAACAAGGTTATAGATTTCTTGAGTAGACCCTCATTTTCTGCACTAATTATGGTGTTGGATTCTTGTGGACATCAAACAATAGATTATCCCAACTTGTATAGCACTAATTCAAAAAAATTTAATACCTATAATAGACTAACAATAGGTAAGAAATTTCTTGGATTCTATTTGCAAGATGGTATTCTTTGTCACATGGGCCATATATGTGTTCCTATTAAGGAACAATCAAAGATGATATGGGAGGCACATTATAGTCATGTTGCTAGAAACTTTGGGGTGGGGAAAACTCTTTTTGTACTACATAGGTATTTTTACTAGCTAAAGATGCAACTTGATGTTACTTCTTATATTCAATATTTTGTAGCATGTGCCATTGTGAAGCCTACAAATTATAAGGTAGGACTATATATGCCTCTTCTCATCTTAGATTGACCTTGGCAATTAGTTTCTATGGACTTTAGTCTGGCCTCCTTACTAATATACATGGAATGATTGTGTGTATATTGTGGTTGATAGGTTTTCAAAGATGGCCATATTGGTAGCCTACAAGAAATAAGTGTTAGTAGAGGATATTTCCAAGTTATTATTTTCTCATGTTTGGGTTCACTTTGGACTACCACAAAGTATCATCTCTAATAGAGATTGTAGATTTATTAGTAAATTTTGGTTTGCACTTTGGGAAATTATGGACACCAAACTCACCAACTCTACTTCCTTCCATCCACAAATAGATCGTCTGACTGAAGTAGTCAATCACATGATTATCCACATTCTACTAATGTATCACTCTCAACATCCTCAAACATGGGATGAGAGCCTTTCATATGTGCAACATAGTTACAATTGTGTAGTGCATAGTTCTACAGGACACAATCCATTTGAGGTCTACTGCAGATACCAACCATTGGCTCCTTTGGATGTTTCTCTTTCAGCCATGACAAGTAAACTATCAAAACATGTAAAAAAGGAGATGGATAAAGCCTCTAATTTTTTTGAGAATATCTACCACATTCAACAACAAGTTCATGAAATATTGTAGTATACCAATCCGAAGTATAAGAAGCGGTAAGACAAGCATCGTATGCCTCGTCACTTTCAAATCGGTGACAAAGTGTAGCTTCATATTCAAAGGGAACGAATTTAGGGACCACATAAGAAGATTTATCCTCTTCAGCATGGTACATAAACTATTATAAAGCATATTGGTGAGAATTATTTTGAACTCAACATCCCTCCATTTCTAGGGCTTCATCATGTTTTCAATGTTGAGTTATTACACCCTTATTTTTCACCTCTATTGGATACTTTGAATGTTTTTGAGAAAGTGAAGACTGTTGAATTGAATCCTCAAGCTACTATTCCAATGGTGAATGATCAAATTTTTGATGTTCATGATAAGGCCTTGAGAAATACAAAGGTTACTCTTTATCATGTGGTTCAAGCAGGACAACTACCTCACCAAAACAAGTGGTTTACCAATTGTTCCAATATCCCTTGCAATTGGACCAATATCTCTTGCAATTATGCCAATATACCCAAAAATAACAAAATTTATAGGAACAAAGGGAAAACCCTAATTTGAGAAATAAATTTATTATTCCAAGGTTAGAAACTTGCAAAACCATAGTTAGCAATGAAGCAAAAAATACCAGGGATGGAAAAAAAGTACAAATTATTAGTGACAAAGAAAACTTGATGTCTAAACCTAATGAATTTCTTATCTAATAATTGTGTCATTTTATGTGACAATTGTGCCACTATGTGTGACAATTATACCACTCTATGTGATAATTATACCATATTGTGTGATAATTGTGCCACTCTTGTGACAATTATACCACTCTAACAATTGCACCACTCTAGAACAATTGCACCAAAATAGCCTATAATTTCTAAAAACATGAAAAACTCACAAAAAAAGGTTAAATTCAAGGACTTGAGTGTCCCACCGAGTGTGCCAAAATGAAGAGGTTATAAAAGATTGAAAACAACAAAGGAAGATAAAATCAATACAAAAGCACAATACCTTCACCTAGAATCTTTGCTTCTCTCCTTGATGAATGGAAATGGAGTGCACCCTTATTCCATTTGATTTTCTCTTGATGTTGAAACTCTAGCATAACCTTGATGATTGATAGTTATTGCAAGATAGGAGATCAAAATGACATAATGCAATCATGATAGCTCAATATTTGATTCATTAGATGAAAATGAAGGATGAAAGCCTCCAGATATAGAGTCTTGAAGAGGAAAAATAAATGGATAGAAATAATTGATGATATATGGCTAAGATTATAGGAGGATTAGGGTTTAGCTCAAGGATGCAATCACATGACAAGTGTCAAATGATAGATAGGATCTAGGTTTAGGGTAGGGATACAGACAAAAATCCTTATGAAAATGGCTAGGATTAAGAGGTTAAATGAGATGAGTGGATAAAATGAAAACTTTGTTTGACTTTTGGGTAGGTGTCTAGGTTTAGTGAATCTAGGAAAGATGTCAACACAATGAAGGGTTAGGATTAGATGGACAAGGATAGAGGATTAAGGTTTAATAAATTAATTAAATAAAATATTTATTTAATTAATGGGATCATGATGGGAATAACAATTAAATAAATGATAAATATTTGTTTAATTAAAGGATTGGGATAAAGGATATTAATTAAATAAATAATAGTATTTACTTAATTAAGGGATTGAGACAAAGGATATTAATTAAATAAATAATAAATATTTACTTAGTTGAGGGATTAGGATAAAGGTGAGAATGGATGGGATTAGTTTAAATAAATAATATATATTTATTTAATTAATGGCTTAGAATAGGATAAAAATTAGGTGTGGTTGGGTAAGGTCATATTTTAGGTGTCTATATCGACATACTTCAATTTTGGCTGATTTGGTGAAGGTTAGAACCCTCTTTTGTCCAATCTTTAGTGTTTGTTTGATTTTATGTGTGGTTTGGTTTTTATTTTTTAAATCATTCACATTCAAACACATTTTCATGCACACATATTTGGAATGCCCTATGGGATTTTACAGAGGTGAATCTACTTTTGTGGATTAACTAGTGTTTATCTTGTTGAACACCTGAAATAGTAAGAGGGGGGGTGAATCATTATTCCATTAAACCATTTATGTAATATCCATCCAAGTAATAACAAAACTCTAACTATAATAATAAGTGAAAGCATGGAATCAACACAAGATCACAACACACAGGAACACCAATATTTTTACGTGGAAAACCTAAAATGGGAAAAACCATAGTGAGGGTTAACTCACAATATAATATATTCTAATATAGAATATTACAAAGGCTCACTACTAGGACTCACTATCCTTGAAGGCTCACAACTTGAAGTAATTTAAAAAATAGAGTATGGCTCACTGCCAAGAGGTGAATTGAGATAGAATGCACCTTCCTTGTGTTGGAGTTTGGTTCCAATGAAGCACATAATACAAAACACTTCTATGAACAATATACTCAATAATTTTATCTGCTCATTCATATGATTTCACACATTTGCACCATAAAGCAATCCATACATGATATATCATTTCACTTTATGTCACATCTTTATTTTCCATCTTTCTTCACTTCTCAAGAATATCTTTCATATAAAAACCATATGCATTCACATAACACTAATTAGGTCAACCTAATTATATTAGCCTCATTTCAAATCATAACTAACTAGATGTTGGATTTATCCTCAAAAACATATTCATCTTCACGACCAACATAAGTATGTAATGTATGATATTAGTCAGAACAAACCTAAGATAGATCCCTTTATCATTCACAATGCATATTTAATCTTCTTAACACAAATTCATAATTAGGTTGGCTAGAGTTAGATCTAAAACATCAAAGACTTCAAACATATATGTAATTCTCCAAACGTGTAACTCCCAAACTTGTTAACACATCAAATTCTCCTTTAGATGACATCAAATAACTTATCTTCAAATCCACAAGACAAAATAGTTAATCATGAGAAAATGCAAAATCTCCCACGTCAATGCACTATACAAAAACTTACTGTAATCCTCATAATAGAACTTTGTTATTCATATCTTCCATATGCGTTCACATATCATCATAAAACTTTGAGGTAAGATGAATCTCACAGTCACGAATATATGTACAAAATCCTGTAGTGATATCTTTCTTTGTGGTAGAATCTGGACCAAAAACCTAACGCATTGAACTAGTGTATAAATAGAACACTGTGTACCAACCTTTTGTTAACTGTATCTTTCCAACCGTATAACCAAGCCAACTGAAAACTTGTCCATAGACACAAATGATTTCAAGATAGAACATATTATCAGCTTATGAACGAATCTTACAAAATAAGATAATCCAAACCAAAATACCGGATCAACAAACTTTTAGTACCAAATAATCATAGCTCGAGCTATTATTACCGAAGCAACTATTGATCTATACATGTATGTAAGGTATATAGATGTTAATGTTTGCATCAATAACAATCTTCCAATTTCCAACACTGATGATAACAATCTTCCAATTTCCAATAGTGATGTAAATGTTGACATCAATGACAATCTTCCAATTTCCAACAATCTCCCCCTTTTTCATTGATGGCAACACATGATGTGAAAACCATCAAGAACAAATTTTCTTCTTTTCACATGGTACTCTCTCCCCATTTGACATCAAACAAAAAGGATAAAAGATATTTTATTGTTCTTCCCTTTGACACTAACCAAAATACTTTAACAATTTTCTTTTGTGTACCTGAATACTCCCCCTTAGGAGTACATCCAAAAAAGTAACTATGAGAGATTAATCAGAGGTGGTTGTCCCTTGAAGTTTGTGGAGAGAACTTGTCCATGAAGATTTTCTTTCCTGTCCCACAGTTTCTTTTCTTCTGCCAAGGCTCTACATAGATACTCAAGTTCAACTAGGACATCTTTTCCTTCAACTAGAGTTCTGAGAGTGACATTTGAGTTCAGAATTTTGTTAGCAAGAGAAAAAGAGCATAAGAGACAAGTGTGTACTTAATCTTTATTAGGTCTCTAAGCTGTCCATATTGTTCAATCATTTCTCCTTTCTCCTTGTGCAATGTGATATATTCTTCATTTAGCTTTGTCAAACCAAACCAAGTTTGATCATCCTGGTCCAAAGCTGGATCAAAAGTGTTAGATGCTTATTTTATTTGTGTCTCAATTGTGTCCTTAGCATCCTTGAATCTTTGAATCACATCAGGCCATGTCCAAAAAAATGAGAATATATTTTTGGCCTCTATTTCACAATCTTGAACTTCTTTAAGTTTCTCAAGTGCATTGCTATATGTAGATTTACATCTATCTCCAATTTCCAACAAGCTTTTTCCCTGACCAAGTAACCATTTCACTTATTGCTTGAATTTTCAGTTCTTTGAATGAATCAGTTAATGCATTTGTGCTTTCTATATTGGACTATAAAGAACTAGTGTCAGCTTTAGGAGTTGATTGAAAATGCACCTTTCTTCTGGCTAGCTACTTGATTTTCCTCCGAGCGGGATCTGATTGAGCAAATAATTCATGACCCTTGGTAAATTTTCTCTTTTCTATGGAGGTAGTCAACTCATATTTCTCATGAATTTCTTGAGCCACTTTTGTTTAAGTTATGAATCTCAGTCTACTAAGATCTCTAGGGTTGTTAATTAACATTTCAATACAACCAACAACATAATCTTTGTCAATCTCATAGCCTAGTTCAGGAATCCATATGTTTCTAGGTTCAACTACCTTGATAACATAGTAATCAATGGATACCAAAAATGTTATGTCATTCTTATATCTTCTCACTAGCTCTCTAGGAATTATTCGCATTTTGTTCATTCTTCTCTAAAATTTTCCAAAGAAAGCAACAAGGGCTTCACCTTGTGCATCTAAATCTCCAATATTTCTCATTATATCTCTAATTTTATGTGCAACCGATTTGGTATTCACCCAAAAAACTTCACCTACAGCAGGAACTTCCTTTATAAAGTAAAAGATTAAGCATATTGCCAACATTCCATACCTAAATGTGCACTTCTTCTTCTTGATATCATTCAACTTCTTCAATAGTTGTTGCCAAAGCAACTCACAAGGATCATATTCAGTCCTTTTCTCAATCATCTCTAAAGCTATGTTAATTACATCGTCATCTCTAATTGCTTCTTTGTATATCATGTGAGATTCATCAAGCCACACAAACTGGACATGAAACCTGCTTGATGCCAATCTAATGCATCTCTCTTCATTGCTAGAGTTAGTAAATCGATCCCACACATCTAATTTCATTTTCGTCAACACATTGTGTTCTGGTTTCAAGGTATAATCTTCTCCAATTTGTTGGCATATGGATTGGGGAGATTGTTTATGGCTTCTAGTGTTTTCATTGATGGCAACTGAAGTCATTATTTTGGTCCGCGGATTAGGATCTACTTATACTAGTAGAAAATGTAGAATACAATGTGTTATCGGCAGAAAGCATGAAGAACAGGGTATATGGTTAGTTAGTCAATCTATATGCTTCACCGGATCATCACTTTGTATTGTGGATCTCCAAGAAAGGTTGTTAAGCATGTATGTTACCTTATTGGTAAGTTTTGTGGTGTTGCAGCAATCGGTGTACGAGTTAGGAGATTTGGTAGAATGATTTTCTGTTTATTTTCTCATTATGGCCGACTCAATGAATGTAGCGTGTCACAGATGTATAAGGAGTAGTTGTTTAATTGTCTCTAAGTTTGATAATATTGTTTGGGGTCCCAGCTATGTCTTAGCCAACCTTTATGGGTATGCATTAAATATAACTTGTGATCTAAGCTGACTATTGAAGAATATTTCATGTTTTGTTGAAGCTGACTTAAGTAATTAAAATCCTTGCTAGTGGATATATATATGAGATCGGTAATTCATTTTTGGTGTGAGGATGAAGTGGTGAGAATGTGTGAATGTGAAAAAAGAGTAGAACAGATGTATGAGCGAACATTAGAAGATCAGTTGAATAAATTTTGCACTAGGGCAGAACAGAGCAAAGTGAGTTGCAGGATCAAATAGAAGATTTAGAATCTATTTTATGTGCTTCACTAAAATTGAATCCAAGTGTTTGTAGATGCTATCTTCTCAGTTCAATTTATTTTGTAATCACAAACATTTTTGTAAGGTATTGAGCCTTATTTTGAGCAGTGAGCTCTAGGCAGTGTGCCTGAATGCAAGTGCATTCCCTTTGTTCATACTTTTAACAGAGTATAAATTGTGGATTAATCTCCACTGTGGTTTTTCCCCTAACAAGTTTTCCATGTAAAAATATTGGTGTTATGGTGTCTTGATCATCTTGTTTATGTGCTTGCATCTTTATTTTTGTTTATCTGCTAAAAATGATTTAAGATCTGAATTGAAATTCAAATTTGTTGAACACTGATTCACCCCCCCTCTCAATGTTCCTTGAGTCCAACACAATTAACTCTTCAATCCATAATATGTGTGATTTTCCATAAGTAGGCTCTTCCAAATTTCTATGAATGTATATCCCAATGTCTTCAGTAGGAATGACACCAAGGGGAACTTTTGAAAATACACCCAAGGGGTCAAGTTCTATGGTTTTAGTAGGGTACTTCTTAAACTGTGGTTATAATCTCTCTGAATTAATCATGACTTGGGGTGTTCAAATGAATAATTAATAGAGAATAATGTATAATAGTAATCACTTACCTTTCGACTATGCACCAAGGCCAGACATTGAAATTTTGCAATATGGAAGTGCTTTGGACTCTTCAAGCTTGCTCCACACTCTACTTATCTTCTGTAATTTCCTTTTATCGAATCAATTTTTCTTTATACACTAAAATTTATTTCTTCAATCCCATTTTTTTCAGTAATAAATGCTTCAAATCACAAGTAGATGTCCTCAGAATTTGTGTGTACTTCCATCATTTCAAGTTCTACAATATTCCTTCTTCACACATGTCCACTTCAAATTCCTTTCACATGAGATCTTGAATTCATCATATTTAATAAATGCATTAGTTTCACGACATGACACCATATACCGATAGGGGATATTAAATTTTCTAGTATTGTTCCCCCTAAGCCATTGCCTAGGTTTAATTTTTGATAGGATTATTTGCACCGAAAGATGGCATAGAGGAAATTGAAGCTTTTGATTCTGCTTTCTTCTCAGATTCTCCTTCCTTTCTCCAAATCTTTTCCATTTCCTTTGTAACTTCTACTAGATAAATCTTAATGATTTGTTTATATATCTTTATTAGATAGTTATTTTTCACATTTTTGCTTCTGCATTCTTTAGCAAAGTGTTCAAGTTTTCTGCAAATATAACAAACAACATTCTTCCACCCAAATTGTCCTTTATTCAATCTATATATGCACTGGTTATCCTTGTGTCTAAATAAATTGTAGTGATAACAGTGACCTTTGAAGGGATAGAAAATTTTATTCAATATCTAACTTCTACATTCTATAGCTTTGTGTCCAATTCTTTTGCACTTAAAACATTAACTAGAGAATTCTAAAGCATTTTGATTCATTTTATCATTCTATTTTATTCTATTTCTACACCTTTTTTTCCCTATGTCCAAATCTATTGCAGTAATAACAAATATCATTAAAAGATGAGTACCTTTGAGCATTAGGTTGTCTAATAGGATTCCTTCTGGTATTGCTTCTTTGATTCTTGATTTTTCTACCATTACCTTGAGTCTTCCTTTGATTTCCAACCTTGTTAAGGTATTGATTTTCTTTTGAACTTTGTCCTTCTTCAAGTCCCAAACCACTTTTTTCCTTAGAGGGTTTTTGTACTACAATCAGTTCATCCAACATTGTAGAACTTGTTTTGAATTTTTCCTCATGAGCTCTTGCTTTCTTCAAAATTATCACTTCTTTTTCAAGCTTTATAAATTCATCCATCTTTCTCTGAATTTCAACTTTCTGACAATCCTCAATTCTCCTCTTTTCTTCCACTTACACTTTTAGTCTGGTGATGTCCTCATTTGCTTTCTTCAACTAATCACAAACTTCTCTATGTCTTTCTTTGAATTCCTTGACTTGTTCTCACAGTTTCTTGATGCACTCATTTTATTCCTTGAGACTCTCCTTCAAGTATTTTTTTTCTTCTTCAGTTCTATCAAGATCTTCAAGAGCAATTTCAAGTTCACCATAATTATCTAGGATACAATATACTTCAATATATTTAGTAGGAATCTCTTCTGGAGATATAGGAAATCTATTATCTATCATGTGTTCCAATTCCAAACCTTTCTCAAGTTGTTAGACTTCTTAAGAGGAACCAAGCTTTGATACCAATTGTTGAACACTTAGAATACTAAGAGGGGGGATGAATCAGTATTCCATTAAACCATTTACATTATATCCATCCAAGTAATAACACGACTCTAACTATAATAACAAGTGAAAGCATGGAATCAACACAAGATCACAACATACATGAACACTAGTATTTTTACATGGAAAACCCAAAATGGGAAAAAATATAGTGAGGTTTAACTCACAATATAATATATCCAAATATAGAATATTACAAAGGTTCACTGCCAGGACTCACTATCCTTGAAGGCTCACAGCCTGAAGTAATTTACAAAATAGAGTATGTCTCACTGCCAAGAGGTGAATTGAGATAGAATGCACCTTCCTTGTGTTGGATTTTAGTGCCAATGAAGCATAGAATATAAAACACTTCTTTGAACAATATACTCAATAATTTTGTTTGCTCATTCATATAATTTTGCACATTCACACCATATAGTATTCCATACATGATCTATCATTTCACTTTGTGTCATGTCTTCATTTTCCATCTTACTTCACTTCTCAAGAATTTCTTTCATATATATGTCATATACATTCACATAACACTAATTAGGTCAGCCTAATTAGAGTAGCCTCATTTCAAATCATAACTAAATCTGTCGGCTTTATCCTCAAAAGCAAATTCATCTTCGCACCCAACACAAGTATGTAATGTATGATATCAATCAGCACAGACCTAAGATAGATCCCTTTAGCATTCACAATGCATATTTAATCTTATTAACACAAATTCATAATTGGGACAACTAGAGTTAGACCTAAAACATCAAAGACTTCAAACATATATGCAATTCACCAAGTGTGTAACTCAAAAATTTATTAACACATTGAATTCTCCTTTAGATGACATCAAATAGCTTATCTTCAACTTTGCAAGACAAAATAGTTAATCATGAGAAAACGTAGAATCTCCCACATCAATGCACTATACAAAAACTTACTGTAATCCTTAGAATAGAACACTATTATTCATATCTTTTGTATGTGTTCACATATCATCATAAAACTTCGAGGTAAGATGAATCTCATAGTCATGAATATATGTACAAAATCTTGTAGTGATATCTTTCTTTTTGGTAGAATCTGGACCAAAAACTGATGCATTGAACTAGTGTATAAATAGAACACTATGTACCAACCTTCTGCTAACTGTATCTTTCCAACCGTATAACCAACCCAATTGAAACCTTGTTTGTAGATGCAAATGATGTCAAGATAGAACATATTATCGACTTCTGAATGAACCTTACAAAATAAAATAATTTGGACCAAAATACCAGATCAACAAACTCTCAGTACTGGATAAGCATAGCTCGAGTTACTATTACCAGAGAAACTATTGATCTATACATGTAAGGTACATAGATGTTAATGTTGGCATCAATAACAATCTTCCAATTTACAACATTGATGATAGCAATCTTCCAATTTTCAATACTGATGTAAATGTTGACATCAATGACAATCTTCTAATTTCCAACATATCTTGCAAGCTATTTCAGAAAATCATGATACAAATAGGTGAATGTGCATCTAGAGGGGTGAATCTACCTTGAAATTGATCTAAATATTTGTATTGTAGGTTTATGGGTGAATGCACCTTGTGGACGAGTGAATTTGATCACATAGAGGTGAATACACAAACAAGCAAATACAAACTACACTTGGGCGAAGCCATTGGCCATATTTACTTGATCATATAGAGGAAAATCCATTCCAAAAAGGTGGATACAATTTGCAATTGGGTAAATCTATAAGGTAATATCTAGTTCATAATTTCTAATTCCTTGCAAAAAATCATAAGTTTTTAGGTACTAATCTGTTGAGTCATCTCTACCTGTGATCAAACTAACTGTTGGAATTTGTGCCTCAATCCTTAATGACATGAAACTCCTTGAAGGAAAAGTCAGTGTGACATCACGGATGTCTGGCCGACTAACTATTCTAAAGTTCTAAAATGTTCATATCACTGTGAGAGGGTTGAAGTCTTGCCAACAAAGTCTATCGCTGTGACTTTGTGTGTTCGGCATGACCTTTTGGCGAATCGAAACCTTCGGGCGACAGTGTGTTCTTATCGGGCGTTAGGGAGACTTGGCCAAAGAAGTCTATTGTTGTTATGTGGTCTCACCGACTTCGAATGTCTCACCGATAGTATGACTCTATCGGTGAAACATGGGTTTCAGTAAGATGTCTCCAAAGTATGAAAGGTCACACCGACGGGAGATGTCACATGGTCTTCGCGGTGACAAAAGATTTTGCTGGGAAGTCTCGGCGACTTGGTTAAGTCACGCCGACAGTAAGTCTTCGGTAAGACTTAGGGCACTCGAAGAAAGGACACGGTGAAAGACATGAGTCTTGCCAAAAGTTTGTGACTTTCGGGGTGACATGGGATGTTCGCTATGACATCTCAGCGAAAATGTTTTTCGGTATGACGTCTCACCGAAAGACATGGGTCTTGTTGATATCAAATGTTTATCGATGTAGCTTGAAGACTTCATTGTGAGGTCTTGGAGAGATCGGTGTATCTTGCTGATAGTTTAACTCATCGTTGTGACTTATGACTTTGATATGAGTCTCTTCGAAAAGCGATTGTCACGCCTAATGGAAATCTCATCGTTGTGACTTGTGACTACGACATAAGGTCTTGGCGAGAACGAAGTGTCTTGCCGATGGAATGTCTGATCGATATGTCTTGTGCTTTCGATATGAGTCTCACCAATAAGGGAAACCCTTGCCGATAGGAATGAAATGGACATCGATGGTTTCGGTATAACTATTTGTTGTCTTGCCGACTATTGGAGACGTAAAGCCGATATCGATAGAGAAACTTTGTGGCATCGGGGAGACACTGTCAGTGTCTCACCGATATGCCAACAAAGTTTGAATGTCATTGACCATGTGACCATCCTATGTGGCTTCCTACTGGACCAATCAGAGGAAGCGGTTTCCAAACGGATGACGGTTGGATTTTTGCATCAGTTGCAGCACTAGAGAAAAACTGCATGCAAGGAAAAATCTGAAAAGGCATGGAAACTTTCTTCGATGGAGCATTGGTGGATAAGGATGAATAGAAGACAAAAATATGAATGTGATAAGATTTAAAGGATCGATTCTAATTTGAATTGATACGATGAGAAAATCAAACTGTTGAGAGATTTTTCCTATAACTGTATGAACAGTGAGTGTAGCTACTGAGAACTGAGAACTGAGAACCAGAGAGTTGTATCTTTGAATTGTATGTAATATTTTTGTTACTGTAATACAAAGAGATTCAGCTTGGTGTGGTGGGTTTTTCATCGAAAGGGTTTCCCACGTAAATCTGTTGTTCAGTTGTCTTTGTGTATTTGCTCTATTTCTGTAAATCTTTCATGTGTGTCTTAATTAGATTGTAATTTGAAAAATTAAAATCCCTACATTGCATTCTTCCCTATGGATTTGACATTAGGAAAGTGTTTCTGCACCTCTGCTTTCCTTACAAGTGGTATCAGAGCCTGGCCAGTTGTGTTGTCCTTGTGAGTGGGTTGGGTTTTTTGTGTCAATCCTTTTCAGTGGGAGTTTTGTAGAGGTCTGATAGTTTAATTACAAATTAAGATGGTGAGCACATTCGGAAGGATGGATATAGAGAAATTAGTGGAAGCAATTTTGAGCTATGGAAACTCAAAATGGAAGATCTGCTAGTAGACCGAGATCTATGGATTGTTGTGTCTGGAACAATGCCTCAAGGCATGAAGCAAGAGGATTGGGACCTTGCAGATAGAAAGTCTAAAGGGCTGATAAGGCTCTATTTGGTAGACTCTGTTCTTTTGAACGTGCATGAAGAAAAGACTGCATCTTCCTTATGGAAAAGATTAGCATCTATTTATCAAGGCAAGTCCTTGGTGAACAAGTTGTTCTTGAGGAAGAAGTTGTACTCTTTGAGAATGCAGGAAGGAGGGTATGTTGCTGATCACTTAAATTCTTTCAACATGTTGATTGCTCAGTTGACATCTGTTGGTGTAAAGATTGAAGATGAAGATCATTGCATGTTGTTGCTATGCTCTCTGCCTGATTCTTGGGATCATTTGGTGATGGCTATAGGGAGTACAACATCCACTTTCAAGATCAAAGATGTTGTTGCTTCTCTATTATCGGAAGAGATGAGAAGAAAATCTTCTGAGATGGCAAAGGAGGCTCTGGCTATCAGAGGTAGACCAAAGGAGAAAGGCAAGAAGAAGGACAAGAAGTCCAGATCAAAATCAGAAGGGAGATCAAAGTCTCCTGGCAAGAAGTCCAAGGTGAAATGTTGGAATTGTGGGAAACCTGGTCATGTCCGAAGGGATTGCAAGGAGGAGAAAAAGAAGAAGAAGAAATCTTATGGAAATGATTCTTCTCAAAGTGATGCAGATGCCTTCATTGTAGCCTTAGCTACACAGGCATTAGATGATGTCTGGCTGATTGATTTTGGTGCATCTTTCCACATGACATCTCATAGAGATTGGTTCATGAAGTATGAAGAATACAATGGTGGAAAGGTGTACTTGGCAAGTGACTCATCTTTCGAAATTGTTGGTCGTGGAAGAGTCAAAATTCAGTTCCCTGATGGAAGAGTGAAGGGAATCAATGATGTGATGCATATACCAGGTCTAGATCAAAATCTACTTTCTGTAAGTAAGCTGAATGATATCGGAGTGCATGTCACATTTTCTGGAAATGGCTGCAAGATGACTAGAAGCTCTATGGTGCTGGCTAGGGGTGCTTGAATTGGTACTCTGTACAAGCTGGATGCACTAGCTATTCAATGCAACAGTGTCTCTGCAAAGTCACTTAAGGCTACTCATGGAGAAAAGAAGGAAAACATTCCTGATGGTGTAAACTCCATGGAGGTTAAACTTCCAGCAGAGAATACTATGCTCTGGCATCATAGGCTAGGCCACATTGGTGAGAAAGGTTTAAAAACCTTGAAAAATAAAAACCTGGTAGAAGGGCTTGAAGATTGTAACCTTGAGTTTTATTTTTGTGAACATTGCATATATGGAAAGCAACACCGTGTTTCATTTTATTCCAGTCCTCACAAATCTTCTGGTTTGCTTGATTATATTCATTTTGATGTGTTTGGTCCAGTGAATGTTCCTTCTGTCTAAATCAAGATACTATGTGTCATTTATTGATGATTATTCAAGAAGAACATTTGTATATTTTCTAAAAAATCAGAAGTGTTCTCGGTTTAAGGAATTTAAAACCTTGTTGAAAATTAGAGGTAAGAAAATAAAATGCTTAAAGGTGACAATGGCGGTGAGTTCTGTTTAGATGAATTTGAAAGGTACTGTACAGATCATGGGATTAAAAGACATAAGACTACACCTTATACTCCACAGCAAAATGGAGTTGCTAAAAGGTTCAACAGGACAGTAATGGAAAGAGCATGAAGTATGCTGAGCAGTGCTGGCTTGGAGGAGAAGTTCTGGACTGAAGTAGTCTCTATAGCATGTTACTTGGTAAATCGTTCTCCTAACTCTACTCTTGTTGAGAAGACTCCTTTGGAAGCATGGTCTAGAAAGAATCCCTCTCTAAGACATATTTGTGTCTTTGGCTGTGAGGCATATGCATATGTGCCATTTGAAAAAAGATCTAAGTTGGAAAACAAAGCTATGAAGTGTATTTTTATTGGCTATAGCGCTGGAATAAAAGGATACAAGCTTTGGAATCCTGAGACTGAGAAGGTTTTGTACAGCAAAAGAATTATCTTTCGTGAGTTGAAGCCTTCTACACTGGATCTGCAGTCAAAGAAGAAATCAGAGAATGAAAAGGATGTAGCAGAAATTCCTTCGACACCAGATAAAGAGGAATTGAAAAATCAAAATGTACCTGATACTAAGGAAAGCTCTAGTAGTTCTGAAGGTTCCAAAGATGATGAAGAACTACCTCAGCCTCAGCCTGTGAGGAGTTCAACTCATGAAAGAAAGCAACCTGAAAGGTATGGGTTTTCTCTAATAGAGTCTACTTGTGCCTATGCTTTAATTTCTAGCACTGATGAACCAAGGACTATGAAAGATGCATTTAAAATGTCTAATTTAAACTCTTGGTTGGAAGCCATGAATGAAGAAATGGCATCATTAGAAAAGAATGATACCTGGAGTTTGGTTCCATTGCCTAAAGGCAGAAAATCTGTAGGCTGCAAATGGATATTCAAAAAGAAAATTGGTCTGGATGGCAGTGTAGAAAAATATAAAGCAAGACTGGTTGCAAAAGGTTATTCCCAGGTAGAGGGAATTGACTATGGAGAAATATTTTCTCCTGTAGCTAAGCTGACATATATTAGATTTCTTTTGTCACTTGCATCAGCGTATGACTTAGAGATTGAGCAGATGGATGTGAAGATAGCATTTCTTCATGGTGATCTTGAAGAAGAAATTTATATGTCCCAGCCCGAGCACTTAGTGGAAAAAGGTAAAGAAAGACTGGTATGCAAGTTAAAGAAATATTTGTATGGTTTAAAACAGTCCCCTAGAATGTGGTACCAAAAGTTTGACACTTTTGTCTTGTCATTGGGATTTGTAAGATCAAAATGTGGTCACTGTGTTTATTACAAAGCTGAAAGTGATCAAATTCTCATTATTGCTCTATATGTTGATGATATGTTGTTCATAGGCAATAGTAAGCTAATGATTTATGATCTTAAGTCTCAGTTGTCTGCAAAGCTCGAAATGAAAGATCTTGGTGCAGCAGGGTATATTCTAGGAATGGAAATAACCAGGGACAGGAAGAATAAAAAACTTTGGCTCAGTCAGAGTAAGTATATCATGACTGTTCTAGAGAGATTTTGTATGACTGAGTGCAAGAAGCTAGTTGTTCCAGTTACACAGGGAACGAAGCTATTTGTTGAGGATTTTCCAAAATCTTCTTTTGAGATGGAGGACATGACCAATGTGCCTTATGCAAGTGGAGTTGGCAGCCTTATGTATGCAATGGTCTGTACAAAGCTAGACATTGCCCAAGCAGTGGGATTTCTTAATCGGTTTATGTCTAATCCTGGAAGAACACATTGGGATGCTATGAAAAGAGTGTTTAGATATCTGAAGGGTACTTCATACTATGCTCTGTGTTACCATGGGAACTTGGTTGAATCACAGAGGACTCTTAGTATTCAAGGTTATGTGGACTCTGATTGGGCAGGGGACATTGACAGCAAAAGATCCACCAGTGGATATGTTTTCATGATGAATGGTGGTGCAGTGAGTTGGATGAGCAAGTGACAAGCTGTAGTCGCTTTGTCCACTACAGAGGCAGAATACATGGCAGCCACACATGCTTGTAAAGAAGAAATCTGGTTAAAACGTTTTTGTTTTAACATTGGTTTTAATGCAGAAAAGATTACTATCTATTGTGACAGTCAGAGTGCTATATGTTTGGCAAAGAATCCTACTTTTCATGCCAGGATGAAACATATAGATGTACAGTATCATTTTGTACGAGATATGGTGGAGGATGGGAAGGTCTCTTTGGAGAAAGTGGATACTCTAGAGAATGTTGCAGATGCATTAATGAAGCCTGTGAGCACAAAAAAGTTCAGTTGGTGTGTTAGTTCGATGGGCCTCTTGGCCCATGAATTTTAGTAGTTTTATGATGCTTTGGAGGTGTCAGTAAGATCTTTGTCAAGTGGGAGCTTGTTGGAATTTGTGCCTCAATCCTTACTGACATGAAACTCCTTGAAGGAAAAGTCGGTGTGACATCACAGATGTCTGGCCGACTAACTGTTCTGAAGTTCTAAAATGTTCATATCGTTGTGATAAGGTTGAAGTCTTGCTGACAAAGTCTATCACTGTGACTTTGTGTGTTTGGCATGACCTTTTGGCGAATGGAAACCTTTGGGCGACAGTGTGTTCTTATCGGGCATCGGGGAGACTTGGCCAAAGAAGTCTATTGTCGGTATGTGGTCTCACCGACTTTGAATGTCTCACCGATAGTATGACTCTATCAGTGAAACATGGGTTTTGGTAAGATGTCTCTGTGAGTATGAAAGGTCACGCCGACGGGAGATGTCACATGGTCTTCGCGGTGACAAAATACTTCGCTGGGAAGTCTCAGCGACTTGGTTAAGTCACGCCAACAGTAAGTCTTCGGTAAGACTTAGGGCACTCGGAGAAAGGTCACGGCGAAAGACATAAGTCTTACCGATAGTTTGTGACTTTCGAGGTGACATGGGATGTTCACTATGACATCTCGGCGAAAATGTTTTTCAGTATGACGTCTCACTGAAAGACATGGGTCTTGCCGATATCAAATGCTTATCAATGTAACTCGAAGACTTCGTTGTGAGGTCTTGGCGAGATCGGTATGTCTTGCCGATAGTTTAACTCATCGCTGTGACTTATGACTTCGATATGGGTCTCTCCAAAAAGAGATTGTCACGCTGAATGGAAATCTCATTGCCGTGACTTGTGACTATGACATAAGGTCTTGGTGAGAACGAAGTGTCTTGCCGATGGAATGTCTAATCAATATGTCTTGTGCTTTCGATATGAGTCTCACCGATAAGGGAAACCCTTGCTGATAGGAACGAAATGGACATCGATGGTTTCGGTATAACTGTTTGTTGTCTTGCTGACTGTTGGAGACGTAAATTCGATATCGACACTGTCAGTGTCTCACCGATATGCCAACAAAGTTTGAATATCATTGACCGTGTGACCATCCTATGTGGCTTCCTATTGGACCAATCAGAGGAAGCGGTTTTCAAACGGATGATGGTTGGATTTTTACATCAGTTGCAACACTGGAGAAAAACTGCATGCAAGGAAAATTTTGAAAAGGCATGGAAATTTTCTTCGATGGAGCATTGGCGGATAAGGATGAACAGAAGACAAAAATCTGAATGTGATAAGATTTAAAGGATCGATTCTTATTTGAATTGATACGATGAGAAAATCAAACTGTTGAGAGATTTTTCTTGTAACTGTATGAACAGTGAGTGTAGCTACTGAGAACTGAGAACCAGAGAGTTGTATCTCTGAATTGTATGTAATATTTTTGTTACTGTAATACAAAGAGATTCAGCTTGGTGTGGTGGGTTTTTTCCCGAAAGGGTTTCCCACGTAAATCTGTTGTTTAGTTGTCTTTGTGTATTTGCTCTATTTCTGTAAATCTTTCATGTGTGTCTTAATTAGATTGTAATTTGAAAAATTAAAAGCCCTGCATTTCATTCTTCCCTGTGGATTTGACATTAGGAAAGTGTTTATGCACCTCTGCTTTCCTTACACTAACATTCATGTGTAGCCTCGATAGTCGAATATCAGTGAAATAAAAATCAAATGTTATTTCTTGTAGAATTTGGTAAAATAATATTTTTACCCTTTAATATAGGAACACTTCTATTTTATTAAAGGTTCAATTAACCTTGTTTTCTTTATTTTGGATTATTCATTGGAATATTCTCTCCCCTTGCAACATTCAGTGAACCTGGGGATAAAAATCCATGAAGTAATCTAAGTCTTGTTATGTTATCCCAAGTGTGTTGGCTTGCATGTATTGTCTCTCCTTGTGCTTTGTGTGAGCTTGGAGATTATAAATTCCTAACATATCCTTCCCTTTAGGAGGCCTTCTTGGGGATTTCATCACCCCAAGGGATGACCTCAACCATGTGAACCAACATGGTATATAAAGGGGGGAGAATGAAAGTTGTACCCCAATCTAGTCATGTTGTGTCTAGTGAAGTTCCAATACTCGAGTGATACTGAGCTAGGAGTGCAAGGTTGATTTGAATAGCTTAGCTGACATTCTCAACCCATGCTTGTGATGAGCTATTGTTCATGAATGTTCCTCACATACTATCCTATTATTTTGATGACTCACTATATCGTTTGTATTATCCTAGCTTAAGACCACTCGGTTGTCATTAGTGTAGTGCAAGAGATACATATCATACCCTGAAGTTACAATGTACAATAAAGTGTGAGCCACTTTAGAAATCCTCTTTGGTATGAAAGATGGGTTGTGAGTTCAAAAACTGAAGAATGAGCTAATAAAGTTGAGTACTAGAAATTTTGAAACCATTCAAGATTTCTTCCAAACAATAAAATATATTATATTGTAGTTAAAGCAAGGCGGAATAGAAAATAAAGATACACAACTTATCTTGTGTATTCTCCCTAATCATGACTTGAACTATTTTGTATTTTTTTTTAATATTTCATACTACAAAATGTGCCTTAGTTTCTAACTAAAAAACTCCTTCTCTTAATGGTTTTTCATATAACTCACTAAGAAGAAAGGAAATTTGGTACATATGGGTAATACCAAACTCTCAAAGTTATATTCCTTAACTAAAAACCAAGGTAAAAAAGAACAAAAAGGGTTAGGAAAATAGGATAATAAATGAAAAAACCAAGGGGAGAAGAAGAAATATCAAAAACATATTGCATCAAATACAACTTTGAAACCTCTTCATCAAAAGATAGCAAGTCTACAAATGAATTTTTTAAGTGTACCTTTTGAAATAAATTTGGTCATGATGGGCATAAATAATTGAAGAAAAAATAGCTCATCTTACACATCTTGAAAACAAAAATTAAATTACCAAATTGAGCTAAACAATATTAATCAATATTATTTGCAAAGGGAACAAATTCTACTAAGGGGAAACGAAAGGGAAAGGCCCTAGTTGTAGTTGCATCATAGCCAAACACCTAGATTAATGACTCAAGTGCTTTGCATCACATTTCTTTGTTATAGGATGGTTTCAAATCCTTAGATTAATGTTATATTCTAGTAATATTTATGGGCCACGACATTCCTACGAAGTGTATGATAGAGGAGTTGTTGACTTAAGTGAAAGAAAATCTCAAGATGTTCACTCCTTACTATGTTTGTCAACTAATCTCTTGTTTATTTATTAGATCACCCATACTAGCTCTAGAAAGTGAGTTGAGTTCAATCTAGACTTAGTGGCATTTAGCAAAATGCATAGTGGATCCACAATTGCCATGGGAAATGTAGATCACCAGTCAAGACTCTATAACTTTTTTATTTTATTCCTAACTCTCATTTGAAATCATTTCTCACTTAGTCAAATGAGATGAGCTAATTTTGGTATCAGTGGTTTGGCCACTTGAATTACTACTACCTATAATGGCTCAATCAATAATACATGATCTTAAGATTTCCTTCTATTTAATTTTCTAATGGATTTTTCTAGGGGTGCATTCTTGGTAAGCATCTTGAAGAAAAATATGACAAGGGAAAAGTATGAAGGGCTAAATTTTTTTTGGAGTTGGTACATAGTGACTTAGTAGGGCCATTTCCAAATCCATCTTTTAGTGGGGCTCCATATGCCTTAACATTTATCAATGATCTATCCAAATACACTTGAGTTTACTTCCTCAAATAAAACATTGAATTCTTTGAGTGATTTCAATACTTCAAAACATTTGGAGAGAAACAGTCAAGGAAGGCCATCAATATTTTATAAAAAATAATAATGGGGTTGAATATGTCAACCATATGTTTAAAAAAAATTGTTCTTTAGAAGGTATTGACTTACAACATATAGTTCCATATAATCCTTAGAAAAATGGTGTCATATAATGCAAGAATGGGTCTTTGAAAGAGATGGCCAATTGTATTATACACTTTGAATCAATAACACTTCAATATTGGGTAGAGGCCATTAACTATGCATGTTATATCAAGAACTAAGTTCCTCACTAATTTTTGAAGGGGGTGACTCCTTTTCAAATGTGGACTGGTCAAAAACCCATAATGAAACACTTATTAATGTTTGATTCTCTATCATGGACCCACATTCCAATAAAGAAATGCAAGTCCATAGATTCATAAATCAAGCAATGCATATTTTTTGGGTATCCAAATGGTGTCAAAGGCTATAGGATTCTCCATCCAACCAATCATGAGTTATTTATTAAGAGAGATGTTTATTTTGAGGATAAATATTCTACTTCTTCTCCTACCACTTCTCTTTCCTTCATCACTTTGGAGACATTGCATCATGATGATAGTGTAGTGCCTCTCACAACACAACTCATTTTACTTCTTGTAATGTCACAAAATTGCACCCTAGGGGAAATTTAACATTTATGCATTTGGCCTTGCATTTATTATACTGAATCGCATTTATGATAAGAACCTTGTGGATTGCAATTTCATGATTCCAACTCCACAAGGACCAACAATTGAGCAATAATAGTCTGCCATCCCATTTCCAAAAACTTGATGTGTTGGACACCTACGTAGTGCATGGACGTTTGTGCGGTGTGCTAGCATTCACGTGGTTTTCTGAGTTTGAAATGTAGAATCTTGGAATCCTGGCTTGTGAAACATGTCCTTGTCAAAACTCTGAGTGTAATGGCTCCTCCCACCTCTTACAACAACAAAACTCTCTCCTTGCTCTAATTTTGGGGGTTGCTACTCATTCCAATACTCTAATCATTGGATCTCACTCTATTTTCTAGCTCTTTCTTTTTCGATCTTGCTTCTACAGTGAAGCCTTGCTAGATTGAGGTCCCTCCAACAATGAAATCTCTCTCGCAAGCCTTCAACAATGCATATGTGCATTCAAGAGGGGGACGCAAACTGTTAGTAATGCTCTCTTGTTTCTTACCTATTTGTGAATAGATTACTTTTCTTACTTTGCTATTTTGTGGTACAATTTCTCCTCCTTGAGAAAGGATTTCTTTGACCACTTCATATGTGTTCACTTTTTCCACTTTTTTCTATCTATCTAGTTGTCCATGGAGGTAGGAACACCAAAGCAGGGGTTTGACTGTGGCAAGCCCCAAAATAGCCCCAACATTTTTCCTCGTTCATCTTGTGTGCAAGTTTTTAAGGTGAAGCTTGGAGGAAGGTTTCAAACATGTGATCATTTGTTAGTTTTCTCTTGGCTTTCCTTTTGTATTTTTTGACATTCCTTGTTTTTTTCTTATCCATTTTGCTAAATAGACCTCGGGTTTGAGTACATTAGTGTGGTTAAAGTATTTTTTCTTAAGGTTTTAGTTCTCTTTTTTCCTTGGATTCCATCACATCCCCCAAACTTCAGCAAATTGTGCCTGTATCCTAATTCTATGTTGTAGTCCTTTGGCTGAGAACTACTCCTTCTATGGTAGAGATCTCAATACCCTACTCCCTCAGATTCTGAAGTAGTCTATTTGAATATTTTCCTTAGTAAGATATTCTTTGAAATTTCTTCATTCAACTACATTTAGTAAAGCTTGAGGTTGTTTAGGGTAGTTCACTCCCTAGGATTCTCTTGAGAACAAAGAGACTTGTGAGCAGTGAATCCCCTTCTCTACATTTTGGTGAACCTAACATGAAATATGTCAAATATTTTTTTGCAATGTTTTAATGTTTATGATAACACTTTCTCTAAGGAATATTTTGATATGCTAGATGATGCTCTAGATGATTTCTTAGAAGAATCTTCCTTTGTCTACAGATCTTCTAAGAAAAACTCTTCTTCACAAACATCTACTTCCTCTTTGTCAGTTGAGAAGTCAATGAACACTATTGTAGTCTATGTGGCCTCCCTAAGGCCTAAGAGACTCATTGTTTACTTGACTCCAGTTATCCCTTATCCTAATAAGATTCATTCCATTTGTGGGGTCCTGTATTATTAATGAATCAACAGATTTGTATATAAGGTTTGAATGAGCTACAGACTCTACTTCTTATAATGTCGTGGTGCACACATACACTACTAGAAGAAATCAGTAGAAATTGAATCAACAACCTTCTATTCCTACACCTCAGCCTACTCAAGTTCCTACTTCTTTACCACCTTCTCAACCAAGCCTTCTTTCAGCTCCTAAACTAGCGACTAAAGCACCTTGAGATTATGATCTTGTCGAACAACTTCGTGTTACTCTCCCTAAGATCTCTCTTTGGGATTTGCTTCAAACTACTCCAATTTACCAAGGTATACTTTAGGAAGCCTTGCAAAAGATACTTTTTCCTGCTATTGCTAGGCCAATGGATGCTAATGCGTCAATGGCTCATATTCGTGCAGATTTGCTAAAAAATACATTTTATCTACAAGAACTTCCACTCCCAGATGTGCAAAAGAAAGGGGACCCTCTGATGATCATAGTTAGTGTTAATGGCATTGGTATTAGATGCACCTTCATTGACACTAGTTCAGTTCTCAACATTTTTGGTATGGATCTATTACCTAATATTAATGTTGATTCTTCTTCCTTATTTGCTTCTTCTCTATACATTTGTAGATTTGATAATGTTATTCGACAAGCCCGAGGCATGATAATCTTTCCTTTACGATTAGGACCAGTTACTTTACCCACTTTGGTGTATGTGATGCCTAACCCCTTACCTTACAACCTTCTTCTGGGAAGACCTTGGATTCACACTATGGGAGTCATGACTTCTACTTTGCATCATTCTTTAAAGTTTGTGGCTAATAATCAAGTGGTTATGATTAAGGTTGAACCTGAAGTAGTCCATCTATGTGAGTTGGTGGCTATTGGTCGAGCCTCGGTTGTTTCTACTCTTAATTATTGTATTTCATTGCTAACCTCTAATTTGTTTACATTCTCTTCGGTGATGCCATCTGTAGAGATCGTCCTTGACATGAGTGTCCCGAAAGAGGAATAGCCTAAAACAGAAAGCCATAAGTCTTCTTTGTCTACTTCTAAATCAAATGCATGTCTTGGTACAAAATGGGATCTTGATTTGTAAAGAACGGGATCTCGTTTCGTGAAGTTATTTATATTTTAAAAAAATCAAACCCCATCTCATTTTCATAGATGAGATCCTGATTGAGAGCTCCAATGATAGCAACGACCCATCGACCACACCAGGTAGGTGTTTCAACCCATTTTTTTGTATTTATTTCTATTTTTTATGGTGAATAATGATTAATTTGGACTTTTTTTATTCTTTGTAGTTTTCATGAATTTCACCAGTCAAAAACTATGAAACCCTCAATAAATAAATAAAAACATCAAACAAAAAAATGAATCTAGTATAAACCAAAAAATTACATCAAACCTGGTATATATAATTTATGTATATATGTATATATGTATGTACATATGTATATATGTATGTATGTATATATGTATATATGTATGCACATATGTATGTATGTATGTATGTATGTATGTGTATATTCTTCATCTCTAAAATATGAAATAAAAACCCTTAAATTTAATTATTTTGAAACCATTGAAAGACTTTTTTGAAGAATTTCACCTATCAAAAACCATGAAACCCTCAGTAAATAAATAGAAACATCAAACAAAAAAATGAATCTGTTATAAACCAAAAAATTACATCAAACCTAGTATATATATTTATGTATATATGTATATATGTATGTACATATGTATATATATGTATATTTATGTATATATGTATGTACATATGTATATATATGTATATATATGTGTGTGTGTGTGTATGTATGTATGTATGTATGTATACATGTATGCACATATGTATGTATGTATATATGTATGTGTATATTTTTTCATCTCTAAAATATGAAATAAAAACCTTTAAGTTTAACTATTTTGAAACCATTCAATGACTTTTTCAAAATACATATATACATACATACATTTTTTATATATACATACATATATACATGCATACATACATACATATACACATACATACATTCTTAATTATATGTATGTATATACATACATATAATTAAGAATGTATGTATGTACGTATGTATCATATGACTTACAAATCTTCAATTAGATCCATATTAAATAGTGAAATCCCATGGGATGACATCCAATTTTTGAACCCATTCAATGCCCAAGATTACATGTCATGACAAAATTGAAAGGGAAAACACATGTTAGATTGTAGAGCATAATCCCCCATTGAAACCTTGAAATTTTGATATTTTTCTTACATGTCAATGTAATACTATTAGCAATCATCACTTTAAATTAGTTACATGGATATTGATAATGTAGTTAGTTTTCTTTTCCACTCAAGGGTTAATGAACTTATGAATATTAAGCAAAATTCTTTGAAATGACTCAACACCTTCATAGTTGAGGAGAAGGAGGTCCCTAATAATGTGTATATACATAGATATTCTAGGAAATGGGTCATTGTCTGAATTGTTTTTGTTTATATCTTTTTTTCATTTCATTAAATTATTATTTTCTAAATATTAAAAACATATAGGATAATGATATGCAATAGTTGATTACATTATGAGATAACATAGAAGCTCCATGTTTGATGTAGAATACATGTTTATAAATATATGTACATTTACATACATACATACATACATATATGCATACATACATACATGTACATACACCTGTATGTATATATATGTGTATATAAATTGTATATATATATGAAGGTATGCATGTATATATGTTTATATGTACATACATATGTATATATATATAGGTGTGTATGCATATATGATTTTTTCATTCCATATATGTTATTGTTTTATAAATATTAAAAGTAGATAATGGTATGTAAGATAAATGTTCATTCCTTTCAAAACCAAAAAAGCTTACCTTGAATCTAGCCATAAACGCTCTCAAGAATTTATAATTTTTTCCTCATCCAAATCACTTCAAACATTAACATGACATTCTTAACACTAACTTGAAAGCTATGCTCAAAATTGAAAAATCCAATTTCAAATTATGGTGAAAGAAATAAATTTCTCTACTCGACAAATTGGTAACTATAAACTAATAAAAAATAAATAACTAAACTAAGATCTCACTTTTCTAAAATGATGCAAGATTCTAGGTCACACTTCCTAGGGATGCTCCTACATTTAAATAAATTGAAAGTATAACATGTAAATACCACTAGATGCATGTTGAGTAGTAGACTAAACTATAGACTAGAGCCTTCCCATTAAAGAAAGAAGAGAAAAAGTATACTCATCAAACAACGCGGTTTCCTACAAAATAACTACATCTTAAGGGGTCCTAATATAATCTATCTTAAGGGGATCAAAGAAATTCTCAAAATTTGGTGAAGTTTCCCAACACAACCAAATTTTTAAAAAATTATAATATACATGATATTTAGTTAAAAACCAACCTGGTTTCTTACAAAATAACCACATCTATAAGGGAGGATATGAGGAAGTTAAAAACCACCCTCCTCTTTTTAGGGGTGTTAAGGCCTCAAAAATTTCAATAGAGGCTTCTCATGATAAGATCATGCAAGATTATAATATGAATGAAATTTCATGAGAGGTTGGTCAATTAAAACAAGAGCTATCTCAATCAACTGTTCCACAAGAAAATGTTGTCCTATGAAGAAAAATGTTTTGCTAAATGATTCAATTCCATTGCACAGTACGGGTATAATTCAAAGGATCTATTCATTTTTTACATTCCTCCATGAACACTACCTTTTTCACTAACTTGCAAGTCCATTATTCTGAGGGCCACCCAAGCTTCAACATTTTCAGGTTCTAGCACGCTCAAAATGAAGAACCCCAATGTTGTTTAAAACAATTCAATAAATGATTTTCTCTAAATATAGGTGCATTTCTATAAATTCAAGGGTAGACCATAGATACTATCCTAAATTATCAAAATTGGGTTAATATAGGGAGAATGTAGCACTATACATTACATAGAACATAATGATATGTTCAAATTATGTTTACTACAAAGATTATTATGTTTTAACTTGCTTCATAGATCCCCTTAAGCCATCCTATTACCCTAAATCCTATCCCTAAAGCCATCATTTTGTCTTAGGACCTTAATTCATAGATCCCCTTAATCCATCCTATTACCCTAATCCCTAAACCCTAAAGCCATCATTTTGTCCTAGGACCTTAATTCATAGATCCCCTTAAGCCATCCTATTACGCTAAACCTTTTGATAACCCTTTAAAATATTAACTTATAGTAAATACATAGATTTGAGAAAGATAGTGCTTCATGTGATTTACCTTGTATTTAGTTTGACATTGATGTAAAAATAATTAGTTAAAGCTAGAAGCACTATCTTGCACTTCACCAAATCTTATCCCCTTAAGCCATCAAATGTTTTGTCCTAGGAGTTTACTTTATAGATCCCCTTAAGCTATCATATTACCCTAAACCCTAAACCCTAAAGCCATCATTTATCCTAGGACCTTAATTCATATATCCCCTTAAGTCATCCTATTACCCTAAACCCTAAACCCTAAAGCCATCATTTCAAGCCCTAGGACCTTAATGAAATTTTCTTACCTTGGGAAACATCACCAAATTTTATTTCCTTAAGCCATCATTTTGTCCTAGGAACTTAATTCATAGATCCCCTTAAGCCATGTCTTAGACAATTAATGAGATTTCACATATCACATTAACAATTATTTGTTCTATGGCCAACAATCTAAATACAGTGGGAGGGGTTTGAATGGTGATTGAAGAGAAGACCATTGTGGAGAAGACCATTAGTGAGGTGGGACTGAGTGATTTGAATTTGAACTCAATCCCTGGTGATCATGGTGATTTCCAATTTGTTCAACCTACGATTTTGGTGTTTTCTGCTAATGTTGTTGGGAAGGACAGATCGTATGGTGAGGATGCTTTGGTGTTCCCTGTTGTGTTGTGGGGAAGGACAGGTCATGTGGTGGGGATGTGGTCAAAGCTACAAACTCTAAGGGGTGGTGGAGGTGTTGGTTCAGGCTCCAAAGGCTCCTAGTGATACTGTGTGGGCCCCAACTAGTGAATCATCTACGACTAATCCAAAATATTTTTGGTTTGAGCATGTGTTGGTGGAAAAGAACCAGCCAGTGAGGCAGTCATCTTTTCTCAAGCAGAGATGGGTTGACATTTTCTCTTCAAAACTTAAAGGTAAAGGAGTTGCTTTCGAATCTGTTTCTCCATCTAACGTGGAGGGTAGTTTTTCTTTGTCCATTTTGGACCCTATTGTGGATAAGAACATAGCAAGAATAATTTTTTCGTTGGTGGGAAATTTTTTGGGTCCTAGATCTAATATTGAAGAGGTTCACACCTAGGTTCATAAAAAGTGGGCTTTGAAGGGGTAGGTTGAGGTTGCAACTATGGCTAAAGGAATTTTTTCCTTTTCATGTGATGAAGACCTAAGATCAATTTTTGCAAAAGGGTCATGGACTTTTTGGAATCTTACCCTAGTGTTACATCCTTGGGAGCCTAGGATGGATCTTTCAAATTTCATTTTTCACTAGGCTCTAGTGTGGGTGAAGCTATCAAACCTGCCTTTGGAAATTTGGGATGAAGAGATGTTCAAGGCGGTGGCTAACTCTTTTGGACTTTTTGTTTCTATTGATGAGGCCACTCTCTCTAGAAGGCGTCTGGTTGCAGCAATATTTTTTGTCATGATTAACCAAGATGTTGTCATACCTGATGTTTTTCATCTTAACTCAAAGGTGGGTAGTTGGAAGCAACATATTGTTTTTGAATCATTCCCCTTCGTGTGCTTCAAGTGTAAAAAAATTGGTCATTGGGCTAAGGACTTCCCTACTAAGGTTGTTCTACCCAAAGTCATTCCTCAAACAAAATTTTGGAACGTTAAGGAGGCTAAGGGGTCTTATGCTCCTTCGGACCAGGATAAGTTCGCTACTAGAAAATTCATGGAGGTTGTTGCTAATATTCAAGATCACTCTACACCTCACCCTAAGGGGGTGAGGAGACTAAGAAGGCTGAGGTCAAGGTTGCTAGTCAGTCTGAGGATTTGAATCTTGATCATGTTTTAGATATTTTGTGCTCCCCTAAACATGTCATTCTAGAGCCAAATGTTTCCTCCTCTCCTCCCCTGAATCATGCATCTAGGTTGTGTTATCAATAAGATTTGCACCCTGCTGAAACTAAAAGTTCAACAATCTATTGACACATGGAAACGTTCTCAAGTTGTGGGTAACTCTTTGCGAGAACGAATCTCCAAAGTGAGTTGGTTCTCTGAATGATGATCATATTCTAAATGATTTTCTGGGAAAAAGGATAGAGAATATGACTGAAATGAAATCCTATCTAATGTGATCTCAACTTAATAATGACTTTGATATTTCACCCACAAACAATCTTCAGAAAAAAAAACAATGACCTCACAATCTCTTATGAACATCAGTACAAAATCGATTTGCATGAAGGTTTGAACCTAAACACAGCATGCAACCTGCATTAAATGAACTTTTTGTATCAATAATTTGCAATATTAGGACAAAAAGGATCTATAAAACATAATCACAATATGAACATCATACTAAAACTGCAAACAAAGACAAAAATTGGAGATAGGAATGTTGCTTTTATTGGATGGAGTGAAAACTCTCAAAATCTAAGTACAAAAAAGTTTACAAGCTCAAAAATGTGTAAGAGCAAGAAACTAGAATCTGAACTAAGAAACACTGAGTTTTTCACAAGATATATCACCCAAAACCCTAATCGAAGCTCAAGAAGAAAGCTCAAGGAAAGGTATCAAAAATTCCCTCAAAAGTCTGCACAAAAGCGGAAAAAACACACTTTTTGCAAATACATACTGAAAAGCCTATCAAAATAGGCCAAATCTGCTTTTAAAGCAAAAAAAACACCTTATCTCTCCATTCAAAAATTCAAATCTGACCAAGGAAGAAAAGCAATAACAATCTGCTAAAAATAGCAAAGAATAAAAAAAATTGTTTTACTCCTGCTTTACATAGCTTGCAGATTTAAAATTCTCTCAATTTGACTCAATTTTTTGCAACCTAAAGATTTTCAAATCTTTTGCAAAAAAACACAACATTATTTCTCCATTTACAATATTGATTTTCTCAAAAAATCATAAAAATTACAAGGCATATCTCCTCTCCATATCTCCTTTTGAAAACAATTTCCCAATCCATAATTGATTTCTAAAAAATCAATCAAAACAAATAACAAAGGCCTGAATATTAAATTGATTTCTTCAAAATCAATAAAAATATAATATGCCTAATTAATTTCTATAAAATCAATCAAATAAACAAAACACCTAAGGCATATACTTATCCCTCTACTCCCCATGGCATGAACATAAAATAAATGCCCCAAGGTATTTAATATTCAGGAAAATAAAACATGCCCAACCTAGCTTAGACTCATGAAATGTTCGATCAAACATGCCTAAGGACTGAGGTAAATATCAACACATGAGATTTAAAACAAAACAACCTAGGCATCTGACCTAAGCTTGTTTAAAATGAAAAATAGACCCTAAATTCGAATTAGGGAAAGCCTGAACAAAACTAAGGGAGAAACCCTAAAATCAAGTCATTTGCATTTTGAGGATTTTGAGAGAAAGCTTTGTTGAGAGGAAAATGTGCTGCCACCACCATGCTTAGGGTTTCAACCTGGAGCCTCCATTCGAATCTCACTACTTTGTTGCTTCTAAGAGATTTCTTTGAAGATTCTTTGAGAACAAAACAAGGGTAAGTCACTCCTGTTACAAACTGGAATCATTGCTTTCATTTTATATGCATTCGTTGTGTTCTTGGCTGCGGCTAAGACCATTTTCTGACACATCTTTTGTCTTTGTATCTTCCTGATTATATTCTTCTACTCACCGGCCGCCATGAGGGAACCTAAGCTTTGAAATTGAAAGCTCTGTGGAGGCTTTGGCCGTAGCTAGTGTTCTTCTATAGGCGAAAGATGGTAAGCCTTTTATTTTCTGTGTTGCTTTCCATTCAAGTAAAGCTTAGAAAGCTTAACTTTTTGTGAGAATATGATTTTTTTTTAAAGAAATTGCCAACCATTGCATAGGCCACGAGCTTGATATATTTCCTGATGAGTTTTAATGAAGAAAGGCTTCATCTATAGATTATTTACTCTAATTTTTTTAAAGATCTAAAAGAAAACTCAAATGGGTCATTTCCCTTCTATGAATTGATAGACATTTTTAAGAGCCAAAATCTCTCTCCAAGCCACACCACTCATGCTCAAACTAAGTGTTTTGGGAACCTTTTTGGGCTCGACCCATGATGCATTTTAATGTCTTTTGTATTCTAAAACAAAAACTCGATATGGGTACTTGAAAAAAATGAAGAAAAATCTACATTTTATAAAAATCCCCAAAGTGAGAATCTGAAAAAATGTACTATCTGTAGTTTAACTCAGAACCCCAATGTGGGTATTCGTTATTTTGGAGGAATAATGTTTATTTTGTTGCTCCTATAGAAAACCTCATGTGGGTATATGAAGAAATCTGCATTTTAGTTCAAACCCTCTCATGGGTATACTGGAAATTGTAGTATCTATATTTTGATTCAAAACCCCAATATGTGTATTCTGAAAAAATGAATAGCAATCTGTATTTTGATATTCATTCAAAATTTGGGCTTGACCCACCATGGCTTTTGTTACATTCAGAAATTTGTAAAAACCCTTATATCGGCAAATGTTACCTTTGAAGCAATTTGCATCTGGATTTAAATACTCATATGGGTATTTTGAAATTCCTGTATAAACTTCATTTTGGCTCTATCTATTTTCCCTTCATTTCTGAGAATCAACATATATAATCTTTGCTCCATTTTCTTTATAATTTACTGCTTTCCCTTTAACTGTATGGAAAACCCTAACTTGGCCTTGTAGATTTTAGTTTTTTGTTTTCACATGAAGATAAATAACATAACCCCAGGTGGATTTTATGAAGGCATTTGATGTTTATAGGATCAAAAACTCATAAAATAACTGAACGATAGAAATCCTGTATTTTCAAAACAGCATATGGAGCACATTCCTTTTTACAAAAGTTACCATCTTTCACACAGGAATTTCTTGATTCACACCTACAGATTGCTCGCCTGCATTAGCCTCTCATGCCTTCACTCAAATCTTTTAAAAGCTTTGTTTATTCTGGAAATGCCTTTACATACTCAAATTCTTATCAAACATGTTCATGTCCATTTGCCTCGATCTCATACAATGATACTTAGAAGGCATACCTTGGTTGGTGAAAATAGATGCACAACTTCATTTGCAATACATATCAAACAATAACAAATCCCTTGTACTGTTTACTCCACTTAATGCAACACAATGAAATCCCCGAGGGTTGAAAAAACTAAAGCTTCCTCCATGCTTGATTGTCCTATATGCTCTTCTACTTGGCACTCTTCATGCATTTTTATGTTCCATTATGAAAACTATTTTATGCCTTGCTCTCTTCCCAAATGAAAATCTGAAACAGTACTCTTGGTTGAGACATTATGTATGCTTGTTCACTATCGCCATTGTAAGATAGAACACTGCTGCAATATCATGAAACAAGATGCATAATAACACCCATGGCAAAAAAAATGCAAACTATTCAGCAATATCTGATATTTGAATCATGAAAATGATGTACTCAGTTGAATTGATTGAGCTCATTTAAGTCCATTGTCCACCTGTAGCTTTCAGGAAGCATACTACTTGATCGTTATGAGTGAACAGTCAGCTTGATGGCCTTGATAAATGAACTATGTTTTACTCTTTCAGTTGTATACTTCAGATGAAAATGGTGATTGCACTCTTTCTCTCAGCCCCATCTGTAATGTATAAGGGGCAGCATGCCGAGTTCTACCCTTGTGGGAGCCCATTTTTTCCCACATGCTTGGTCTTCAAAAGATAATCAGCAACATGACTTTTCCTATACCTGCACAAGGAAACAAACAATGTTAGCATAAAAATAATGTATGATGATGATGCTTTCTCTTTTCAGTTCATGTTTTTGTTCCTTCCTTTAGTTGATTCCATGCATTTCGAAGAGTGAACTATATGTCTGTTGGTAGAGCTTGTAGTATAAATCATATCCAGAGCTCTTAATTGACACCCCTCTCATTCTTTTGTAGGTACATTCAAGAGTGGAAGCAGGATGGAGCAACTATGAAGCATCGACCGAAGACCAACTCAGGCAATGACGGATATGTCCCATGTTATTTGTCACTTTCACTTTCAGTTGTATATTTCCTTTCTTGTCATGAATGGAAACGGCTAAAACCACAGCTTGTGTGGATATTTAACTTTTGTTCTTTCATTTCCATTTTGAAAGAAAAGCATTGAAATGCAATGTTGTACTTGTCATTTGTATTCTTGCAATTAAATGAACATATTGTAACGTGAATCATTTCATGAAATAAACGAAAGCACGTTGTTGCTTAATCATTTGTATATTTAGTTTTGTACTACATTTGATTTGTAAATAATTCGAGCAATACTTCTGAAACTCAATTTTTTCATAACACTTGCATAACTATCACTTGATAAATGATAAATAAGGTGCAAACAACACTTAAGCATATGCAAAAATAACTGTAATTTTCACTTTCAAATATAACAATATTTAATCAGCTCCACCAATTGAGTTGTAGTGAAAAATTGGTAACAGGTTGGTAGGTGGAGAGGGAGTTTTAGTGGTTGTTGATACAGGGAGTAAGGAAGAGGATGGATATATTCTGGTGAGAGCAGGAAGAAGAAGTCCTCCTCTTCCCCTACTCCTCAACCCCACAAAGGTGTTACCACTAGAAGGAAAAAAGAAAACTATGGGTCTGAGCAAAGGGGTCAGGGGAGACCCTCTTTGTAGAAGAGCAGGGAGTGAGATTGTAAATGATATATTGTGGAAGGGTTTCATAAAACCCTCTTTGATTTTTGCTTTAAGAGAACCCCCTCCTCATGCAAATGAAGTTTATTTCTTGGAATATTAGGGGGTCAAATAATGTGCATAAATAGGACCTCTTGAAGAATTTGATCCAAGACCATAAGCCAGACATTTTGTTGATTCAAGAAACAAAAATACAAGTTGAAAAGTTGGAAGCCTTAAAGAATTTCTTTTTCAAAGACTATGGCTTTCATTGGGTTAGCACTAAGGGAGCCTCGGGTGGTCTCGCTACTTTTTGGAATGTCAGGTTGATTAAAGGTGTCCCGGTTGCAGATGGCTTTAATCATGTGGAGACAAAGTTTGTCTTGCTCTAGGATTCGTATTCTTGGGTTATGTCCAATGTTTATGCTCCCAATCTAAAGAGAGCTAGGAAGAAAATTTGGGATGATCATGGTTGCCTTTGAGATAATTTTATGGACAAGTCTTGGCTGGTAATGGGAGACTTCAACACTCCCCTTTATGATAATGAGAAAGTGGATGGCTCTCAGGCCAATCTTGACAGTCGTCTAGATTTGAGAATGTTCTTAGATGATAACACTCTTATTGATGTGAAGATGATAGAGGCCAAGTTTACCTAGTCCAATAGGCATGTTGGAGCTGATAACATCCAAGTCAGGCTAGACAAAGCCCTTATGTCAGCCTCATGGTTTGTGGACTTTTCTTGCTCTCTCTCGATGATCACAAGATGCGGATCAAACCATTTCCCTATCTCTTTTGTGTTTGATAGGATTGGAGGTAAGAAATTCTTTCCTTTTCATTTTGAAGCTATGTTGTTAAGGACCCCAGGTTTAAGGATTGAATCAAGAGTTGGTGGCAACTAAATATTGATGGTAGTGTGATGTTTTGAGTAGCTAAGAAGTTGGATCTTGTGAAGAGAAATCTTAAAAAATGGAATAGAGAGTCATTTGGGCATATTTTTTACTCTAAGAATTCTATTATTGAACGGTTGGATAGTTTTCAAGGAGAGATTTGGTCAAAGGGTCTATCGGAAGTGTGTTAGTTGTAAGAGGATTGTATTCTTGCACAACTTCATGATATTGTGGAAAAAGAGGAAAATTTTTGGAGACAAATATCTTGTACTATTTGACTTAAATCTAGGGATTGTAACTCCAAGTTATTTCATTTAACTACCCTTAGGCATAAATCATCCAATATAATTTCATTCATCATGGTTGATGGTTTGATGTTAGAGGAGGAGGAGGCTATTAGGAGAACTGCTACAAATTTCTTTGAGCACCTGCTTAGAGATTATTTAGTTTGGGACCATAATTGTGTGGAGGCTTCGTTGGGAGTTATCCCACATCTAGTTTCAGAGAACTAGAATAGGGAGATTACTACCATCTGCTCTGACTTGGAAATTAAGGATGCAATTTTTTCCTTTGAAGGGAACAAGGCCCCTGGGCCTAATGGTTTTTCTTTTTTGTTCTTCCAGTCATGCTAGGATATTTTTGTGGAAGATGTAATTAATGCCACTAAGGAGTTCTTTGGATATAGAAGATTACTTAGAGAACTAAATGGGACCTTCATTGTGTTGATCTCCAAGTCTATTGATGCTAATAGCTTTAGAGATTATCGTATGATCAGTCTTTGTAACTCAATCTATAAGATTTTTTTTAAAGGTGCTAGCTACTATATTACAAAGAATTCTCCCTGATCCAATTTCAAAACATCAAAGTGGCTTTCTTAAGGGGTGTCAGATTTTGGATTCCATTATAACTGTCCATGAACTTTCTCATTCTCTCAATTCTAACAAGAAGTCGGGTTTTTTCTTGAAGTCAGATCATCTTAAGGCCTATACTAGGGTCAATTGGAGGTTCTTGATTGTGGTCTTGGCTCGCTTTGGCTTTTGTTGAAAGTTTCTTCAAATTTTTGAGCAGTTCATCTCAACTCCTTCTTTTGTTGTTTTGGTGAACGGTTCTCCTACTCCTTTTTTCTAGAGCTCGTGTGGTTTGAGGCAGGGAGACCTTATCTTTCTATTGTTGTTCATCTTGATGGAAAAATCCCTTGGTAGAAATATTCAAAAGGATTTCTCTATTGGCTCATTGAGGAGTATTTTCCCCTCTTCCAAAGGTGAGTCAGTTACTCATCAATAGTTTTTTGATGATAATATCTTGATGGGTGAATCTTTTGTTCATGAGGTCAAAACTATTAAGGGGCTGATTGAGGCTTATAAGGAGTCTAGAAAACATATTAATCTTCCTAAGAGTCATTTTTTTTTCCTCAACACCCCCGATGTTCTTCAATTGAAGATTTCTAGGATTCTTTCTTGTAATATAGGAGAGCTCTCATCAACCTATTTGGGGTATTTCCAAGACCCTGAAGTCTTTCTAGCTGGGTCTGTTGGACAAGTTTAGTAAAAATTTAGTGGGTTGGAAACGGGCACTTCTCAGCTAGGCAGGGAAGGTACAACTCATTTCCTCCACTCTTCAAAATTTTCCTCTGTATGCTATGAGTCTTTTTAGAATTATAGTTAAATATGAGGAGAAAATGGAACATATCATGAGAATATTTTTTGTGGTTGGGTGTTGAATCTAAAGCTAGATTCCTCTTGTGGCTTGGGACTTGGTTTGCAAGCCTAAGAAATGGGGTGGCCTAGGTATTAGAAACTTAAAAGCTTTCAATAAGGTGTTATTGTCAAAAAATGTTTGGAGGCTCTTGAGTGGTGAAGCTAATTGGGCTTCTCTGTCTAGAAATAAATATTTGTATGGCTATGGGAGAACTTGGAATTTGCTAACTTCTGATGATATCCCTTTTGGTTCTTGTTTTTGGAGAAATATCATTCCTAGTAGGGACTTGATTGTTAATGGTGTTAGGTGGTTGTTGGGTGATGGTACCAGAATTCTCTTTTGGGAGGATGCTTGGTGTGACTTTGGACCTCTAATTAATTGCCCCTGGACTCCCCCCATTGTTCCTTTATGCAAGAAAATCTTTGGGACTAGAGTGGTTGATTATTTTTAGAATGGGGAGTGGAAGAACTTCCAAGATTGGGACCCCTCATTGAATTTTTTAAAGGACTTCCTATGTAATGTGTGTGTTCCTACCTATCCTAGATCGGATAGGGTGGTTTGGGCCCCCTGTGCTAATGGTGAATTTTCGGTGGCCTCTACCTTTGTTAATTCGTTGGAGAAGCCTGATTCTTTTCCTTTCTGGGGGAAGTTATGGAACAAGATGTTGATCCCTAAGGTGAATGTTTTCTTCTGGCTGCTCATGCAAGGTAAAGTCTTAACGCAAGAAAATATCTATAAAAGGGGATTTACAATTCTGAATAGGTTTTCCTCTTTGAAGCTAATGATGAGAGTGCCTTCCATATCTTCCTTGGATGTGATTTTTCATCTCTTCTCTGGAGTAAGTTTCTTGACCTGTGGAATCTGGCCTAGGTCTTCCTAGATTCTCTCTGTAACTTTGTTGAGCAGTGGAAGTGTCATTCCACTTCCTCCACTCTTCAATGGCTTTGGGATCTAATGGCCCCTCATATTGCTTGGGGTATCTAGAAAGAACGTAACAATAGAATTTTCTATGATTCTAAACTCAATATTAGTAGTCTTTTCATCAAGATTCGTCGAGCGATCTTGGAGAATTTTTCTCTTATTGGGTCTGAGTCTCCTCGGTGTGCCCCACCTGCTTCCTTAGCTAGGTATGATTTGTTGGTGATTTTTAATTGGAAGATCCCCTTTGTTCCTTCTAAGATTCCTAAGTCCAGCCTAAATATTAGGTTGAATATTAAGTGGAGGCCACCACCTTCATGGTGGGTTAAAATTAATTTTGATGGGGCAGCCAAGGGTAACCCTAGTCCTGCAAGTTATGGGGGGTGTTGAGGAATGATTATGGCAGGCTCTTAGGCATAGTGACACTCCCATTGGGAAATTAGAAAAATCATTGTGCCAAGGCAAAGGATGCATTTATAAGTATTAAGTGTGTAGTGGACAGGGGCTACTCTAAACTATGGGTGGAAGGGGACTCATTAAACATCATTAATTATCTACATGGCACCCATAAACCTAGCTAGAATGTTGATCAATTAATAAAGGATGTCATAATTATGTTGAGATCTTGTGAAGAAACTCATGTTACCCACATATTTCGAGAAGGTAATTCATTGGAAAATTTCTTTGCCAATGAAGTTGTCAGTCTTAATGAGTATCGAGTGTGGGAGGAAGGCTCTCTCCTTCCTGATGCAACTAGGATATTAATGAGAAATGATGGTTTTGGCTGAGTTTATGTGGTGGTGTTATTTAACCATTAGTACCATCTCTCAACTCACACGCTTTGTGGGTATCGTTTAGCTTGTTGGCTATCAGTTGAATTCTAATTGCCAAGGTTTTTTGCTTTTGGTTATTATGAAAATGGGAGGTGAAAGAAACAGAATTGAGCCTCATTCTTGCATGGTCCTGAGAATGAAGAAGAAAAATTGGAGGATTCTTCAACATGTGAATTTTACACCGTTCTTGGAAAGATTGCATGGTCATGATCTAAATGCTTCAACGAAGTTTTTTTCTTGTTCGCACAACTACAAACTTTAGATGAAGGGCTTGGTTGTTGATATTAATGAGTAAATAATTGCTACTGTGACTGGCTTGCATATGGTTGGTTGTAAATTCTTCAAAGAAAAGAAGAGTAACGACGGGGCTATGGCTTAATTTTTCAAAGATAGCAAAAGGAAAAATCTCGTCAAAATGGAGGCTTGGGACTATGAGCGGAAATCTCTCAAGAAGATATGGGCGAACATTACAGAAGTTATAATGAGGTATGTGACTCTGGAAGGAAGGTTTACTGCAATCCTTGGCCATCATTTTACTCTTTTAAACCATTTTAGGCATGGGATTTTTGTTTCCTTTCCATTTTTTCTCTTGTCTTCCATGGAGGTCTCTATGTATGCACACTTAAAAAATAGGAGGGCTCCAGTCCTACATGAGGGCCTTATTCTATTAATCATGGAGCACGTAAAATCCCTTATCCTTGCCTCTTCAATTAAGGGTAAGGAGAAGATTGTTAGTGAGGTTTCTAGATCTTTTGGTTCAAATACCATCATAGCTAAGGATGAGGAGTGGAATGAAGATGGTGAGGAAGAGGCCCCGTCCCCTATGGCTACCTCCTCGAAAAAGAGGAAGAAGGGCATTTTTAAAGATAAATGGGAAGCTAAGTGTCTTATTTCGCAAGAGTCAAAGTCCCAATCTGATGGTGAGGATACGTAAGTGGGCTCTGGGGATTCCATGCCCATGGACGATGTGTTGGAAATTGTTCAAGGTGATAATGAGGCTGGTGGTAAGGAGGAGGGGTTTCAAGAGAATGTGTTGACAACAGAGGCCAAGAATAAGCCCAGGAGGGTTTCTAAGCACATTTCCATGAAAAACTAGGCCTCAAAGGATATAGTCAAGGTCACCACAAAGCTCTGCAAGGAGAAGGCTCTAGAAGAGAAGATGGTGTAAATTGATGATTCCCTGGTTCCTAACTCTCCTAATGTGGAAACTGGGGATGAGAAAAACGTTCAAGAGGATGAGGATGTTGAGCAGAAGAATGTGAAGTTGAAGCCTCTAAAATTTAATCCCATGTCAGAAGACTTCTCCTATCTTAATGATGATTCCACATCTATGTTTGAGCTTCTTGACATGGAGAGGGTAGGGGCTACTGGTACATTCAAATTAGCAAAATGGACTCTCCAAGAATTTAATAGGGTCAACATCAAAATTAGGGTTTTGAAGGAGAATTTGTAGAATATTCCAAAGGGATCAACCTTGGATATTTTGATTGACATAATTGTTGATCTTGAGGGTGCATTCATTGACTTCAAGTCCCTCTATGAGCAGCGCTTGGCTGGGTTAGAAACTAAGGTATTGGATACTAATGCGTATATAAAGAAGCTTCTCCATGCATGTCACATTTCAATTAAGAATAGTGAAAATTCTTTAGAGGTCCTATTTCGTAAGATTAGTGAGCTTAGAGAGGACCAGTTATCTTTTTCTGAGTTAATAGAGAAGGAACAATTTTCCAAAGGTAAAGGTAAAAAAGGTGTGAAGGATGATGGCAAAGGCCCTACAGTTAGAGGGTTGATTGACTGGAAGAAATCCTTCAAAGCTGAGAAAAAAAAATTGTTGGACATGATTGGTTTGCATAGGAATCAACAACTTGAGGTGGCCAACACCTCAAGTAGTATGAAGTAGTGTCTTGTTGTTTGTTTTTTGTTTGTTTTTCTGTTGTTGGTTCTCAGTTTCTTTCCTATTGTTTTGTTGTTTTGTTGTTATTGGTTGTTGCTGGTAGTTTAGTGTTGTACCCTTTGAGTAGTATTTTGTATCTCTTGGTGTTTTGAGTTTTGGGTTGTTGTTGGTGTCTTAGTTTAGTATCTCTTGAGCAACATTTTGTATCATGAGTTGTAAAAGGTTTCGGTTCCCCTGTTTTTCCCGTATAATCAAAATAATTATTTCTTTTCATTTACATGCCTTAGACATAAATGAGCCTTACACATTTTTCATTTGTATTCAATTAGGTCATTTATATTGAATGGTTTAAGGGGATTTTTAAACATGTATCTTACATTTTGAAATCACAAATTCAATGTAGGTTCACTTATATCTTAGAGATCATGGATCAATTCAATATTGATGATATATGTAATCCACCTCCATGCCCTCCATCTCCACCCCCTTAACCTCCACCTCCACTCACTCCACCTCATAACCCCCCACCTCCACCACCTAAATCTGATGGCACTCACTTGTAGGCATGGATAAATGTGAATGTTAGATCCATTCAAGATCAAATCAATGTTATTTAGAATGAAGAATGTATTCCACTACCTTTGAGGTGATGCAAAATGTTGTTGATATTGTTAGGTCCATGGATGTGGTCTTAAACAAGCATCAACGATGGCTAGAGGAGAGGAGACGGTCTTATTCTAAAAATGAAAACACAAAGAAATGAAGAGATGTAGTAGAGAGCTGCAACACTTTATTTTAAGACAATGATCTTTTTGAATTTTATTGAATTTTGTAGTTCACACTGTTAATGATCTTATTTTTATAAAGAACTTGACCTTGGATGGATATTTTATAAAGAATTTGGTTGGATGGATCTATTAATTAATATTGTATTAACTTAATTTTAATTGATGTTTTTTTTCAATTCTAATTTTTAGAGGTGTATCTATGATGGATTACATTCACACATTTTGAACATTTTTAGAAATATTTTGATATACTTAGTTTGTGATACTTAGAATTGTTTCGATATACTAAACCCTAAACCCATCATTTTTTCATAGAATATGGCTTTTTTATATACTAAACCCTAAACCCTAAAGCTATCATTTTGTCCTAGGACAGTTAAGCCATAGATCCCCTTAAAACTATACGTAGGACCCCTTAAAAGCCATCATATATTATTAATTACATCCTTTCAATGTACATTTTAAAAAATAATATATATTTAGCTTAATGAAATTTGGTTTCCTTGAGCAACAACAATTAAATTTTATCCCCTTAAGACATCATTTTGTCTTAGGACCTTCATTCATAAATCCCCTTAATCCATCCTATTATGACCCCTTAAGCCATCCTACGAGGACCCCTTAAGCCATCACAAATTCTCCTAATAGAAATTATTAATGATGTAATTTTTAATGAGATTTCATATCACATTAATGAGCTTTTTGTTTATGTTTTAAGTTTATCTTTTAGTATGTGTACATGTATGAAAATTACATAGTTAGATCTTACATTTGAAATTTGTATGTATATGATCAAGTTAAATGATGTATGTATGTCTATGTACATATGAGATTCCATATCACATTAATGAGCTTTTTGTGTATGTTTTAAGTTTATTTTTTAGTATGTGTACATGTATGAAAATTAAATACTTAGATCTTACATTTTGAAATTTGTATGTATATGATCAAGTTAAATGATGTATGTATGTGTATGCACATGTATCCTATATTTTTTACACTCATGTATGTTAATGATGTATGTATGTGTGTGTGTGTATGTTAATTATGTATATATGTGTATGTATGTTAATGATGTATGTATTTGTATGTATGTTAATTTTGTATAATTTTTTTAGGTTAATTTATATACATCATTGATCAATTTGACATTAATGATATTCTTAATGATCCACCTATTCAGCCTCCCCCTCTACCTCCCCCTCCACCCCCTCCACCTCATAACCCCCCACATCCGATACTGGGATTCGATGAGGTTTGCTTGCGAGGCCGGATCAATGATAATGTTATATCCATTCAGAACCAAATCAATGCTATTCAAAATGAAGCATCGGTTTCTCCACACCTGAGGTGTTTTGCATCTGCAATGAAAAACGTTGTTGATTTTGTTAGGAATATTGATTTGGACTTAGATAGGCATCGACACCATTGGGAGGAGATGAGACAATTTTATTCAGATGGTCTCTCCTACAAAGATATTTTGGACCTAAAAATAACAAAATCCCACCTTGCACCTTATTTTACTGACCCTGTCACTAATCAACCTATTCCTACAAATAAACCTAGGATATCGATGAGGTGGTGCAAAAATCCACAAATTTTTACACATTTTTGGGAGCAATGATGGATGGTATTTGACCATCTACCACATGCTAATTTGGAGGTCTCTTTTTAATTTTTGAGGAAATTGTATGCAAAGTTTGTTATGGGGAAAAATCCTAATTGTTTTGATTTTAAATCATTTCAAGGTGTTGGTGGTGGCATGCCACAAGGTTAGGGGCATGGGTTGTGTTACCTAATTTTCACCTACGGGCTCAAGCAGGGGAAATTATGTCTTAATTCGGCACGTGGATTAAATGTGGCTCCCATAAGGGTTGAGCCCAGCGTGCAGGTGTTCGGATTTCATTGGGAAGGTCTTTATCTAATGCTATTTCACAAGGAAGTCTATTGGAAAGCCTTTCCTCAGTCAGATTTGGCATAAAACTCCTGACGAAGAAAGTCGCTGGGACTTTTCAAATGTCTTGCCGACTGGCAGTGTTTTATATTCATTCGGGATCCACTGGTTGGCCAGACATTTTATTCGCCATGGGTTTTTATATGTCTCCTCGACTGCTGAGGTCTCGCCGACTGTTGCATAGTGCTAGCGTTGCCAAAAGAAAGGAGTTCGTCGTAATGTCTCAGGAACCAAGCAGGGTCTCACCAATAGCGAAGAAGGTCTTAGAGAAGGGAAGCGTCATCGGCATAAGGTCTTGCCGACTAAGCAGGGTCTCACCGAAACAGAAGGGGTCAGCGAAAGGTTTTGTCGACCCAATGGTGTCTGGCCGATAAATGGAACTCTCAGTGTAATTTTTTGGGCTCGCCGAGATGTCTCGCCGAAAGTAGGTGGTCTTGCCGAGAGAGTTTTCCTTCGGCATAACCTCTCGCCGACTGAGGGAAGTCTTGCCGATAGCGATCAACTTGCCCATGGAAAAGGATATCGGTAGGACTCTTAGTGTTCACTATGATCTCCTGCCGACTGGGAAGTCTTGCCGATAGCAATGGATTTTCCAATAAAAAGGAATATTGGTATGACCAATGGGAACTCGCTATGAAGTCTTGCTAACAGTGGTGAGCTATGTCGATCACTGCTTTAGAGCATAATCGCATCGGGGAGACACGACCAGTGTCTCACCGACATGCGATTCTGGCTGAATGACCTTTGACCGCCTGGGATCTTGCGTGGCATATGTTCAACCAATCGGAGGGAAATAAAGGTGAACCATCAGTAGTTTGACTGTTTGACTACCCCTGTGAATGAGATCAACAAAGCATAAACGACACAGACTTTTCCTAAGACCAAAGGCGATGGAGCAACTCAGAGAGCAATGGTGTGGAGATCTAATGGGAAATTTTGAAGCTGTTTGCAGAGGAAGTCAACCTACAGAAAGATCTTGAGCAGCAAGAAGGCCAAAAAAAAGAAGAATTCATCAGTCTCAAGGACAGCTGTGAGGTCGGCTGGCAAAAAGCAAATCGATATTAATGGTAGTGCTCTAGGGGCATTCAAGGCAGCTCTTCAAGGAAGTTCAAGAGTGGACACAGAGGCCAGAGGATAGTACATTAAATGCATGGTTGTAAAAGATCTGAAGGGCCATCCCTGGAGTGATCTTTCACCGACATGGACACAAAGGATGCACATTGAATGCATTAGCTTTATTTCCAAAAAGATCTAAGGTTCGACCCTTCTGGAGAGACTGATATTTTGTAAACCCTAAAACAAGAGTGTGACGCTTTTAGTTTTCATATATATGGCATTTTTTCCTTTTTTGAAAACAGTTCTTACTTGCATATTTTCTGCTTTTGTGACTTCTATAAGTCCTTCGAGGAGAATACTAAGTTTTGTAACTCATTTACGAACATTGTATGGTAGAGTTTCACCTTTGGAGATCAATAAATAGAGCAATTTTTGCCTTCTCAGTTATCTATTTTCGTTGACTGTGTTGGATGATTGATATATTTACATGTGAGTTTTTCTTATTCCTTGTTAATACGTCTCATTAGTAGCACATTCAAGCGAAGGAGATATGTATATTGTAGATTATAGGTTATGTTGGTGATGCAAATAGTTTTAGTTGTGAGGAGAACTTATCATCCTTCTAGGACTATATGCATCATAGCTTTCTTATGAAATGTTTATGCAGTATCATTTGAGTATTGAGTTGTGCATATCAGCTTTTATTAGTTGATTGAAAACTGTGTGTTAAGCATGTACATGTTTGAACAAATTTGGTGCATCACCATAGGATTTAATTTTCATTTTTTATGCACTCCTCCCTTTTCCTTAAAAATTTTAGTAGTTAAGTGATAATACCAGTTAGGAAGCCGGCCTTCTCCAGAGGTTGACCTCTATCTACAAGTGACCCACAACTTTAGAGGTCTTCCCATGTTACACTGAGGTGTTGAACATCAGGTTCAATAGGGTGCAATTTCAGTGGATAACAGTTTTGGCACGCCTGGTGGGACTGAGAACTAGTTTTCAGTCTCTCTTGTCCTTATGTTATTGTTGTTTGGTGTGTACAACAGTAGTTTCAGCCTCTTGCAGGCAGGTTCAATCACATACCTGGCGACTCTGAGTGTGGAATTTTTTTGGTTTCAGTAGCTCAACTGCTCACATGTTTTAAGTTTTTTGGAAGGAAATATATTTTGAATGGAAAAGAGATGTCAGGTTTTCAGGGGAATATGGTCTTTCACCCTCCATTCCATGAAAACCTTGCATATATGTCCTCTTATCGACCATATTATACAGAACAATCTGCTGTCATTATTCCAAATGACCCTATAGCAATAGAGTTCCAGCATTTTTATCATGCCTCCCACCCTCCCACTCCTGCTCAATCTCAATGCTGCCCAACATATGCTCAGATTCAACCACATGAACTCATTTCTACACAAAAGCAACATGGTAGTTTCAATAACCAACCCCAAAATGCTAGTAAGGGAGTTAGCGATATTGATAAGATATTGCTTGATTTCTAAAGGCAGATGGATGATATTAAGAGAGAGCAAGATTTTGTTGTGCAGGAGGAAGAGCTTACTTGTCAAGCTTATATTCAGCATCAACAGGATATGGACGTCCAAGAGTATGAACAGGAGGTTGTTGCTAGACAAGTTGCAGCTAAAGAAGAGCAAATGAAAAACTTACTTGCAAAAAAACAAAGGCAGGAGTTTCAATCAGCCTTCCATGTTCCTGAACAACCTGTTCAGGAGAAGATTCCCAAGTCCAAATTTTCAAGTTTTCAACAAAACTTGCTTTCTGAGTTTTTAAGTCAGCCTTCTAGTTTTGAAATTCCAAGTTGGAGGGGAACATACGTTCAACCCTGTGAGACTCCATTATCAGACATTTAAATGGAACTAAGCTCTAATGTTCAGAAGGCAGAGGAGGAGCAACTTATTGATCAAGATAAGTTAATCCTCAGGGAAAAGCTTAAGAATGTGAATCTTTTGCATTTAGCCATTAAGTGTCATCAATTGCAGCAACAAATAATTGGACAGGAGGAAATCTCTCAAGTTCAAGTTGGACGACAGGAGGACGAAATGGAAGTAGTTGTTGAGAAAGGTCAATTTACAGTTTGGAATAAGGGACTATCTCTATTCTCTCAGCTTGATGGAGAGGAGGTTATTGCGAGTTTTGCTCAACACTGGAAAATGAGGAATCTAAACTTTTTCAAGAAGGTGAGGAGAATCAGGTTGAGCAGCTTGTTGTAATGAACATAGGTGAGAATCAGAAGGTAGAGTTGATCTTATCATTTGATGATCTGCCTTACTTCATTGACAAGGACGAAGAATTGGACCAACATGAGGTTGATGGAGGTAATGTTGATTTATTGTTGCATAAAGGTGAATGTGAGTTTGAAGTCTTTACTCGCGAACAAGGAGGTTTAAGTAGCACTGTTCAGGGAGAGCCACATTTTGATGTGCATGAAAATACCCATCAAGTTGAACAAGTCCCTAAACTGGACTTACTGTTTTGCAAAGAGGGTGCTTTTGATGCTTTATCAAAGCTAGATGAGAATTGCATTAGGCCTAAAATTAGTCTTTCTGTTCAGAAAAGTAAAGAAGACATTGAGGAGGATATGTTTTGGAATGATTTAGAAGCTTTCTGTACTAATTTGGGTGCTGAACTATTACCTCTTAATGAAGTTAATCATGAACAGCTTGAGCTTACTAAAGAAGCTTCTTTTTTCTCACTAAGTCAGTCACAAGGGTTAGACTTTTCCAGCCAAGGCTATAAAACAACAGTGAATGGGCAAGAGACCAGCAAGGAGAGCTCAATTTTTGTCTTTACAAGGGGCTATTCGATCAGAGATTTAGCCCAGATGGAATTTAATAAAGCACCAATGGTTAATCAAGCACTCAAACATTGAGCCACAACTGAAAGTGGCATAAAGGATGTACTTGCAGTTGAAAAAGAGTGTGTTTGATTTACATATCCTCCTTTGAATACAAATGCATATGATTAGTTTAAAGAGGTAAGTGAACTTGTTACCCTCTTTCATGAGGCAGTGCATTGCATTTTTAAACATTTTTTAGTGTACCATCTTTATTCAGCTGCCATTAAGCTTGAGAGTCATTGCATATTGAGGAGAAAGGGAAGCTATTTCAATCATCCTGTGAATGGTTTTGTTTGACCAATTTCTTACTGGTTAGTGTACGGTAGGTTTAGTTGCAATTTTTCAATTCCCTAAGTGATGTTCCAGCACTGTTAGATAGTTTCCTTTCTTCAGTTTTCATGTTTTCAATAAGTTTCCAAGTGTTCTAATAAGTTACAAATGCATTTGAGCCATGTACAAAGATGATGTTTTAAATCAACCAATCTGAGTTTTCCTAATGACTCCATGCCCAATGGACAAGTTTAGGCTACTGGTTTTCATGTTTAGCAGGCAAACATCCAGTTGAGGTTGCCAGAAGTGTTACCTAATTTTCACCTACGGGCTCAAGCAGGGGAAATTGTCTTAATTCAGCACGTGGATTAAATGTGGCTCCCATAAGGGTTGAGCCCAGCATGCAGGTGTTCGGATTTCATTGGGAAGGTATTTATCTGATGCTATTTCATAAGGAAGTCTATTGGAAAGCCTTGCCTCAGTCAGATTTGGCATAAAACTCCTGAGGAAGAAAGTCATTGGGACTTTTCAGATGTCTTGTCGACTGGCAGTGTTTTATATTCATTCGGGATCCACCAGTCAGCCAGACATTTTATTCGCCGTGGGTTTTTATATGTCTCCCCGATTGTTGAGGTCTCACCGACCGTTGCATAGTGTTAGCGTTGCCAAAAGAAAGGAGTTCGCCATAATGTCTCGGCGACCAAGCAGGGTCTTGTCGATAGCGAAGGAGGTCTCGGAGAAGGGAGGCGTCATTGGCATAAGGTCTTTCCGACTAAGCAGGGTCTCACAGAAACAGATGGGGTCGATGAAAGGTCTTGCCAACCCGATGGTGTCTGGCCGATAAATGGAACTCTCGGCGTAATGTTTTGGGCTCGCCGAGATGTCTCGCCGAAAGCAGGTGGTCTCGCTGAGAGAGTTTTCCTTTGGCATAACCTCTCGCCGACTGAGGGAAGTCTTTCCGATAGCGATCAACTTGCCCATGGAAAAGGATATCGATAAGACTCTTAGCGTTCGCTATGATCTCCTGCCGATTGGGAAGTCTTGCCGATAGCAATGGATTTTCCAATAAAAAGGAATATCGGTATGACCAATGAGAACTCACTATGAAGTCTTGCCGCCAGTGGTGAGCTATGTCAGTCACTGCTTTAGAGCATAATCGCATCAGGGAGACACGGCCACTGTCTCACCGACATGCGATTTTGGCTGAATGACCTTTGACCGCCTGGGATCTTGCGTGGCATATGTTCAACCAATCGGAGGGAACTAAAGGCAAACCATCAGCCGTTTGACTATTTGACTACCCCTATGAATGAGATCAATAGAGCATAAACGACATGGACTTTTCCTGAGACCAAAGGCGATGGAGTAGCTCGGAGAGCAATGGTGTGGAGATCTAATGGGAAAGTCTGAAGCTATTTGCAAAGGAAGTCAACCTATAGAAAGATCTTGAGCAGGAAGAAGGCCAAAAGAAAGAAGAATTCGTCAGTCTCAGGGATAGCTATGAGGTCGGCTAGAAAAAAGAAAATTGATATTAATGGTAGTGCTCCAGGGGCATTCAAGGTAGCTCTTCAAGGAAGTTTGAGAGTGGACATGGAGGCCAGAGGATAGTATATTAAATGCATGGTTGCAAAAGATCTGAAGGGCCATTCCTGGAGCGATCTTTCACCGACGTGGACACAGAGGATGCACATTGAATGCATTAGCTTTATTTCCAAAAATATCTAAGGGTCGACCCTTCTAGAGAGACTGATATTTTGTAAACCCTAAAACAAGAGTGTGACGCTTTTAGTTTTCATATATATGGCATTTTTGCCTTTTTTGAAAATAGTTCTTACTTGCATATTTTCTGCTTTTGTGACTTCTATAAGTCCTTAGAGGAGAATACTGAGTTTTGTAACTCATTTACAAACATTGTATGGTAGAGTTTCACCTTTGGAGATCAATAAATAGAGCAATTTCTGCCTTCTCAATTATCTATTTTCGTTGACTGTGTTGGATGATTGATATATTTACATGTGAGTTTTTCTTATTCCTTGTTAATACGTCTAATTAATAGCACTTTCAAGCGAAGGAGATATGTATATTGTAGATTATAGGTTATGCTAGTGATGCAAATAGTTTTAGTTGTGAGGAGAACTTATCATCCTTCTAGGATTGTATGTATCGTAGCTTTCTTATGAAATGTTTATGCAGTATCATTTGAGTATTGAGTTGTGCATATCAGCTTTTATTAGTTGATTGAAAACTGTGTGTTAAGCAGCTGTACATGTTTGAACAAATTTGGTGCATCACCATAGGATTTAATTTTCATTTTTTATGCACTCCTTCTCCCTTTTCCTTAAAAATTTTAGTAGTTAAGTGATAATACCAGTTAGGAAGTCGGCCTTCTCCAGAGGTTGACCTCTGTCTACAAGTGACCCACAGCTTTAGAGGTCTTCCCATGTTACACTGAGGTGTTGAACATCAGGTTCAATAGGGTGCAATTTTAGTGGATAACAGGTTGATCCCCAACGCCCCATGCATTCCTAACCTCTTGTATATCCTCCTACTCCTGCCATTCCTGCACTTGTGCATCATCATGTGGTAGTATCTGCATTAGGATCATTGATTACGCTCATAGGAAACCTTGATGAGCATAGTTTAGCGATGACTATTGCAACTAGAGACCATGACCATGGAGGAGTGATGTATGGAGTTGTTCCTAGTACCACTCCATGAGTGTTGACACCCCACATATGTACAAGTTTTCATCAAGTATTCTATGGACCTAATCAGGCTACACCTAGTTCAGGTGGACATGGAGATTCTAGTGGAGAATCTAGTGGCATCAGTTCATATGTTAAATTTCTTACTATAGAGCATCACCTTGCAGACCATTCGAGACAAGTATAAATATGCATGTACTTGTTTTTAATGAACATATATATCAAGAAAATTGCATTTTTTTAACAATCAAATTGTTTGGTGTAGATGACACTAACCATAGGGGAATCATCTACTCCTCGAGTTTATATGTCAACACTAGTGCTAGTTGGTAACCCTCATGGGGTATTTTGATTTCAATTTTTAAATAATGTGAAACAATTTTTTAACTTGACTTTTTTAATTTGTAATTCAATCACATGAACATATGTTTTAAATATTTATGTTGGTTCAGGGGATTCAATCGACTTCCACGTCAGTTCCACCTGAGGGGTTTTTTCTTAGTGCTCCTCCATTATCAAGTGTCTCGCATGAGGTGTAGGTACATGTATATTGTAAATTAAATTTAAAGATACTATATATTTACAATTTTATATTTTGAATTCACTATATGTCAAGCGTGCATGTACAAGTATTGTAAGCATTATGTCTATGTATGTAGATTGACACAACAATGAGAATGGGGATTAGACACACATTTGATGTGGAGGCAACTCGAGAGGCATCTAACTTTCAAGTTGTTTAAAAAAATTCTACGCAATGTCTGCACACATGAATATATATATATATATAAACCTAATTCAAGTACATATGTACTTTAAATTTGACCTTGTAGGACTTTATTAGTGCCATTTTCTTCCCTCGGGAGGTCACACCACCTCAACTAGGACATGCAAAGCAGCCTCATATGGTAATTTAATTTTTTGATTATTTTAAAGTCAATTACAAATTATACATCATGAATAACTTAAATTAAATTTAAAATTGAATATATATATGCTCATACATGTTAAATTATTTTTCTTTTATAGCATGAGACGTCCTATAGCTAAGCATGTAGAGATAGGTCTTGGAATAGAGGGATGCACAACAACCTCTTACAGTACAACTTAAATATGATAAATTATAAGTTAAATTGAATTAAATCATTTTTAATCATCTTACATCTAATTTAAACTTTCTTTCTCTTGCATGTAGATTGATTCATATCATGTAGAGATAAGTCCAGGTGCACCAGAGCATGCAAAGCAGCCTCCCATGGTAATTTAATTTTATGATAATTTTTTAATTAAATTGTCACTAAATCATTTTTAATCGTCTTACATCTGATTTCATCTTTCTTTCTCTTGTACAGAGTGATTCAGGTCATCTGGGTAGTCTGCATGGTGTGAAGAGGTCTCTTGATTATAGAGATGATATGAGTTAGATTATTTCATGGGTTGTATTTTTATGGACTTAATATCTTTATATTTCATGGATTTTATTGTCATGGACTTAATATACTATTGCACAAGCAGTTGTCATTGCACCAAAAGATCGCATTATTAATGCCCGATACAACCATTGGATTTATATAAGATCCAAGATTCACATGAGGCTGTTAAACCATGTCACGAAGCCCAAGCACCATGCTGGCCCACGCCAAGGAGACCAAGGGCAACACCTTGCAACAATCCCCCTAGTGCAAGCAAGGGGTTCAAACCTATCACCTCAACTTTGATACCAATTGTTGCACAGGTGATTGTCGTTGCACCAAAAGATTGACCTGTTAATGCTTGATTCAACCACTGGATTTATACAAGATCCAAGATCCATAGGAGGTGGTTAAACCATGTCACAAAGCTTGAGCATTGCGTTGGCCCACTAAGGAGGCCAAAGGAGACACCTTGCAACATATACTTCATGGACTTTATATTTCATGAGTTGTATTGTCATGGACTTAATATATTGTTTCATGGACTTTATTTCATTTTAGTATTTTATGGTCTATTATTATTAAATAGTAAAATTTACACATGTGCATTTAGGCATTTTATGTGAAATTAATATGAAATTGATAGGACATATTTGTACTTTACAAAAAAAATCATAGCAATCATCATACTTAGGGGGATCATATTTACTTCAAAGTACATGTCTCGTATTTAATTTCTACAATTGCTTAAGGGGATCAAAGAATTCAAACTACATGTCTCATGTTGGATCACAATTGATATAATTAAGCATTAGACTTTAGAGTGACTCATCATAACAAATGATATAATTAAGTATCAATATTTAGGATATGTGGACTAATAGGATGTCTTAAGGGGATCAAATACTTCAAAGTACATGTCTCATATTTAATTGCAATTGATGTAATTTAGGATGACTCATCATAGCAATCACATTCTATACAAAAATAGTGTCAATGTTAATTTAATTATGTCGTAATATGATGTCTTAAGGGGTCCTAATAGGATGTCTTAAGGGGTCCTAATACGATGTCTTAAGAGGATCAAAGAAGTTCTCAAAATTTGGTGAAGTTGCCCAAAGCAACCAAATTTAACAATAATACAATCAAATTTAAAGTAAATTCAAAATAGAAAAACATGCACATTTAACAAACAAAATATATAGAATATTGATTTTGATATATAAAAGTGTAGAGTATAATTGTGTATGTACATGTATACAAATTTGTACAAAACGTGTAATTGTGTAATTGTGTATGTACATATATGCCAACTCAAAACAATGTTTACAAAATGTGGCTATGCCATCTCAAGAAAATTTGAAACTTGTGGGGAATGTAGTAGGCATTCACGCCACCTGATATCAAAATGATACAAGCAATTTCAATATATCATCAAAACATGTATTTTAATTTATATAAAACTATCTATATACACAACTTGTACATGTATTTGCAAGTGCCTCACACATGTGTATAGGTTTAATCTGCATCCTCTCCTTTTTGTTTCAAAGTATGAGATCAATGTGATGATGTCTTAAGGATACAAAAAAGGATAATAAATCAATTTTAACTATTAATTCCCAAGTACTATCAATATATATAATCAAAACATGTATTTAAATATATTCTAACTAATAATTACCTATTTTACCAAGTATTACATGTTGCCTAGGTTGAATTGATACATGGACTCTCCTTTTTGTCTCAAAAGTATGTGATGAATTTGTTATGATGGCCTAAGGATATAAAAGGACAATTTAAATCAATTTCAACTAATAATGCACAAGCAATATCAAAAAATGTATTTAATGTATTTAAAAGGACAATATAAAACTAAAACTATATTTACCTGTATTTACTTATTCCATTGTAACATCTGCATCCTCTCTTTTTTGCAACACACCTATGATTTTCATATGCTCTTCCATAGAAATTTCCCATATCTCTTTATTTGCAGGTCTTCCACAATACCTCACTAGTTTAATATTTGTTGCCACCACCAAATGTGAGTAGTGTATAATCTTCTTATGTGTTTCATAATCTTTGAATGCAGGCAAACCATTCTTCCTTATTAGGTATTTTCGTAGTCAAGTGCCAACAACCACCATCAAACCTATTGGAAAATGATAGCCATCATCAAAGAAGTTCTCAAAATTTTCTTAAGGGGATCAAAGAAGTTCTCAAAATTTTCTTAAAGGGATAAAAGACTTGTTATCAAAATTTACTTAAGGGGATGTCTTAAGGGGATCATCGAATCTATTGGATAATGATAGCCATCATCATCTTCTCAAGGTGCTATTAACTTATGTTTAGTCTCCACATAATGATCCAACCAATATTTTATTTCCTCTTCATTCTCCTCAGGTGCAACAACAACATACACATGTCCTGCAAATAAAATTTGATTCAATAACTTGCACATGTCCATATAATTTGACCAATCTACATACATGCATTCATATGTATATAAATAAATAAAAGAACTAAAAAATAATAATAAATTGAATTAAATTACCTTCTTGTACAAGGTTTGAAACACATTCATAATCATTTGGTGTAAACACTTGATCATTGTCTTCAATTATTGTTTCATATTGATTGTGTGCTTGTGCAAGCATCAACAATCTTTGCTTCCACTCTTCAACCCATTATGTATTATCACATGCTTCTCAATCTCCTAAAATACAAAACTGACAAAAACATGCAAGCTCTCTTGTCCAGATAGTCCACGTGCTTGCATTCAAACTCTTAAATGAATGTCATTTAGTAGATCCACCGATTGTCTCACAATAAAGTCTAGGTAGAATGTTCTCTTCTTCAACCAACCAAAAGAATTGATGAACTATAGAGTACTCACTTGATCCAAGTGTGGATAATATTGTATTGCACTAATCCACAATCCCACATGCATCTTTAAATTTTACTGCATCCTCAAATTTTAATTGCTCTCTAGCAAGAATTCTTTTAACACGCACACCAACTACATCATGTTCTCCTTTACCATGTATAGCTTCAAAAAACTCCACATATGTTGGAAATTATGTTCTTTGTGAACCCTAATTAACCAATAAATCATTCAAGCATTCTTGAACTACCCCATACAATTATCTAACCATATGAGATGTTTTGTCATTTGGATTCCTCTTTCTCTTAAATTTGTATAAAATATTTTGAAACAATATTGAACAAACTTTGACGAGTGTAATCGGTTGTCACTCAAATAGAAATGATACTCCCTCAAAACTTTTCTATCATCCTCTGTGCTATCATCTACATATCTATAAACAATATGAACAAACATAGCCACTTGTACTGAATTGTAATATTGTGATTGGATTTCCTCTTGTGGAGCTAGAGTATATTTTTCCACAAAATCAACCACATATAGTATAGTACCAATTGGAAATGTGTTTGTACATACTCAAAATTGTCCATCAAACCATTGAGCATGTTGAGAGTGCTTGACATATTTTGGTACAATCTTACTCTTAAATTCTAATATGAATGTATGGACACTAACTTTTTCTACAATTAAATCACAATGCTTTCCAATTTTTTCGTCTTTTAAATAATAGTCAACATTCTTAAATCTTTTAACATCCACTAATTATTGTCCAAAATAATTTTCAACACTTTCATGCATACAAACTCTTAAGAAAGAAAGATTGCCACTACTAGTGCATTGTCCAAAAATATATGAACTTAAATAAAATAATTTCCCATTAGATATTTCACAAAAGAAACTTGATATAAGCTCCTTTATTGTTTTAGGTGGCATATTAATACCACATTCTTGCATATAATTATGTTAGTATGTAAAGTACAACGTATATATCAAAACACATTATAATAATAACGAAATTGAACATGTGTTTTACAACAACAAGATATTTGTTTCTTATTAATCTGTACATACCAAGGTTTACATTTTTTAAAAGATCTTCAAATGACTTATTCTAATATTACCAGGTAACACTAAATCACCACAATTTTTTTTATAAAATTCAGTTTGCATTGTATCTAATAGGTGTTTTGGATGAGGATCACAAACTTTGGACCCCACTCTTCATTTTAAAACATCTCTAGCATTAGATGATACCCTAGGATTATCATTCTAATATTTTTCAATCAAAGATTTGATTTCAGCATTCAATTTCATATCAGATCTCGGGAGTCGACCACTAAAACGCCAAAATTGGTTGATTGGATCATTTTCTATACTTTCTCTTATCTTTGTTGCTCTTACCAATTTTTTAGGATGTATTTTTAGAATTTAACTAATATTGGTTACCATTCTTTTATTCAAAGTTGCTTTATTAACTATAGCAATTGTTATAGCTCATCTTGTTGCATTCTTATCTTTAGATCAACTATTATTTCTGATTGACTCAATGGAACTAGCAACAGTAGACATAACATCTAGTATTATCATTCCAATATTTTTCAATCAAAGATTTGATTTCAACATTCAATTTCATGTTAGATCTCGGAGTCGACCACTAAAACGCCAACATTGGTTGATTAGATCATTTTCTATACTTTCTCTTCTCTTTGTTGCTCTTACCAATGTTTTATGATGTATTTTTAGAATTTCACTAATATTGCTTACCATTCTTTTATTCAAATTTGTTTTATTAACTATAGAAATTGTTATAGCTCGTCTTGTTGCATTCGTATCTCTAGATCAACTATTCTTTCCAATTAACTCAATGAAACTAGCAATAGTAGACATAACATTTTTTAGTGATTGAACTTTTCTTCTTGGTTTAACAAAATGTCTAACTTTTTCATTACTTTTCTCATTTTCCACATTCTCATTAATTGCATAATTAGTTGACAGTGAAATGATAGTTTTTTACAATAAAAAAATCTTTGTATATAATCTATTGGCATGTGTTCTTATTTGTCTCCGAGAAATCTTAAAAGGAAGATTATCCAAAACATCTCTTTCAATTTTATTTTATTTTTAAAAATAATTTTCAACATCACATCCTGGATTTTCATTTTCATTATCAAATTCAAAACGATTTTCATTTTCATCTTCATTTTCATCAACAAAACGGTTTTCATTTTCATTTTCAATAAAAGGATTTTCATTTTTATTTTCAATAAAAGTATTTTCATTTTTATTTTCAATAAGAGGATTTTCATTTTCAACAACAAAACAACTTTCATTTTCATTTTCATTTTCAACAACAAAACTATTTTTATCTTCAATTTCAACAACAACAATTTGACTCAAATCTTGAACTCTACAAATATTATCGATGTCAACATTGTTATATCCAACTTCTTTTAAATCTCCCATAAACACTGTTTCCATTTCATTCAAAGGTGGATTTGAAGACATACTTGGATTTGTGCCTATTGAAACATTATCCATAGTATTGAAAGGGGGATTTGAATACATACCAAGAGTAGTTTGTATAATCCTATTAGTTTCTACATTCACCTCTTGCAAATTTGCATTGTCTACATCCATGGTCTCCTCAATGTTTTTATCTTCAATAGTTGTGGAATTGAATGTTTCAATATTATTCATTGATTGAATCCTCATTCTTTTATCTCTTTTTCTTTTTGCCTCCTCTCTCTTTGCTTCAATCTGTTTAGGGGTCAATACCTTCCTATCTTTCCTCTCATGATTAAAAAATTCTAAAGTATGTACAAATGAATGCCAAAAACTTGAAAGTCTTCCTTCTTTGCATCTCCTTCAAACAAGTAGCAATTGAACAAAATTCCACTCAAACACTGTCCCAATGATGTCTCCTTTCAAAATTGAAATAAAATCCCAAGTTGTAGAGCCTCTACAAGACAAAAGTTGATAGAAAATAGTGAATATATCATTGTCGATCGTACAAAACAAGTTGCACGTCCGACAATGTACTTGTTTGATAGTAAAAATTTAAAAAAGTTCAAAAATAACTTGGGATCCCATTTAATAAACTAGATCCCACTCTATAAATTGAGATCTCATTTAGTAAACGGGATCATGATCCCTTTTCAATGGACAAGATAGGAAATGGGGTCCCATTTTGTAAAATTTGAATTTTAGGTTGGGATTTCGCTTTGTTAACTGATTTAGGAAAAGGGTTGGGTACCCAGACCTAGGCTTTGAAAGACTTGGTTTGCCCTACAAGTTGAAGGTCATGTTAATATCACAAGAAAATAGTGACTTTGGGCATATGTCTGAAGACCTTTTTTGTAGAATTTTTTGACGAAATTACAACCCATTATAGATGAGACAGTATAGATTCCAAATATGTAATTTTTTTTACAATTGGATTATTTTTTCTATTTTTCAATTTATTTTTGATGAAACAGATCCACAAACTTGAATTATCACTTGGGTATTTTAGTATTTTAATAACTTTTTATTAAAATATTGTTTTGAAAAAAAAATTGTATAAAAGAGTACTTCAAACAATTTTTTTCAATTTGAAAAAAAAAAATTAAAAAAATGATAAATTTAGGTCATCTTATGCGTAACATATACAATGATCTTTCAAAACACCAAATATGGCTAATAAAAAATTAACAAAAAAAGATATTCAATAAAAAAACTACAAAAAATATGGAAAGCATGCTTAAGTGAGTTACAAATGTTTTCCCAAAAGGATTTAGAAAAATATGATTATTTTAGTCAAAATATGGATGGCGTACACGTGCATGGTATAGTAAAAAAAGTGACTTTTAAACAATGGTTTTTAGAAATGCCTATTGAAAATCAATTTGTATCATTTGGGTATTAAAATAAATTACACATTTGAAAACTAGATTTTGAGTACTATATTTTATGATCAGTGACTTTTTTTAAGATTACATCTCTAAGTGCTTCAAATTTTAAGGTCAAATGTGATAAATTATGAAAATCAGGGAAAACACTTCCATTTTTTTGGCCAAAAAGTGGACTCAACTTCTTGCCAACACCCTTGTTTATTTTCTTTATAATTTACTACGGCTGATTTTTCTCAAAATCTAGCCCACTAAAGTGCCTAGGCAAAATGTAATGCCACAAAATTGCACCCTAGGGGCAATTTCACATTTACGCATTTGGCCTTGCACTTATTACACTTAATCACATTTATGATAAGAACCTCGAATGGGTCAGAATTTCACGATTCTAACTTCGCGAGGACCAACGATGAAGCGACAATAGTTTGCCATCCCATTTCCCAAAAAATGGTGTTGGTCGCCTACGCAACACTTGGATGTCTGAGCAACGTGCTAGCGTCCACGCATTTTTTTGAGTTTGAAATGCAAAATCTTGGAATCTGTCATAACCCCTTCCCTTAAGGCATTGTTATTAAGACTTATTACATTATCAATATATTTCTATGCTATGTAAAACCATTTCAAAACACTTTGGTTGGATGAATATATTATTATCTAAGAATTGAAACATTATTTATTTTGTCAAACATTATGTTGTCTCATAATACTTTAATAGTGAAAAGCATTTCTCTTGATATTAATGGGTTTATATGGCAAACAATAAAACTCTAGTTTTCATCCTGTCTAGGGAACACTCCTTTTTCCAATGGTAGTGTACATAAGATTAGTTTCTTAAGCAAATGTCAAGTGAATTATAGAGAAACAACATAAAGAATATATAATGGATGAATAAATATCAATTACGGGGAATAAATCATATTTCAAATTATGTGTAACACCAAGAAAACAAATTGATGGACAGTTACCCAAGAAAAAGTGTTCAAGCATGCATGAGAATAGGAAATGTTGGAAAAGCATTGGATTCAAGAAACTTCATAGGCTCTATATATAGGGATAGAAAATAGTGAACGGGGATGCACAAAGAAGTGGGGACAAAGGATAAGCAGGTTGTAGACACTAAAATTTGGTCTAAGCCTGCGATGTAGTTTCAATTTCTTCATAATTCATATTGTCATGGTCATGATTAAATAATATTAGTTATTTAATTACTTTCTAAAAGTCATTTCTCATCTATTAATTAAATAACTTTTAATTATTTAATTAATTCATTCTAATATTTATTCTTCTATTAATTAAATAATTTTAATTATTTAATTAATTCATTCTAATATTTATTTTTCTATTAATTAAATAATCTTAATTATTTAATCAATTCATATTATCTTTATTCTATTCTGATTAATTAAATAAACATCTTTTATTTAATTACGTCACTAATTAACTTTATCCTCCTTAAATTAAATAAATTCTTATTTAATTTATCTTTATCATATTTTCGACTATAATTAATTAAATACTTTAATTATTTGATTATTCATTTAACTTTTTCTTCACTTAATTAAATAAATCTTATTTATTTAATTAATCCTAAAAATGTCGAATCTTGAATTAAATAATCATTTAATTCATAAAAGTATATTTTTAACACATTCCTCTATATTTAGATAAATGTTTAAGCTATCTAAGTATGCATTTCCACTTGAGTTGAGATCTATTTGAATCAGTCAGTTATCACCTGATTTAATGACTGATTGTCTTTTGCGAATAAACTCTTTGTCATAACCAGTTAGTCGTCTAGTTCTAACTCGTATGCATGTACATGCTTATTAATTAAATATTTTTATTTAATTAATTAAATTTTGTGTGTGGTCGAACAGAACATTGCTTTTAATCTATCTTTATCTTTGTCATGCAAACATTATTTTTCTATTTTCAAATACCAAACTCGAAGATTAAATCATTATTTAATCTTTATCTCTATTCTTAGGTTTTATCACTCATGTCAATACTAATAGTTATCATAATGCATGTCAAATCCTTTAATTTGGATCGTCTGTTTAGCTTTCAATCTTGGCCTCTCATTCGAATGATCAATTTTCTATAAATTGATCTAACTTTCATCATTGCAACTCCTCCCGAAATTGTATGACTTTTGGAACACTTGTTAATCTTCGATATTTTGCTATAATCACATAAATCAAATGCTATACTTGCACACATACTAAAAGTCTAAGGGCAAGAATACCAATACGACAAAATGGAGAAAGACAACAGAGATTATCCATAGAGTTACATCGATCTTTAGTGAGATTGTTTTATGTTTTAACTATTTCCTTTGTTCTTTGTTGTTTAACTTTAGATTGCATTAGAGTTTAATTGCTATTGTTAATGCATCAACCTTTCCTGTTTTCATGATGTTACACAGGCAAGTCACTTCATTGCGAGAAAACTCACACAAGTGTGTACAAATTTATTTGCTAATCTATATGAATAATGCTTGAAACGTGTGCTTTCTGTTGTTTGTCATGCTTATTAGGCATTGGATACTCTAGATGAAGTCTTTGTAGTATTATAGGTTGTGTGCAGATTCAATTTCATTAGGAATGCAGCCGCGTCCATTATCATTGCATTAGAAAGAGTTAAGTCCGTTCTGGAGTATCTTTGCCTCTAGTATCGCTATCCATTGTTTGCACTAACCAATGCATCCATTCCAAGCTTTGCTATTGTCATCCAACCATGACAATCAACTAGATTACAAGAAACCACTCTGTAGCGAATCGTCCTGCTACATTGATGGTCGATATGCTCTTCCATAATAACGTGAATAGTTGAACATGTAGGATCTTTCTTTGGCATATCGTTTATCCTCTAACCTCTCCTCTCTCGGCCTTAGGTGACTGCCAGTGTATGAAGTTTTGTGTTTCTGTCTACCTCTGTTTCGTGTATTCGACTGCCTCTGTTTTGAGTAACAGTCAGCCTCTGTTTAGTATATATGTTTTCCTTTGTTTAGATCTGGAGTCGGAGATGAAGTCGTTCTCTTTCCTTTCTGTGTATCCATCCGAAGTTGAAAATAAAACATTAGCTAAAGTGTATAAGATTAAAGGAGATCTTATATAAATTCTTTAAAAATGAATAAATCTTCTAGTGGAATTTGTAATTTTACTTTGCTATCTTGAATCTCATCACCAATAGTTTTGTTATCCATGATTAGGGTTTTAGTCTTTGGAAAACTAGAAGGTCATTTACTTGATGAATGGAATTGGATTTTCTTTTAAGCTTATATACTTGTTTCTTTAGTTGTATGAGTAAATAAAATTAGACGTTTTTATAAAGATGGAATAGAACCTATTGGATGGTTTACCACCAGTAGATAATTTTGTTAGACTTGGAATTGGATGGTTTACCGCCAATAGTATATTTTGTTTAGAATTGTTAATTGATGGTTTACTGCCATTGGTTAATTTGTTAGAATTGTAATTTGGACGTCTTGCCACCAATAAAAGTATTTGAAAGCTTAAAATGTTATTTACTTTTCTTAATCAATAGTTCAACTCCCTTACACTGTATGCTCTCACCTCACCTCCATGAGGATCTTGGTGATCATAAAGTGTAGGGGAGTATTGTATTATATGTTGGATAGAGTTCCCTTCTAAACCAAATATTTTAAGGTGGAAGGAATACTATGTCTCTTTTGCTCAATTAGGGTCTTTCACCTAATGAAAAGAGATAGATCCCACACCCAAAATCTAGGTGGTTCACTCAAATAATGGATGTATGATGGAATTAAGGCTAAATGAAATGATCTAAGTGCAACTAGATGATGAAATTGATGGATGAATAATGCAGAATGGTTATGATTTAGGGTTTAGAGAGTTGATTTTATAGGTAATTCACCTTATTAGCCCGTAAATTGGATCCCTAAGGGCAACATGTAAAAATAATAAACTTAAATTTTAATTTTTCCTGCTCAAAGGTCAAAAATGGCCCAAATGGGACTCATTCACCACCTTAGGTGAATCAGTCCCACCTGGCAGGGACTCATTTGCCATAGGTGGTGAATTAGTCCCAGTGGGGCCTATTTAACAGCTAGGATGCTAGGAAGTAAGGAAATAAGATTTATATGATGTCTATATCAGTTATTTCATCAAATATTGCCTTGGGATGCACAATATGGGGTAATAAGTTCCTATTAATAATGATGAAAAGGTCAATTAGGGCTTGGGACATAGAATTCAATGTGAAAGTGTGATTAAATACACTTTTCAACACTAAAATGAGGTCTGCATAGCCTAGGAAGGCACAAGAACCAATGTGAATGTGTAAAACACATTACAACACTAGGTTAACGTTAAGTTTATATTACAAGCCTTCTAGATTAATGTGAGGATGTATTTAAATACATTTTATAATGTTGAATTAAGGGGAGATGGGTTCGTTAAGTCTAGAGAGGCATGAAAGTCTTTTTCAACACTTTACAACACCTTTACAAGACATTGTTAGATGCATTTGAAAGGGTCCAAGACCTAGTGTGGACACAACACCAAATCAAGGCCTCATTAAGTCCAATTTATCATCAATTATTCCAAAATCAAGCAAGTTATCTTTTTTCTATGGTACATTTAGCCCCCACTTTAGTGAGAGGATGAACTTGCTTCAAACTCACACTAAAGTAGGCATTCAAGAGAGATCTGAATGTACAGATGCAGATGACAAAGAATGAAAAAGATAAAGAAGGGAGTCAAGCCCCCAGGATCCAAGATCTTAAGTCAAACCATCAAGATACATAATCATGCAATGGCAAGGACTAGGAAGAAGAGAAAGATGAAAATGAAAAAGTGGATCAAGCTTCAATCATTTGTCCAGCTAGTTGTGGATCAGATCTAATTTGTTTGTCAGAAAAGAAAATGCATACTCACTCTAGGGCGACGAAACTCTTAGTTGTCTGTTAGGTGAGAAATCCCTAGAAGGTGATATACACATATGACCGATATATGCTCACAAACACACAGGTGACTATGATGAAATTCATGCCTCAGAGTGGGCTTCCCACTCAACCATACCAAAGTTATACCTTCTAATAACTTTAATAAGATGCCACAAAGGAAAATGATTTTTGAGCTCTACGAGGTAAGAAAAACTTCATATGCTTGACACTCATAGACATTGTTAATGCAAAATAGTGTAAGAAATGTTCAAATGGATTTTTCTTAGTTCATACAATGTCCCATCTTAGGGAACATCATGCTCAATGTCTCCAAGAGAGGATAAGTGCAAATGATCTCATTAAGCTACTAGATATGTAGCCTAATAAAGCTGCAACAACGGTGTTTGTGGAATCGACCCTTTAAATCGTTGGAGAGTAATAAGGAACATGTCTTAATAATATTCCAAGGGGTGAGAAATCCCCCTTCGAAAGCGAAAATCTAATAAGATAAATTAAATGAATTTTGACATTAGTTGATCTAGCTTTGGGGGGGAATAAAAAAAGGTTTCATAGCTTTTCATACTTGTTCCTTGTGGGTGGCAATTGACGAGTACTATCTAGGAGCAAGGGGCCCTAAAAAGGGTTGTGCCCACAAAAGCAATTATTATTAAAAGATGATTAATGTTGCTTAGGGGTTTGGTAGGGTCCGTTGGACTCATTACCAATACGATTGGGTGGTTATTAAACTAAATCATACTTAAATATAATTAAATTTAAGCCATAACAAGTTGCATACTCAACGGAGCCCAAATGGTTCCAGTGGACTCAGGACTCGTATGGTCCTGATGGGTCTAAGACTTTGCCAAGAGCATTAATTTATTTACCCCATTTGGGTAAATACATCTATTCTGTTGAATAGATAGATGGGTCCCAAATGGACCAAATCCTAATCTGTATGGTTAGAAACCCATCCCGGTAGGATGGAAGTCTATTTCGTTTGAATAGAAATTTTAGTATGTAATTGTTATGCGTAATACTAAGTAAGGAATGTTTCAAATAAAAATGCATATAAGAACTTTATTTTTTATTTTTTTGGGATAAAGTCATTACAAAATCTTGACTTGTGACACGTGTTCCTACAGTCAGAACTCTGAGTGTAATGGCTCCTTCCGCCTGTTGCAGTAACAAAACTCTCTCCTTGCGCTCATTTTGGGGGTTCCTACTCATTCCAACACTCCAATCTTTGGATCTCACTCTATTTTCTAGCTCTTGCTTTTTTGATCTTGCTTCTACAATGAAGCCCTACTAGACTGAGGTCCCTCCAATAGCCAAAGCTCTTTTGCAAGCCTTCAACGATGTGTTTGTGTAGTCAAGAGGGGGTCATGGATTGTTGGTAACATTCTCTTGTTTCTTACCTATTTGTGAATAGATTACTTCAAATGCTTACTTTTCTATTTTGTGGTATAGGTTCTCCTCTTGAGCGGGGATTACTTTTACCACTTCATATTTGTTCACTTTGTCCACCTTTTGTATCTATTTGGTTAGTCTGTGGAGTTGGGAACACCAAAGTGGGAGCTTGACTATGGAAAGCCTCGAAACAACCCCAAAAATTTTCCTCGTCTATCTTGTGTGCAGGTTGTCAAGGTGAATTTTGGAGGAAGGCTTCAAGCGCGTGATCATTTGTAAGTTTTCTCTTGGCTTTCATTCGTATTTTTTGGCATTCCCTATTTTCTATTTATTCATTTCACTAAACAAACATCTAGTCTGAGTATGTTAGTAAGGTTAAAATATTTCTTCTTAAGGTTTTAGTTATCTGTTTGTCTTGGACGCCAATGCGTCCCCTGAACTTTAGTGCACCACACTGGCATCTTGATTTCGTGTTGTAGTCCTTTGGTCGAGAGATACTCCTTCTGTGGCAGAGATCTCAATACCCTACTCCCTCAGATTTTGAAGTATTCTATTTGAATATTGTCCTTAGTAAGATATTCTTTGCAATTTCTTCGTTCGGCTACATTTAGTAAAGCTTGAGGTAGTTTAGGGCAATTCGCTCCCTGGGATTCTCTTGAGAACAAAGAGACTCATGAGCAACAAATCCCCCTTCTTTACACTTTTTCTTTTTGTTTAGTTTAGTGTTTACTCACTAGAACTATTATCTCACTCCTTGCTATCAAAAAGTGTTTACTCTCATTCAAAATAAGGATGGTAATTAATTCAATTTCATGTCAAGTAGTAGAATGGTCAATCATTTATGCAAATTTTCCTAAGACTATTGAGTAAGTGCTTTTCATCCCAAAATCTTGCACACTCCCACAACTAGTCTTGTTAAAGTAATAGACTAATGTTGTGAGCCTTAGATGTATTACTCAACATGAACCTATCATCGATATTTTCTTTGCAAATTAGCATTAAATTTTTTGCTAATAAAAATTTATAGAAATCTAGTTTAGAAATGGATGTTATTTTTTGTGAACACTACAACACCCTTTCATCTAATTATTCTCCACAAAATGTTAAATGAAATTTTCTAAAAAATTAAGAGTTCAGAGAATTCTAGCATAGAAAAACACTCAAGATGTAGACATTTTAAAATATCCCAAACTTAAATATACTTTCTTATTCCATTTTCCATTAAATATCCTATTCTATTCCATTTTCCCTCAAAAATCTCATCCTATTCCATTTTCTCAAAAATATCTCATTCTATTCCCTTTTTGTCTTGTTTTGATTCAATGTCAAAGTTTGCATAACTTTGTTTGAGGTCAAGATACAGACATTTTAAATATCCAAAACTCATATCTTGTTATATTCCATTTTCCCTCAAATATCTTGTTCTATTCCGTTTTCTCTCAAATATCTCACCTTGTTCCATTTTCCTACAAATATCTCAACATGTTCCCTTTTCCCACAAGAGTTCCTTTATCTTATTTTGATTCAATGTCAAATGTGAAAATTTTAAATATCCAAAACTTATATGTCATCTTATTCAGTTTTCCCTCAAATATTTCATCCTATTCCATTTCCCCTCAAATACTTCATTCTATTCCATTCTACCTTAGATATCTTGTATTATTCCATTTTCCCTTAAATATTATTTGTTCTTCCATTTTCCCAAAAATATCATATCCTATTCCAAATTTCAAGATGACATATTATGTTTCATATTATTTTTTTCCATATAAAAAAAATACAATTAATTAAGTATTTGATATTATATAATCTAATAACTTCTTTTGTAAAATTTAAAAATTCAATCTTGAAATTGAATCAAATTTCAATCTTAAATAACACAAAAATGAAATGAAAAAGCTGATTTGAAGACATGAACATATGTATAAAAATGAGTGCAAATGCATTGAATTTTGTACAAATGAAGTTAAATCAGCTGTGTACAAATAAAGATGCAGGATAGGGAAAGGTGGCATTCCATCAAAATGGGCCCAAAAGAAATTAGAAATTGGCATGGGTAGCAAATTACATAATTTACGTGTTCAGAAGTTTACTTTTATATACAACTATGCGCGGATATTGAGGAAATCAGACCCGGCGGAACAGGAACAGCATTATACGTAATCAGTGGGGTAACGGATGGACCCATCTTGCCTCTACTGATCGCAAAACTGCCCCCCCAGCCCCCGCAAAAGTAGGGTGGCATTGAAAAAGTGTATTCCCGCGCTGAGTGGTGAGTGGATCCTAAGAAGAAAATAATGACACACATTGTGGAGAATGTAATTATTATCAGTGGGTTGGTGTTGTATAGCTCAATCTTACTACATTGGATTCTTGAAAGGGTTGTCATGGCTTTTTGGATGCTTTAAACCGTTGAATAGCTTATGGCATTCAATTGTCGGAAGAAATCGTTTCAGCACTGTGTCGGAGCTTCAAAGAGAACTCAGTAAGCATCAGTATCAAATTCAAAATCCCTTTCTATTAAGCATCTGATGGTTGCATTCAATCTAGGCTAATTTAGTGTCAATTACAGTTTAATGGATGAATTCAGTAACTAAATAGTCGTTTTATTTGCAAATTTGTATTGTAAGCAATGGAACCTTCTTTTCTCTTAACTGCAAATGAAAGCTCAAGCTCTATCTGTCTTCATCATTTGTTGAATGAAGTACCGGACCATAAGCATGATATTTACGACTATGTTCAAGACAGATTTTGAAACTGATGGTATTTTAGTTTGTCAAATTGTATAGACTACCTGAAGAGGTACTAAATTCTTCTCGTTTCCTGCATCTTGGGCCTTACTCACATGACATGAAATGGTTATGCCATACCAAGTTAGATTTCTTTCACTTTTAATGCTTTGTGAAGCTAAGAGTGAACTGCATTCTTAAAATTTATAATACATGGCCTACAGTTACACTAGAATGTATAATATAATCGTTACACACCACACCACAACCTTGCCAAATGTCTACTGGAGTTGTGGATCACCTTATTGTGGGTGAGGAGATTTAACTGTGGTCGCCGCTGGGATCATGGGCCACCATGGTGCTGGAAGGGGAATTTGAACTCGGGTCAAATTATTGTGCCTGTGCACAAATTGCCCCTACACAGCAACCACTTTACACCGGCAATTCAATTCATTGCTCGTTTGGTTAAATCAAACCTGTATTGGGCCTTTACCTTATGCTGAGAGAGGGGTAGACAAATATGTTAAGGGACCTGTCCGATTCTGCTTCCAATGTGGAGGATTCCCTGGGCTGGTTGGGTTGCATGCAAGTATGACCATTAAGTATGATCCTTGAAATCAAAACTTAACATAAATTATTCCAGATAACAAATTTAAGTGCAAGAATAAGTAAAATTGTAGATTTGGTTGTTTTAAATTGTCTTCCTCTGCAATCGTGGTGGTAAGAATTGGCCTGAGACCAAATCCCTTTGCATCCTCTAACCATAAAGGTGGTTGAACACTATACATTATAGATTCGATTTGGATCGGATAGTCAAAAACATCAGTTTTCTAGTAAATTTCAGGACTTAAATTACTTGTAGATGCGTGGAGAACTTTCATGTGAATACATTGGAAAGTTTCTTCAACAAAGAAATCTTCTGAATTGTCTGGCAAGGCATTACATAGACCCCCATCTTTTTATGGATTGGGTGAGTCTCTGCTTTTTGGAAGATTAAAGGGCAAACCTACACCTTTCTTCTTTCTTTAATATGCCTGTGATGCTGAGCTGTGGGCCATTTATGTTAAGTTTTGATTTCAAGGATCATTTGACTTCTTGTAGCAAGCAAGGCCATTCAATACATGTTCAATGTTCTCAACCAATTTTCGCAATGAAGGGTAGAGTGATAAAGAAAAGTACAACCCAATCATTTATTTTGTGTTAAGTTGAAGTCTTTCACATGCATTGTTGTATGATTGTGCCATTTTTTCCACATCAGATTCCAGTTGGCTTTTTTCTTTGTTGAGAACTCTATTTTTTGATTAAAGATAAAAGAAGAATTTTGAAAGGGCCTCCAACCTTAACAAGTCAACAGAGAAAAAATGGCAAAATACAGTTAGAAAACAGCCTAGCTACGGCATAATTTTAGCATAACAGTCCAAGAGAAGATAGCCCAAGCACCAGTTATAAGGCCAAAAAGAAATAACATTACAACAACCACCAAGCACCAAAAAAGAAGACACAACAGAGATTAAAGGCTAAAGCTGATTAAGTGCCACTGCAGCTTCCCATTTCTCCTGAAGGAAGTCAAGATGCTTTTCCAAACAAACGTATCCTCCCCCTCCTTTGTCATCGAGTCTTTTGTCTTTTTGCCTCTGGTTTTGGAACTAGGGCCCTCGTTCCCCCTATGGAGAGTGGGATCTCAATCTTTCCTATAACAATTTGATGCTGCTGGCACTGTTCTTTATAGTTGTTGTTCTTGTGTCAACCACTTTTCTTAAGTTGGCCTTGATATCCTGGAGGTCTTTGTCCATCAGTTCCAACTTTTCCGCTTGCTTGGTGTTTCCAGCTTTCAATTTATTGATTTCTTCCATGGCTTCCCAATGCTTAAGGTTTAGCAATTCTTCATCCCTTGGAATGAATATCTCACCACCAAATTTCTTGATCATCAAGCAAGATTAAATATTCATTTTGTTAATTTCTAAGAAGAACCACTTCAGGATTTTATAGTGGACCGCAACTTCCTTGGCCAAACCAACAAACTTACATTGAGAACTCTAGTATTAAGAAGCCTTTTTGGGATTTACATGATTTCTTCTTTTTGGTTTTGGATTTAACCGGTTAACCTTGGTGTTTATCTTCTGTAACTTCCATGTAACTGTCCTGTAAATTATCTAATAAGCTCATATTGAGAACCAGTGGTGGCTTCACTATTTTCTATTTTTTTCTAGGAAGCTTTTTCCATTTATTTTCCCCTTGTGGTCAGGTTTTGTAAACACTTACTGTATAAACTGAAGTAGAGTAACCTTCCTGTTAGATGCTTGGGTCTGGTATCACTTCTATGTAAGGGTAATCAAGTCTCTGATTTCCACTGATTTTGTTTGTGTAATGTCATGAGTTTGTTGATTGAGTTGTCTGGCTTATTTTTTACAGTGTATCCTTCTGTTTGTTGCTTTGATTTTGTGCTTGTTTATTGGCTTGTTGTTTTGTTTTAGTTGGTGCTAGTTGGAAGCTTCTTTGAAAGGTGCCCATATTTGTGACATAATCTGCATTTAAACTAGATGCTTACTTAGTCCACAGGTTGTTTCCAGATATGGCCCAATTCTAAGTTTTTTATTTTCTCAGGAACATGATTTTCATAGTCCAGATTTGTGCAAATCCCAATGTAGTTGGTCAAAGTGTGATCCTTAGTAAGATCTGAGGCACAAATAAATTCACCCCAAATGGTTGTCTATGATTTTCATTGTTCAATGCCTTGTTTCTGGATTCTGTAGGCAGTTCAAAATGTTTGACTCAAACCAGGGCTCTACAAGGCAATTCTTTCATTAAAATTGAACTATATTGTGCACTGTTTCACAAATAGTTCTGCTCTATTCATAAACACATACTTCTATGAGAAACTAGTCCATCTTCTTTTCTGGCGAATAATATGGTGAAATATCACCCGAGTTGAATAGTCATAAATTGGCATTGTCCCAAGAGACTAGCAATACTTAAAGTCTTGCTAGAGACAAAGATTCCACACTTCTGTGATCTTGCATGAGATTATCATTCCTATTAAAATAAGATCCTATTGCAGAAAAATTATTTCCATGCATTAACATCTTCCATGACACCTAATTTAATTGCAAATAAGCTAAATGAAAATTATTTAATCCTAAATTTAAGTGAAGTAATTTCCTTTTAGTGAGAGCCTGTTACTCCATTAGGGGTTACTGTCAGCACCCAAAATCGTTTCAATGCAATGCTGAAGTTCAATGATGATTGATAGATTCACAAACATAATAGAGGTGTTTTGTTTTCTCTCTCAACACCATCCATAACCCTGTTTAGCTGCTTTGTTGTGCCCCATTCTGCATTTGTCAAACCCTCTGAGCTCATAAATACATATTTCCATGAGATCCTAATTCTTGGCCTTCTTTTCTAGTGATTAATATGGTGAAATATCACTCAGGTTGTGTAGTCTTTGATTTGAATCCTCCCAAGAGATTAAGAGTATTTAAAGTCTTGGTAGAGACGGTTATTCCATGCTTTTATGTTCTTGCATGAGATTTTCAATCTTATTAAAATAAGATCCTATTTAGAACAATAATTTCCATTCCATATCATCTTATGTAATACCAAACTTAAATGCAAATAAGCTAAATGACAATTATCTAATCATAATTGTAAGTGAGGCAATTTCATGTTGCTGAGACCATATTACCTCATTAGTGGTGATTGTAAGTACTCAAAATTGTTGTGGTGCAGCACTTAATTCCAATGATGTTTGATATTCCTCCATACATTAAAAGTGTGTTCCATTCAGAAACTTGTTCATTTGCTTTGATATGCTGCATTCTGCACTTGTCTAACTATCTGCACTCATGTTTTCTTTCTCTTAGCTACCTGAAAATGTTCAGGTCCTGTTGGGATTCTCTCCTTTTGTCTACTTGCATCAATGGTGAAACCACTTCCTTACACTGGGGGTGGTTGTGTATCCACTCCCTACTTAAAGAGGTGCTTATGTAAGCACTGCAATGTTTACAAAACTGCTAGTCTGCTTAAACTGGAAGTTCTGCAATGGCCATTCACACAGGCAAACAAAAGCTCAGGAGCCAAAGAGGAAACATTTCACCTGCCCCCACCCTTTTCTTTCACTCTTCCACTCATCTCATGTTCCTGTCATCTAGGTTAGAATTTGTGTTGCTTAGACTAGTTCCCATTCCCTTGTGAGCTCCCCCAAGATAGGTATGTGAAAATGTCAAAGGACTTAGTTGACATTATAACTCCATGAGTTGTCATATTGTGCTCGTTAGGTCGGGTATTTAGTTTGTTTATCTCAGTTTAATCATTAATGGATATAATTATAGGTTACACTTAGATTATATCAATTAGTTAAGTTACTTTCATTGTTTTCTTTCCAATTTTTGCACAACTCTCTAGCCTGTCTGTTTCTTTGGTTTTCTAAAAGAATTTTGGGAGGTTTGCATAACACTCTCTCACAGTCTTCATCTAAAATTCTGTCACAATCACCTCATTTCTGTTTATATTGGTTTTCATTAATATTTACAGTGTTACTTCATGCTTGTGTTTGCTTGATTACATTTTCTTCTCAACAATACATTGCAGTTTCAGGCATCACTCTCATATGGCAATTGCCTCACACTCTTGAAATACTTATAAACATCTTTTATTCTGTTTCCCAAGCTTGTTGGTCTTCACTTATCATTTATTCAAGTTGCATGCAACAACATTGAAAAAATTCCATCACATATCTTATTTTCTCTTTGTTGTTCTGTCATTGCAGGTTTGCTAGGTCAGCTATCTACTTACGTTTCAATCAATACAGTCATTGTTCTTGCCATACAATCTTGTTGTCTCAATTCCAAGGTCATTATTTCATTCAAAACATTTTTACTCTTTCTCATCCATTATGTTTTTTAATGTTTTCTTGCACATTTTCAGCCTCATCTTCACTGTCCTGACGTTGCTGATTTCTTGATGATTTCAGTCAGTTGCTTGCTTATTTTACTTTTTCTTTGACATATTCAATCATGTTTCTTCACTGTTTTTCCTGTCCCAACATTGATAAGTGATATTTTTTTTTCAATTTTCCATATTTCCTGAATATTCCCAACCTTTTGTTTTCTTTGCTTGACTGATTTCTCATTCTTAGAGTGTGCAAATATTGCTTTTGCATTGTTTGCACTTGTTAGGTTGCATTTAGATTAGTATTCTATTACTTGGTTGACATGAGTTTAGAATAAACATTATCTTGTGGATTATAAATTTGGTTTAAATCAAAGTCAGCAGGCATGCTTGTTCTCTTTGCATTTTAGTTGAAGTAGTAGAAAATTTTCTTCCAGTTAATTAGTTGTTTATTAGTACTGATTTACTTTTCCTGAAATTTACTTTTACTGCAAACAAAGTAGAATTGGGAGGCATTGAGCTACTTCGATCACTTGCTACTCTGCCCACCTCTCTTATTTAGCTCTGCCTAGTCTTGCTTAGCTTGATCTTTGAGCAGGTTTAGGCTTTCACTTGCCTCTTGCCAAATCATCTTTGAATGACAAACCCATAGCAAGATTAGTCCTGTTGTGACCTAATCACACATCGCCCCATTGCAAATGGGGACCCCCCCTTTTTAGTTTGTGTAGCGTTCGCTTCAGTTTCTTTGAGTCTCTTTCAAGGCAGAGATGGGTCGGCACGTCCAAGGTTTGGGTTTGAGTTGAAACTTGTCAAGATTTGGGATAGCTAAGTGGTCAAGTCAGTGCTTGAAGGGTCAAATGAAGTTTCTGACACCACAAGAGTGCTCAGAAGGGTTGCAGTAAAAATGACTGTTCAACAGACGAATTCGGACAACCTTGCTTTTTCAGGAAAAGCTACTTTTTTGCTTTTTTGAAAATTCCATTTTTGGCATTTTGGGACCAATTGGGGATTTACTATTTTTAGAAATTTTTTCTTTTTTCTTTTTTCTATTTTCAGTAATTTCTATTTTTAGAAAGTGCCAAGGTTAGGGTTTCGAAGGTGTCAAGGCAGAAAACCTATAAAGTCCACCCTACACAAGAAGAAATCTTCCTCAAGCTATGAAGTTCGCCCATGATGGAAAATCTAGTTGAATTCTCATGATATCCAGTTGAAGTTCGCCCACCTCCAAGAGTAAAAATCTAGTTTAATGAAGAAAAAACTCGAGTTGGGCGAATATGTCCAAGTGGATGAAATTCTCTAAGGCAAATGATAGAAAATCCAATTCAAAATCAAAAAATTCCACATGGGGGTCGACTTTCCTAAGCAAGTTAAAACGAAGTTAACTTAAGTTTTTTTTAAAACTTCACAAGCAAGCAAAAGGAAAAAGAAGAGAAAAACAAGGAGTGCGCCCAAGGGAAAATTAAGGATAAGTTTCTTCCTTTTTTTTTAAATAAAGCATCCAATCATGAGATGGGTCGAATTCCTTGAATAAGGAAAGATTTTGCTTATAAAAAGAGGCGCTTGAAGTGTCTTGTTTTTCATTCAACACAAGTTTAAAATTCATCTCAAGAAGCTGCAACACAGCCATAGGTGCCTCTTTTAATTTTGCATGAGTTGCAAAGTTAATCAATCCAGTAAAAGAAGTGAAATACATTCTCAAATTGTAGGTTTTAGTCAAGAACTTCAGGCTTCTACAGGTTCACAAGCTATGAATTTGGAGAGAAATAAGAATTTAAATCTTAAGTTTGCAAATAAATTCCAGCTTCAGGGTCACAAATTCCAATAAAAAAAAAAAAAATTTTGAATATTCTTGAAGGAACAAGGGCTGGTAATAAGAATTCATTTTTTGTTTGCATTTATTGCAAGCTAAATTCTGATTTAAAAAAAAAAATTCAAATCAAGCCTTGCAGTCAAGTTGAAATTATGGAATTCTAAATCATTTTATTTCACCATTAATGCACTTGCCTAGCCTTAGGGTTTTAAGCATAACGCCTTCTTTATAATTTATGCATGTTTTTAAACTTCAAGCTTCATACAGGCACCATGTATACATCAAAGAATGTAGGAGGAGGAGGTAGGAAGAATCAAGTCAAGGAGGTTCTGAAAGGGTTTTATCTAGAATCTCAGCTATCATCTAAGTGGAGGAAAGTGGGAGGACACTTTTGCTCAATGCATTGAAGCCTTGGATGTAATAGGAGTGCAATTGGATACCTTACCGAGCATATCAATGGAGGAACTCAATTTAGTAATGGAAAGGTTCATTGCATTCACAGACAGAGAACAAGCCAAGGGGAATTGCATTTTGGAATCTAGCTTGCTTGATTAGCTTGCAAGGTGTCAGTGTCTTCCATGCTCCAAGTGGCTCTTCTTCCTTGCACCATGTGTTACAGAAGTTAGTTATGCTTTTCTAAGAGAACTCTTAGTTAGGGTTTTTGGGGATAATCTTGGTCGTTGATCTCAAATTAATCCGGGGTCGTTGCTTTGTAATTGGGGTGCCTATATAAACCCTTCTCATTTCATTTGTTCAGAGAGACTTGTGAAATTGTTGCTAGAGCACTATCAAAATAATAATTAGACTCATTGATGAGCATTTGTTAGTTTAAAAGCTTGCATGGTTTCATATTTCCTCAATAGAATAGATTTGTTTTCAGCAATTTTAAATGAATGAAGGATTGATAGTGTTGGTAATGGTGAAATTTGTTCATACCTTTTTTAAATTGAATGATATTCAATTTGATGTGTAAGGTTAGTCTGAACTTTCAAATTGCTAAACTTGAACTCTATTACTTATGTTCATTGTTCAAATTGATGATGGTCTTGAGTAATAGGATATCATTTGTGAATCCCTTTGAAGATTGCACCATTTTTGTCTAGTTGTTGTACTTGGCAAGGCAAAACAAAGATAGGTTTGAATTTCGCCATCCAACACTTGTCTCTTGAGTTCTTAGGAATAGTTTAGAATTAGCCTAGCCTCTAAAGCCCTTATACTTTTCTATTTTTGTTTTAAAATTTGGCAGTAGTAAGATCTCAGCACTCATAGACAATAGTATTTGTATTCCAAAGTGCTGAAAAGTTGTTGCTAAAGTCTTAAAGGAAGAAGGATTGAACCAATAAATTGAGCATAAGTCCCCCTTGCAATACCAGCAAAACATAGCAAAACCAACTGAGACTATCCTATATGCACAAGGAACCTTAGAGTCTACTTTGTGATCACTTAGCTTAGCACATTGGAAACTTTGTTCAAGAGAGAGTAGGATATTTCATTGGGTATTTTATTCTAATGTTGGTTGAGGTCACAAAACCCACATCAACAAGTCCCATGGAGATGGAAATACTTTTTGAGTTGAGCAATTAGGGCACCCAAACACTCATCAAAATGAAGTTAGTTAACCTTTAGCTCAGTCAACTTGTTCTAGGATCAAACCCTTTCCCTCATTTGCTCATTTTCCAATTTTAAGCTTTAAGCATTAACTTCCAAGATACTGAGAACAAGAGGATAGACAAAGGCAATTAAAACAACCACCTGATTACCCCATTAGATATCTCAGCATGTCCCTAGGATTTCGAGTGCGCTAGGTGAGCATGTGACTTCCCTTACACATAACCTAACTTCAACATTTAAGGCAAGCAGTTCCTCCAAGGCACATTTATGCTAAGCAGCTAGTTGCCTCCGCAGAATGAAGAAGGATTTGCCATAATTAAAAATAATTATCTATTATTTAGCCTTAACTACTATAATAAATACTCCAATATTGAGTACATTTTCAATACAGCAGTGATTTTTACCACAAATTCCAAGGTTGGGTGCCTTTCCAATGCAGCATCTCTAAATTCTTTTGGAATTCCCTGATTCTTCACTCTTACTAAGTGTGCCATGATAGTTTTGTTTCCTACTTGCTTCACTCAAATATCATGAATAGCATCAAGTTCCACTTGCAAATTTTCTTTTAATGAAACAACTTTGTGTCAATATTTGCTTCTTGCCTAAATGTTCTTTTGAGACAGGAAATGTTTGGCAGTCCCAAAGTGTAGGCACAGTGACTCGCCTTACCATGGAACTTATAGGCACCATACTAGTAGAGAATGTTTTTCCTTTCCTTTACTTCTTAATGCAAATTTTTTGTAGGGTTCAACCTTGATCCCTCACTTAAACACACTCACTTTGTCTTTGATTGGTTTGGATGTTTACTCAAACTTTGATCACGTTTAGGTTCTCATTTATGAGGCCATGCACCCAATAATGTTCATCCATGAGATTCTTGGCTGCAGCATTTACTAAAACAACAGTTAACATATTTTTGAAAAGAGATGGAGCATGCCCATATAGAGCATTGAAGGGAATCACACAAAATTTTTATAATTGAGTAGATTCATACCACTTTTAAACCAACCTTAGGCACCTTTTCCGAGTAATTTATTTTTTGCTAGCTAATTTGCAAGCTTCTATAGTAGCTTCGATTTGACCATCCATATGGAGAAGATAGCATGTTGTAAGGCAATGTGAGCATATAGTCTTTAAGAGTTCTTTTCAAAATGTTGTAGTCAATATTTTGTCCCAATCACATATAAGTTGTTTTGTAGACCATGCAATCAAGTGTCGTTGTGTTGGAAATGTATGCCACCTCGCTAGCCTCATAGTTTGGCTCAATAGTCAAACCATAAGTACTTTGTGAGCCTATTTCTCCTTTAAAACTTAGTCAAAATTATAACAAAGCTCTTTGAGATGATTTCCCCACTTTCTGGATTGGAACTAGAAGTAGAAATTTATTGGAAGAAACCAGCTGTTGACTTACCCAACTCCAATAAAAGATAAAGAATTGTGGGAGGCATTAGATATGGGAGAAATTACATCTTTCTTTTGCAGCTATCAAAATGTCATAAGAAAACTGACTGAAACATCACCTTGAAAATATGTTTTTGTGGCATAACAACAAGTGGATCAAACTAAACCACAAATTATATATCCATAGAAATGATTTGTAAGTAGCATGGATATAATATTATACAGTTCATCAACACGAATCTTAAGAACTTGCCACTATAATTTTCTTCTTGTTTTAGTACAATTTACTTGAGGAAAACAAATTTCGTTGTCCTAAATTGAGTTGTTTAAGTGCTAGAACATTTGAGGGAAACAATGAACATGAACAAGACTGAAACACATCAAAAAGACAAATAGCATAACAAAGAATTTGGTCTAGAGAAAACCCAATGTGATTGAAAAACTCTAGGAAGGGTGAGCTATAAACCTCCTCAAACCACTATCTTCTCGATTTGTTTACAATTGACTAGGACCAAGGACTCTATGAACACTTCGCAACAACAAGAGTAATCCAACACCTACAAGCAAGTTCTACAACTTGCTCAATCACACACTCCTATGTGCACTTACCTCCTTAAGAACTAGCTTAACAAAGGAAACAATGCAAAGTACACAAGTTCTAATTGTTTGTAGAAGCTTGCGAGGACTTTATTTATCAAAAAGAGTGCAAGGATGTTTCGAAGAGAGGCCCAAGAATAATAGCAACCCAGAACATTTGAATTCTAACCACTACAGCTCATCTTGATCCGATGGGCTGTGCTTTTTTTTTTTGTGATATGGAACAATTCCTGGCATATATGAGATTCATAGTGACTATTTCAGCCCCAGCCAAAATAGTAAGAATTTTTTGGCCCCAGTTGAAACGATCACTGTTGATTGTTTTCAAAAATGATGAAATGAGCCTCCTGAGCATCTAGATCTCTCAAATGATCTCTATTTCCTTTCTGCTCTATCATTTCACCCTGTCACTCTGTTTCAGATTTTTTCTTGCAAAATTGAATCTTAGAAGTAGCTTTGAGCTTGTGAACCTTCAGAACCAATAAATGACTGTATTAGCTGAATTAGCTAACTAAGATATAGCTAAACATTATCACGATATTTAAGGGATCTTAAACAATTTAAACCTGGTATAAAAGGGCAAGAAAAAGTCATGTAATGTTTTGCTACTTGTATATTAAGATTAACTTCAACTTACAATCATCCAATACCAGTTAAAAAAAATTATCTTGAGTTTTAACAGCTCGACTATACTGGATACGTGAAGGCTCAAATTTTCTCTGAAAATCTAAGGAACATTTATCACTACAGAAAAAACAGAGGACATATATACATCCAAGAAAGTTTCACTCCTCAAAAAGGGAACTAAACTCATTACTGGATTGAGATGTATGCAATGCAGATGTTGATCCAATATGTCATAGATAAATCTTTTGTGTAGCGAGGTGCACGGTTTTTTTAGAGGTTCTTATTTATCTTTTAGCTTAGCTACTAAATTATTTACTAATTACTTTATTACTTTTAATTGAAAACAATTGGAGTGATGTAGTAGATGAGTTTATTATTTTTTCTAGATTGATTCTATTTAAATAGTAAGAAAGTGTCATTCTGAACTGATATACACTGCAGAACTAAAAATGGTTATTTAAGCAAGATATGCATTAATTAGGACTTTGTTATTTGTCTCAGATGATTGAAAAGGAAATCTGAGAAGCATCAGAACAATAGGAATTTTCATACATTGAATAGAGTGAGAGGTTGAGGAGAAGGTACAGCTTACTTTACTCTTAACTGTGCTAGAAAAGTAACTACTGCAGGGCCGCGGGCAAAGGATAGTGCATAGATACATGATGGAGGCAAACTAGAGAAAATTGATTCTTTTGAAGAGGAGTTGGCTAAAACTAAAATGGAGATTGGAGATACAATGAAAGCACAAGAAAGACTGAAGGTCATGGAGATAGAAACAAGAGAGTTGAAAAGTGGACTGAGTGACTCTCAATCCAAAATTATACAACCTGAACAGAATGTAACATTGTCAGGTAAGAAAGTAGATGATCTGACAACAAATGTTCCATCCTGGAGAGAAAAGGAAGCAGCATTGCTGGAACAACTTGCAGCTGCTGAGTTCAGGGTAAAAATAGCAGAAGAGAAATTTAACATGCAAACTGAACTTCTACAAAAGGAAATAAGAATGAGGACAATGAACGATGATGAGTTAAATAATGGAAGAGCTAAATTTGATAAACAAGAAATAGATATCACCCATTTGTCAGAGAAGTTGCAAGATCTAGAGAGTCGGTCCAAATCATCTCACAGTAAATTTGAGGATCAAGAAAAACTGGCTAAACTAAAACAGGGAAAATCTCTCAATGAAATCAAAGGGACCACAAAATTTGATGAGAAGTTGTCTGAAATCGTTGAACCAAAGACAAATCAAGTTGAACATATCATAACTTCTCTCCAAGAAGATCCCCTAGGGTTTCCAGGAAGTTCTTTTTCAGGTGAGCAAACACATGATGTTGTGAAACAAGCAGAAACAAATGTGTACATGACACAAAAAGAACTGAATCAGTCTCAAGAACAAATATCTGAGTTGGGACCATATTTGAACCCAGCTGAAGTTTGTATAGATTCCAAAGATAAATTGGCTGCTGTTGAGTTAGAACTGAAAAGTGCTCTACTAAGAGAAATTGATCATCAGAATAAGCTGAGGGTTTATGAAGAACAATTGATGGTGCAAGAAAGTACTATAAACCAAACAACAATTAGATGCATGGAACTTGAAGAGCTACTTGAATCACAGGCCAAGGAAACTGAAATGAAGTTCCAAGAGGCAAAAGAAGCCTTTATGTCTGCAGTTACAGCAGCTAAGAGACTTCATGAGAAGTTAAGGCCACTTGAAATGCAAGGGAATCAATCTGAGAACCAAGCAGAACAGACAACTGCAGCAGCTGCAGGGAATCAGGTTGGGCTGGACTTTTTGACTACTGTTTCTCAATTTCTTATAGCTATATGATACTTACTCTTATAATATAGGCATTTGTGTTTTCTGATTAATACTTGCAGACACTTTTGATTATATGCGATTCTTGTGCTTTCAGGGTTTTTTCCATGTTGCAAAAACCTAGATTACGAAGCTTGATCTACATCCTTTTCTCAGAACTCCCAAACTTTATTATAACTATGCGATTCTTGTGCTTTCAGGGTTTTTTCCATGTTGCCAAAACCTAGATTACGAAGCTTGATCTACATCCTTTTCTCAGAACTCCCAAACTTTATTATATGGAAAGTTATATTGATCGATAGGATCATTAACTTAGAGGAAGACATCATTTTCAGAACTTGAAGCTATTGTCCTTGGAAGAAAACTGCCATCCTATTAAGTAGCAGAAAACATTATTTTGTAATGCAGCAATTAGAGATCTACCAGTAGACAATATTTAATCTTTCCACAAGTCCTAAATAATAATTTTATAATAGTTACTAGGACACTTTTACCTTGACCCTAGGCACAAGTCTCCCATACCGAAAATGCATGTCTCAAAGACCCATATGGAGACATCTCCACACATTAGGAGACCTCAGACGAAGTTTCTTTGCCTCTCCTATATGTATCCTATAAGAATTCCTTGAAAATTACGAAACTTCCAATAGAGGTTTCTTAGTCATATCACATAAATTATACTGGATTTTCTTAAGTGCTGATATGTGGTTAATTAAAGTTAAAAGAACTAAACAAATACACTAATAGACTTTAATTTTATGTTTCTTCATAAAAATTTACAGGTTCTTTTGGTGGTAGAATATTTTCTTATTGAATTTCAAAGAGGTGAAAATATGAAGTGAAACAATAATAACTAAAGGCTTACAATGTGTACATGCATTGAATTTTTATCAAATGATTGAAAATATAGTCATCTCCAAGGTCCCCCATACCATGCTTTTAAAAATAATGGCATTCCCCTCCTAGTTTGTCTATCATTTCTAGGTGATTGACTTTTTTTTTTGAAATTATCATGATGATGATTATCAAATATCAATATGATTAATCTATTTCAATACTTTAAAATGTTAGTTTTATTTCTATTTTTTAAGTATTTTAGTATTTGGCATTCTTTAAAGATACCCATTGTGTGTGTGTGAATCCATGTGCATGTGTGTGTGCATATGCATGTGTGTGTGTGAAGGAGGATGTATGCACATGTGTGTGCATCTTTTGGTAGCTATGAATTTTATTGACTGATCTAGCTCTAGTTGCCAAAAGAGGCTTGCTACTAGCTATTGGCCAATGTTGGTAGAAACTTGTTGAAAGGAAATTCAAACTATCTTGATAATTAATCTCCTTTTGTGTAACCTCCCCAACACTTAAATGTCCTTGGCCACTTTGTATTGAAAATCATCTATATCATACCCCTCTATTTTTGGCTCTTATAAATTATGAATAGCCTTCAACCAACCATTCATCCTTAGATATAATGTAATCCTTAAGGATAGAAGACATAAGAATCAAGACTCTTCATTGCCATAGATCTTATGCTTCAAATGTAACACACCCTTCTAGTACATTGAGTGTAAATGGAATGGCAAGGCTTAGTTGATTCACAAGGTTGATCATGAGGACTTAGCCACAACCTTAAAAACCACCTTCACATTTTATATTGAGAATGATATAATCCTAGCATAGCTTGCTTCATTATGTTTGAGAATAATTGTTATGTGATTGTTAAAATCAATAGAATGGTTGTAAATCAAGGCCTAGAAGAAGTTTATAGGGATGAGATCTTAATGTAAATCATTGCATAAACTATAAAATCAAGAAACTTAGTGCCAAAATGTTGTAGAAGTTAAACAAATATAAACACGACACTTTTATTGAAATTGAAGCATGGAACTTTTAGAGTAAAAATACTAATACGATATTCTTGTTTTCCACAAGCAACATTTCTCTCTAAAACCCGAGTTGCCCTCATAAACAAAAAATTGGACCATGTTAGCCATAGTTGGCTTTTGTTGGGTTGAGTTGTAGGTATAGGTGGTAACCCCTAGAGCATTCATACTCTTTTTAGTTGGTCCAATGGGGCTTCTAGAATTGGTATTTGTTTGTGTTTGTTATAGCAAGTTTCACCATAAATATAGGATAAAATAATTTAAATCCATTTTGGTTCCTAACTAAGCCTTAATATAACAAAATGCATATAGTACTAGATACTTTATTCACCAAAAAAATCTCACCAATTAATAAATTGTAGAATAGTTGAAGAATTTTTTAAATATATTATTTGGGAATCTATATATGTGGCAGCCCCTCCCAGACAATCAAACAAATGCTACATCAAATAGCCATAAACTAGCAACAAATACAATATAGAAAGTTAACAACCACACTTGCATAGTATTACAAATGCACAAGTATATCACCTTAAGCTACTGCTATGAACAACTTATAACATAAGCTAAATACCTCCACCTAAGACCATACAATTAGGCATACAAAAACTTCAAAGGTATTAGTAAACAAGACTAAGAGAACCAATATAAACAACCTACAACGCCATATAGCAATATATATGAACATAAACACTACAAATGTTCATGAGAATTACTGCTCTGTAGAGGCATTTTCTTCAACCTTTTTGAAACACAATTATAAACCCCATTTATACAAACCAACATGACCTCAAACATGGGCAAAAAGACCCTAGAAGCTAACAACCCACCATAACCTCTATCCCTATAATAATCTCTATATGCCTAACAATCCTAGTTAGCAAACCATTCTCCACTAATGGGACTATGAAACCATTGGTCAACGTTAAAGTGTCATTATGAAAAGACACCACCATATGCCTCATTGTTATTTTTAGGTCCTAATAGAACTTAAAAATCGCGTTATCCACTCTCAATTCATGCATATCCTCTTACAATTGTATTATTAAAGCTTCCAACACCACAATAGAGGGATGTTATCTTCACTTGCCTAACACATACATCGGCTCCAAAAAAAATTAACCTTCCTTTACTTCCTCATTACCCTCAACCTACACTAGTAGCTCCATTATGCACTCCTTGTTATCGATCTACATTATCCACTACCTATTCTAATTTCTTAAAAAAATCTAGAATCGTAGCACATGTACTAAAATGACCATTATGGACCAAACCCTCCTCACCTAAAATAGCATTTGCAAGTTGTAGATGAACTACCTCTTTAAAATTAAAAATCCACTTTAGTTTGTGGTCTAAGATTTGGTCCTTGCCATTAAGGGTCTCATGATGACTCACCATCCATCATGGATAAATGTAAATCATAATAAACTAGCAACTGGAGCCTTACACCTACCACCCAAGCCAATTTATAATAGCCAACTGTTCTTACTAAAATAACATTGCAACAAGCACTTATACATATCATGACACCACCAAATATTATTGGCTAACACTTGTATCTCCTATCATCTACTACAATATGCAAGCTATCTTCACCCTTGTTAGTGACCTTCATAAAGCAAGCCCATCCTTTCATAAAGACATCAAATCACACTAAAAAAACCTCCTCATTTGGCCACATCATTTCATAAAGGCATCAAATCACATTAAAGAACCTCCTCATTTGGCTGAACCAACTTTATGATTGTTGTTAAATTATCCCAATCTTTAATCTCTTTGCTTCCTAGCAAGGTACAATCCTCTTATATGGCACTTTGATTATCCATTAAATATGCAACTTTGTATTGTGATATGTAACAATGAGATATCTAAAAGAATGAAATATTGATTGCCACAATACCACCTCTTCTATGATTGCTCTCAATTTTCAATTTGGACATTGACCTTTTTAATTTTATTAATGACAATTTTAGAGTCCCCTTCCTTTTCCACCTTCCTAAAACTTGCTCCAATAGTTGTTTTTGGACTAGCAAGTAATGCTTCCCATTTTGCATAATTATTTGTTTGTTGCACCCATAGAAAGATAGATCCTCCAAGCACAAAATCACCTTTGTTGTTAAATAGCATATAACCAACTCCTACTCGATCAAGGTTACCTTTTGATGCTCCATTAAAATTAAGTTTTACCTCCTCACATAGGATATACCATTTCAACACATCCATATAGTTGCTTTTTTCTATTCACCTAGACTTTAAGAATTGATGTGAAATAATTTTTTAATTTTCAATGTTTTCCTTTTAACAATTTATGCCATCTTATTCTAAATTTAAAGGACATTTGGCAAAAACATTTACTTGACTAGTTTTCTCTATATTTGTAAATTATTTATTAGTTTGAATGAATTGCCCATCTATTAAAAGAGATAAAATGTCTTCTCACATTCACCTTTGTGTGGACTTAATTACAACTATTTTTTGTCTAATGTGTCCAAGTGGGTTTGATTGCTAATTTTCAGGTAAATGGATTGGTTGGACGAATGCATGATACTGCAAGAAGCCTTCTTTATTTAAGAAATAAGACAGATAAAATGTTGGCAGATAAAAATGTCTTTTCCCATGATGTGAGAACTAGTCAAAGAAAAAATTATTTCCAACCTTTGGATTTTAGTTTAAATTTTGTATTAGGAGTTGCTCTACTCTCTATAGTTATAGGCTTTGTCATTGGAAAGCATTAGAATCTTTATCTTCAAATAGAAGGATGGTTGGGAAACAAACACCACTTATTTTCAACATATAGGTTATTAAGTTTTATCAATTTGACCACAGAAAAATCTTATGTTCTTATGTTAGAAATGGACCTTTTTTGATAGTTGACTTCCTATTTCTATTCATTATGAGTGGGATGCATTATTTGGAATTTACATGACAATTATGTTACTCTTAGCTAGTTTGTGCACTTATATTTTTTTGGATTTTTGGTGTGCTTGATTTATTTGAGTTGTATACCTTCTACTATATAGAACAACACATGCAAGTTCTTTTTCATGCATGTGTTATCCAAACAGCCAAATGGACATCGCCTACAAGGTTAAAGCTATAGGAAATTTATTTCTTCAACATCAAGAAAATGTTTACCAAGAAGACAATTTGAGGTGGAAAACTAAAATCTATGCTATTGTTAGTTTGTATTTGTATATGCAACTTCTAATGTATTAAATAGTTTTCTCGTGATATCCATATATTCATTAAAGCTTCTTTTTATTACATCTTTCTCCAAATTCATAACATCTACTATGATCACATGAAGTTTTTTGCCATGTTATAGTACAAGGGATGAGTTTCTATTTGCTAGTAATGGAATAGTACAAGGTGAAATGCCTCTTTGTTCTCATAAAATAATTATTCAAAAACAAGTTCATATCATGGTAAAAAAACCATCCATAAGTTACAAGTGGCAAGTGCATACTCTTCCTATATACACTTTGTGGGTGTGTGTGTGGAGGGGGGGAGGGGGTGACAAGGGAGGGGGAGGGGGCTGTGGTGAATCAGTTAATGCTTTGACAAATCATTTTTCTCTTCAAAAAATGCAAGAAAGGATGATATGCTCAATGCCTATTCTTTTGTTGAAAAAGGGGTGAAAATTAGGATTCATTCATTGCTAAAGAAATGACCAAAATTAGCAAAATAATTATTTCTCTATGTTTCAATAAACATCATTATTGTTATTTATATTCTACTTGTATGTAAAATACCAATAGCTAAGCATTTATAGTACATACGTAGCACGGCATAATCCTATGTGTCACTCAAAGAATGATGAATCCTATACCCTTTATTTAACGTGCATAGTACAATTTGAACATGCATTCTCATTCATATGCAAAGTTTACACAAAGACCATGAACATTTCTTCTGTTGATTAAATATCTCCACATACATGTATTCTACATCTCTCTCCACCCATCTCTATATAAATATCTATCTCATTTTTTCTTACTTTACAACTATAGGGGCATATATAAACACATGTTCCCTTGCACCACCTAAACTATGCATAGAGTCATGCATATCTTATGAGTGAAGCAATCTTGTTTTAAAGCTAAGTGCTAATCACATGTAAATTCTATCATAAATATGACTTATGCATGAATAGCTATAACTACTATTATGCATGTGTGCAAAGCCATGTTTTCCTATATATAGCTAAACACTAATTATGGTACAAATACAAACTACTAGATTTTGATGCCAACATTCTTTTGTCACAATCATGTGTTATGTTCCCAAACATGAAATAATATAAAACAAATGGCATATTTATAATGAAAAATCACTCCTACATCGAGAACTTGTATTGGTGCTTGATCAAAGGAACACACAAGCTTTCACACATATATAAAAAATTGGTAAAAACTCATTATTCCATTGTGCAAGGCTTGATGCCAAACACTCATTGTACTAGTCTGACCATCATGAGTGCCTAAAGGCCTTTGTGATCAAGTCCAGACTATTGCTCAAACTACTCCAGTTGTTTGATGGTTTCCTTGTGCTCGACACATTCTTTTATCATTGGTGAAATTTGAGTGCACAATCTACAATTTACCTAATTACATTAATCTTTATAGATCTTGTTATTGCCATATGCTAGAGCAATACGTTATTTTGTTGATTGAGGACTTCTAGTTATGCATCAAAAATTATATTCAAAAATAATTGATCCCCAAGCACATTATGTTCTATAGTAAGTGTTGCTAATATAATAGCTAACCAAGCAAGCCAATCTAAAAATATTGCTACCAATTTGGGTGTAGTTATATTGGCTTTAGCATATTCCCTATTCAACTACTTTGAGGCACTAATGTTTATAGTGGTTTTTGAATGCACACTTCAAAGTTGGCTTTGGCCTTTTCCTCTTACTATTGATGTAAAATTTCTTCATGTTTTAGTTTCTCTTCTTCCTTTAGAACATTTTTTCATTCTTCTACTTTCTATCTTTATTTCTTCTTTAGAGGCTTTCACTCTTTCCACTTCTCTCTTCCTCTTGTTTTTGCCTCTTCTCCTCTACAACTCTAGTGGCTTCCTCCTATGCACGATGCTTCTCTTCCACTTTATGACAATCTACTTCATCTATCTCCTTGAATTGATGTTCCAAATCATCACATGTGAGTAGGTAACTAGCAAAGATCTGATTCATGATTCAAAGGCATCAATGTGCACATCCAAGATGCCATTTGGTACATAAATTTTTTGTGAAGTGTTGCATTCATCAACACATTTGAGCAATCCAAGATGATTTCATCTTGTAATTTGTGCAAATTATGACTTGCTTGAAGCATACCTTGAGTGACTTCCTTGGTTTGCATTAGAGCTTCAATTGTGTGCAATTGGGTCATAGAATGAGCATCATGATTTAATATCTTCATATTAACTGAATTGGCTTAATCTATTGTGACTTTCCATTCTTCTTGTGTCATGGCCAACTATTCTTTCAAGTGACCCATCTATTATACCCGTTTTTAAGCTAAGTTATACTACTAGCAATAGTGTTGTGTAGTTTCTTGATTGTCTTAAAAGAAGCCAATATGGCATGTAGTTGCATTCATATATAGTCACCATCTAACAACTTCTCACATGTAAAAAACAACACTTTTTGGTATCAACCAATTGTAGTTTCAATTATCACTCCAAGGTATGACACTAAAATATAATAGTGTCACAAATAGGCAATTCACTAGCTATGAATTATTTATGTGCCTTATCTACATGTGATTATAGATGAGTAATGACCAATTTCTAAAGAAAATCCAAGTAGCTTGAAAAAGGGCACTACTTGTCCTAGAACCCATAGAAAAAAAAATTGTTAGTAGCTCAACTATTAACATATAATTGTTTAACATTACTATTCAATTCAAGAAGATTACTATGTAAACTATCCATAAAGTTTGTGGTGAAATAAGGGTCATTGGAGGCACACCCCTTAAAAGGAAATTGCAACCAAAATAAAAACCATAAAACTACATGGTAGCCCAATCTAGTGATTGAAGATTACAATCCCTTATTTTCACTAAAGGTTTCTCCCCAACATCTATTGATGTAGTCACAGTTGGAGGGTCTAATTGCAGACTATCTAACCACACAAAAAATGATAACACTTTACACCTTTACACAACAAATAACAAAAAAATTACACAATGAACAAATTTTTTAATCATTTTTCAAACATACAAATATCATAGTGTCAAGAGCTTCAATACAATTTAGACTTTATCCTTTCAATATAAAATAGATTTTATGAGATTTATTAAAACTATACTACTACTTTTATCCTTTGTCGATTGTCATTGCTTGCTCCTCTCTTCCCATTGTCCTCAAATGATATATAAAAATTTTCTTGTAGAAAGATGGTGCCAAGTGAAAATGTAGGACGACACCCTAGGTACATGTGATAAGGATTAATGATCCCAAATTAAATGATCTTCACCTTCAGTTGGCCTTGGAATTGGATGCATCACCTTGAAAACATGTAAACTCATATCATTTTAATGTAAATCAATCTATTAATCTCAAAACTCAAAATGATTTATGTTGTGAACCCTCTTAGGACCAATACTCAAAAAAATAGCCTTATCAATGACATGAATTTTATTATTTTGATGTGTAGTCCAATTAGGGTATTGTTATACAATGAAATTAGGATGTGGTAAATAATAAAGCATCAAGTACAAATTAAATCACATAAGCACTTTCAAGATGCCTAGTAGACATTATGTTCAAACTACATCAACAATTTGATATATATTATTATTGCACAACTCGTGGATTGTCGACTAGGCATAGGATATAGACATACATTATCACACAACATTTGGATTGATAACTAGGTCTAGAATGACTATTTTAAAACTATAACATGAAATATACAAATGTGGTGTTACAAAATGACAAAAATGCTTGGAAAAATGCTTGCAAAACACAACAAACATGAAAATGATTTTGGTTGATACACAATTGCTTATATGCCTAAGATGTGTGTATGCATCATACATAATGGGTATAAAAAAGTAAGCTTCTCACTTACACAAGGTGGCTTTTAGCTAAAATAAAACCACTTGACAATCAACCTCATCTCTATACATCCATGTAATATCCTTGACTATTTTATCTTTCCACATAACCAAATATTCATCATAACTCTTGTTTCTTGTTCTCTATAGTCTTTTTGTCCAAAATTTCCTCTATCCCCTCAACCTATTTTATCATATTTGACATCCAATCTCGTCTTACAACTTCAAAATTTTGTCCATAATTATGTACAAATTTGAGATATTGAATATGAGTGAAACTCTAAACTCTTCATATAATTCAATGTCATGTACATTACCAGAAAATTTCTTTAACTATTTTGCATGGTCCAATTTTCTCTCTTCAACTTGTTATATGCTTCTTGTATAAATATTTTTTTCCTTAAATAGACTATGACTAATTCTTCAATCTCATACTCCTTGTATCTTCTCTTTTAACCTATATTTTCCTTTTAATTACTATTTATCCTTTCTAATTGTATTCTTACCTCTTAATGCAATTTCTTCATGCATTCTGCATACTCTTTAGCCATAGCACTCCTTTATGAATCACAATCATTTTTTTTAATTTTAAAATATTTATTAGATTTTATTTATACACAATTTGAGATGGTGTCTTTTCAATACACATGTTTACTAAATTATTATTGGAAAATTCAACATGCTTTTAACACCAAGACCCAACTACCTATTCTTTCACCTAATAAACATATCAATACATTTCTCAAACTTCTACTTACATATTTTGTCTATCCATCAATTTGCAAATGATATGCCAAACTGAATTTCATATTGTGTTAATCTTTTTTCATAGTGTGAGCCAAAAATAACCAACAAATTTAACATCTTTCTCTAAGACAACACTCATAAGTAATCCATGCAATCTCACAATTTTTTTGAAAAATAAATTAACTATATGCATACCATCATTAGTTTTTTTTGCAAGTAATAAAAATTTTAATCTTAAAAAATATATCAACTACAAAAGCTAAATCAACTCTTTTTTAAATTCTTGGAAAACCCAATATAAAAGCCATACTAACATCATCCCATGGTCTTTCTAGTGGGTGAAAGTTCATAATTATGTCCCACTTTTATAAAAAGAATGATCAACACAAATATAGTTTTTCAACTTGAAGCACCTAAAAACAACATATGTTTTGAATATTAAAATTATATAAACTAGGGAAATGTAAAATTCTTGGTCTAGTTTATTTTAATATTTTTTTATAATTTTAAAATAATATTTTAATTACTATTTTTTTTTAAAGTAAGGTCAATGGAATGTAGCAAAAAACATAATAAATTTATTTTTTTACTTTTTTTTTGTCTCACTTAGCTAACCTGGACATCTAATGCATGGAAAATAAATATTTTTTATAAATATTTATTTTTTAATATATTTTAAGTCTAGTTTATTCAAAATGTCATAGTTTTGATTGGATGTAATAAAAAAAGTGTATATCCTTTTGAAGAGGATTTCTCTCTTAGTGCACCATATATTTTATAAAAATAAAAATATATTTTAATATATATTTTTATTTCTAACTAGCCGCATATTTCATTATAGTGGCTTACATGTAATAAATTTAAAAATTTAATAATAATACCAATTACAATATTTTTAATATATATAGTCATATTCTAGGTTTGAGCCCTCGTAAAGGGTATTTTCAAATTTTCATGAAAGCATACTTGATTCAAGAAATGTGGAGTTTAAGTTCAATTTTTTGTTGAATTTACCCCAAAAGAGGGGTTAGGTTGTCACATGGATTGCCAAATAGATGGTTTTTGGTGAAAATTTTCTAGTCAAAACTCTTTCACCCAAAAAAAAAATTGGCCAAAACTTTTCTATATAAATTGAAGATAATTTGAATTTCAATATCAAATTGTATCAATTTTTTGGATTAAAGAGTTTCACTCAAAAAATCTTTATGCCAAGTAGTTTCAAGTGAAACTATTTTGTTAGCCCAAAGTAAGACACAACTCTAGACTTTCACCCTATTGTAGGAAATTAGATATAATTCCACATTTTAACTACTTCCTTTGGATATTTAACAAATTATACAATTTTGCACCAATTTCTTGATATTTATATATAATTTAGGACAATAATAATATTCACTTACCAAAGCAACTATTTCATCATTATGAGAATGAATAGAAAATCTACTATTATATTTTTCTCTTATTGCAGTTTCTCTTGTTGAAGTCAAGAAAACACAATTTACTTCCCTTGAACAACAAATCATATTGGATCAAATAATCTATCCACTTATTTTTCTCCACACGTATTTGTACTTTACATGCTTTCCATGCATTAACAAAATCGACATCAATTTCATACAAATCATTTATTTCATCAAAATTAGCAACTTCAATTCTCATTTCCATAGTAAATTATGACTTCTACTTAACACACCACTTTTATGTTTTTACACAAATGAGTAATTGTGCATGAATTCAGCACATTTGACATGTCTTTGACTCAACTTACCTTGGATATTTAGGTATTAAATGCTTAGTTATCAATATACAAGCAAAATTCTTTTGACAAAAAATATTATCTCTATTTCTTTAATTCCTAAACAATTGCATAAAATTCTTGATCATAAACATAATAGTTTTTGCTTTCATCATTCAATTTATCACTAAAGTAGGTAATAAATCTTCCTTCATCACTGAAAATAGCTCCAATTGTGGTTCCACTCACATCACAGTCAACTTGGAATAACTTCTCAAAATTCTAATAAAGCCAAAAAGGTTGTTTGTCACTTTCTTTTTCAACAAATCAAAAAAAAATTATTAGCTACAATAGTTCACTTGAATTTTTGTTTCAACTTTCATAGTCTCAATAATAGTTATGCTATTCCACTAAATTTCCTTGTAAACTTTTGGTAAAAAAAATTAAACCATAAAAACTTGAACTTCTAAAACATTCATTGATATAAGTCATTCTACAATAGCTCTAGCATTTTCTATATCCATGCTTAGTCCATTAGTAGAAATAACAAAGTCGAAATATACTAACTCTTTCATCATGCAACTACATTTTTTTACATTCATCAACATTTTTTCTTCTCCAATGGTAGGGGTCTTAGACAGGGTGACCCTCTATCTCCTTATGTGTTTATTTTAGTTGTCGAGGTCCTGGGAAGAAATTTTCAAAATCTTATCAATGATGGGTCATTGAAAGGGATAAATGTTGCTTCCTCCCTCCCCCCTCTTTGCACCAACAATTTGTGGATGACACCATCTTTTTTAGAGCTACTTCTATTGTTGAAGCTAAACATTGGAAAAACCTTCTTGATGATTATGATAAAGTTTCAAGTCAGTATATCAACTACAACAAAAGAATGTTTTATTTTTTCAATGTTGATCCCCCTCTGAAAGAAAGGATTATGAGAATTATTGGATGTCAAATTACTCACCTTCCTACTACCTATTTGGGTCTCTCATTGTCCACTAAAAATTTCCTTAATCATTATTGGCTCAATATTGTGGAGAAGTTGCAACATAAGTTGGCTAGATGGAAAGGGAAGATGCTTAGTCAAGTGGTAAACTTCACTATTGAAAGCCTCCCTTCAAAAAATCTCATATTTCTATCTCTCCTTGCTTAAAATCCCAATTCATTGGGGTTCCATCCTCAAAGTTAAGTATTTGGATAATTTGAACCATTATTGTTTATTGAATTTCCTTGACATCCCCCATGGTTTGGTTGTTTGGAAAAACCTTCTAAAAATCAAAAACATTGTTAAACAGGGTCTTCTTTGGAATGTGAGGAATGGTAAAAATGTAAATTTCTAGCATGACTCTTGGCTTGAGGGTTTATCTCTCACTTCTCTCCAAAATTTGGAAAACATAAAAGATTTTCTTATAAGATATAATGGAGAAAAGATCCATAACTATATTGATTGGAGTGGCCTAAAGCATAATTGGAAGAATTTTGGGGAACAACTAGCTAACAAAAAAATCTTAGAAGTGAAAGACAACAAAAGAAATAGGAAGAAGTGGAGTGGATCGGGAACTATATAGGATATTGTAGGTTCTTATCCCTTAATAATGAAGATTACTGCATCTGGGCGGTTACCCTTGCAGGTTCATTTTCAGACAGTTCAACGCATTCCCTATTGGACCATAAGAATGAGGAAAATAATTTTAATTGGTCTATGGTTCGAAACAATAGATTGATCCCTAAGATAAATTTCTTTTGGTAGGGTACAACTCACAACAAAATTCTCTCCATAGACAATTTGAACAAAATAGGGTATGGCTAATAGATGTACCCTATGCTATAAGGAGGAAATAGTTGATCTCATTCTCTTGCATTGTGACCTTTTCAAAGATGTTTGGTTTGAAGTGTTATATAATCTCAATATAGATTAGATTTTTCCTAAGACTATAAAATATTTTATTATCTCTTGGCATAGAAGTTATCATTTTCCTTGTATAGTGATTAGTGAACTCTAGAAGAAAATACCTCTTGTTGTTTCTTAGGGTATTTGGAAAGAAAGAAATACTAGGATTTTTTAGGGAGATTTTGAAAAAAAATAGCAAGGATGTTTTTTTGGAGTATCAAGACTATTCTAAGGGATAATATCAATGCCTTGAATTTTAAGAATGCCAAGATTGGGCCCTCTTATCTTGAAATTAGGTTAAAACAAAACTAGTGCATTATCCAAGATATTACTAAGATCAACCTAGGAAAAACCCTCTTAATAGAAAAATGGTCAAATGGAAACCTCCTAACAAAGGCTAGATAAAACTCAATTTCAATGTTTGCTCAAAGGGAACCCTGGTGATGCAGTTGTGGGTGGTATCACCAGAGCTGAGCAAGGATTTTTTATTGATGGATTTACTAAATATATTGGGAAAAACTCTAGTAATGAGGCTGAGGCTACTACAGCTTGGTGGGGATTAACTAGAATAAAGGATAAGGGCTACTGTAACGTCGAAATTGAAGTTGATTATTCAAATTTTACAAGGGAAGGCTCTCTCTCCTTGGAGGATTAGGAATATGATGGAGGAATGTAAAAATATGATAAGGGATTTGCTAACACTAAAATCGTCCACATTTATAGAGAGGGTAATTCGGTTGTGAATGCTCTCTCCAATGAAGTATTTTGTTGTTTGAACTGGAAGTATTGAATCTACCATGATCTCTCGCACATTGTGAAAGAGAAGGTGTCCGTTGATAGACATACTTCAAAAGTGTCCAACTATGCAGATGGAATATCATTTGATCTTGTCTCTAAAGGATATTATGGCTACTAGTTAGCATGTTTGCTATTGGCTCGATGTGATGGTTGTTCTTTTGGTGATGATTGCTCTCCCTCTTTTTAGTGTTCTTAGCGAATTTTTCTATCCTCTCATGCTTGCTAAGTTAATGATGTATTTAAAAATATTGATTTGGATTTGTCCCTTTACTTCTCCTGTGGGTGTTATTGATCTTCATGATTACGATGAGATGGAGTTTAATATTCCCATAATTATAAGTGATTTGGGGAGAATTAGTAATGTATCTGGCCCTATTGACAATATCTATTAAGACAAGTGGCAGTTGATGGGACTTATTTTTGTTTTCTTCTTTTTGAGAAGGTGGAAAAGTCATATTAATATTTCCATTAATTATGTTTTTTCATGTTGCAATTCCGATAATAGTAAGAGAAGTAATTTTGGGTCCTTTTACTATGGTTCTAAAAAAAATAGAATAGCTGATAGTAAAATGGGGGACCCTTGCAAGAGAACTAAATTACAGTCTTGTGAGGCTCTAATGGAAAATGTTGAGCTCATGGAGCTCTTCGAAAAAGGGGGATGATCTCATTTTTTAAAGCTATGAAAGGATTTAACAACAAGTTGACTTCTAGGTTTTTCAATTCTTGGAAGAAAGGTGTGGTTACTATTGGAAGTATGCAATTCAAGGTTACGAAGGACCTCATTACAAAAGCTACAAGTCTAAGATGTGAGGAAGAGTAAATAGAGAAGAAGAGTAATGGGAACTACAAAGGATTCATGGCAATGTTCCTAGAGAAAGGTGAAATAATGGTCAAGTATCAAAACAACTACAACAAGGAGAGACTTACAACACCCTGGGGCTGGGTAAGTTTCCATGTCATGAAGTATTTTACATTAGAAGGTCATTTCAAAACCATTCATGGATATCAATTTTCTATTTTAAATCATATTCGTCATGGGTTAAAGATAAACTTATCATTTTACCTTCTTTTGTCCCTCCATGATTGCATTGTTGTTGGGGCTTACCCTCCTCTTCACTAGGGCTTCATCACAACATTGTATAAATCTAGCCTATCTTCTACTCCCAAAAATAACCCTTCGAGAAGGCATAGCACTATTAAAATCAAGAAAATTGAACCCCCCACTTTGGTTGTTTCTACTGAAGGAAGCCCTAGTTCGAGACTCAAGCCTAGAGGAAAAAATAGCCAAAACCAATAAGGTGGTCCCTGGGGTTGCTACTCCCCCTCCTAGTCTTAAGGATCTTCTCATAACTACCCCTAAAAATAAAAGTTTTGGTATTGTCTATCAAAAATTCCTCCCCTATCCCTCCCAATGATGTAGCATCATAAATTGTCACCCTTGACAATTTCACACTAGATTTTTCTCCCTCCTATGTGCTTGGACCTAATCATGCTCCTAATTTCCTAAATTATGCATTCCATGGCCTATTTTATCATTTATTGGAAAATCAAATATGAAAAACCAAAGTATACATTTAATATTTTATCCCTTATACTTTGGATCCCAAAAAAGAGGATTTGGAAAAGGGTACCCTTGGCGCCCTTGTCCCCTTAAAATTGCCTCAAATTTAAATATGTCAATGTTGGCAATTTAGTTTTTGAAATTCAAATCCTAATTGTCGGCCATCAAGATTTATTTTTTTGGAAATTAGAATAATTGTATATAAATGCATAGTATTTTCACCATTTTAATCCTAAGGAGAAATTATTGAGCAAATTGGAGATCCTAAAATCAATCAAGGGTAGTCAAGAAAAGATTTATTAGCATTATCTTCAGTCAAGCATCATGTCAAGCATTTATCATGTTTTTATGGAAGTGTGTTCATGTTTTGTGATCATTTATTTTGTGAGCACTAACACTTGTAGGTCTTCAAAACAAATCAAGATATATTGCAATCAATCCTTGAAGGTGATGAACATGACTTCAGTCCATCAAGGAGATCATATCTAAGTGGTGAGTTGCAAAAAATTATTGATTCACTACTTTCTTATCATTTAGCCTCTATCCCTCAAAAGGATAAGCTCTCTTTATCACCAAAATTTCCATTGTGGAGGTAGAAATACCAACATGGGGTTTGATTGAGGCAAACCCTTATATAGCATAGCCCTTCCTCTCATTTTGAATGTTTAGGTTATAGATCTAATTAGAATGATATTGAAGACAATTTCCTCATTTATGTATTCAAGCCCTACAACTTGACAAGATATAGAAACTCAATTATCTCAACAACAAAAGAAGATCCAACAACAAGATCTGGAAGGAAGAAGCAATAGACCAAGGACCTGAGGACTACGAAAGAAGATTCCAATTTCATATCCCTAAAATAGGGTGCCCTTGGCACCCTTTTCCACTCAAATTAGGCTGAAATTCAAATCACAAGTGTATTCATATCTACTCTATTCATTTTTTATCATCAAATTTGGTTATCAGTTTCCAAATTATTTGTATTCACATCAAAACAGGGCATTTTCATAGTTAACTAGTTGCATCATTGTATTTACATCAAAATTCAATCTCTAAGGTATTAAAAAGTCATATATAAGGTTGATTGACTCACCTTAGAGGTTGAAAGTCAATCTAATCCCCTTGCTGATTTGCATTCTATTTTTTTTTTAAAGAGGATTGATGTTAGTGATCTAAGTGTTAGACCTAGGATCCCTTTTTCAACAAATTGAATGATAAGGATCCAAAACAAACATGAAGCTTTAAATAATAATGGTGTTCATTAATAAAGTTGAGGTTAGACGTACTCTCATAGACAATGGATTAGACCTTAATGTTTGCAGTATTGATCTTCTAGATAAAACTGGTGTGGACAAGAATCTTATAGAAACTAATGATGTTAATAGTTGTGGCTATGATAATGTTAGTAAGTGACCATTAGAAATGATCACAATACCCATTAAGTTAGGGCCCATGGTTTTTCCTACCCTTGTCCATATCATGCCTAAACCTCTTTCATACAATATTCTCCTAGGTAGACCGTAGATTCACACTATGAAGTGAGTCTCGTCTACTCTTCACTGTGAGATGAAGTATGAATACAATAACAAGATATATACAATAAAAGCGAATGAACAAAGTTATAAATCACAAGTCCAATATGATCATAAAACTTCCAACTTTCCTAATACTTTGATCCTAACTTCAAAGGTAGAGCCTATACATATTGAATAAAATCATGATTGCATTTCACCTATAATAAATCTATTAGATGATGATTGGGGTTCATTATATTTTACACCCTCCTTTGTAGGAGTGTACAAAATCTCATAGTCTAAACCTAAAGAGTCTTGTATTTCATTTTCCCAATATTGTTCTACATCAAAAAATTAAAAAATATCACCCCATGATGGTGATGGGAGCTCTTTAACTTCCATCCCTCATGTGTGGAAGATTCCTAACATTAAAATTTTGAAAAAGGATTTGTATTCTTGTGAAAGAACCAATTCTTCTCATGAGCATTTAGATAAGACTTCTTCATCTGAGTTGGAAGGATGTTATGGGCTTGGATACAAAATTCTTAAAATGGATAAATGCAAACATGGAATAAAATGATAAGGATCAATTGAAGTCTATACCATAATTTTCTAAACAGGGTCTAGATTTTCAACCTTCGTCCCCATCTTCATCTAATGCTTTATCATCTACTATATTTATGACATATTGTAGTAAGTGAGAAAGATTTTATTCACAAGAGAAAGGAGTGTATTCTACTACTGAGCAAGAACATATTTTGGTAAGGCTTCTCAAAGCCCACTTGATTACTTTTCCTCTAAAAACACAAAATAAATTTTATTACAATATAAATCTTTTTATCATATCATCAAGTGCATGGTCATTCTACCAATGAATGTCAAGCCTTGAGTAATAAAACACAACTTAATGAATGTGGTGCTCTTCCATGTGTTGATGCACCTAATCACTCTAAATAATAATGATATTTATTCTATGGTGTTTCTCCTCACTATGTGGTATTTGTAGCTTCATTATGTTTTCTCATTTCTATTCATGGTGGTACAATCTTAGATGCAACCATATTTTCCATGACAACAACACAATAATCTCTTGCATGGTTGTCTTTTCCTTTTATACTTGGGGGGAAAGGATAACTAGTTTTGGAGGTGTGTATTCCTTTCAAGGATCCCCTCTTCCCCTTTTCTTCCTTAAAATACCAACATAACAAGTATGTTGAAATTTCAAGGGGGGGCATATCCCCTATTCATTTCATAAACGTCTTATGAGATTTGACTTATTGACATACCCCTTTAGTGGTGGTGTTGTTTATAACACCCTCTAAGGCATGGTTATAATTTCATCCCCTATAACGTTAAGCACTTGTTCGTCCCCCATGACATTAAACTTTGTGCACCCCCTAAGGTGATTTTTGTGCACTCCTTGAAGCATTGTTTACATAGTCCTATCATAATGGATTTTTTTGGTCTATGAGTTTAGATAATTTTAACATGGCCACCCAACATAACACAACTTGCTTTCTAGTGGAGCCATGTGTTTCATGAGATACCTAGCATAACACAACTTGCTATCCTTGTGAAACCCATCATATTACATGGACACCTAGCATAACACATCTTGCTAGCTAGTAGATCTATGTAGCTCATGAGTGATTTAACATCCTTATGAGAGCACCATTTTGTTTAAATAACACTTTCAATGGATGACATTTGGTATTTGAGACAAATTTAAGACTAAGGTCTCTTTGCCATACTGAATTGAATCCTTTTAGTTCTAATCTTGTTTTTTTGCTTTGTGATTATTCTATGTTATGTGTTTGCATCATGTTTGCATTGTATTTGATGTTTATGTCAGATTGCATTATGTTATGTTTTTTCATCGTGTATACTTCATGTTTTTCATATTGTATATCATTTCACACATGTTTTCATTTTTCCTTATGTTGGTTTTCCATGGGATATTGAATCCCAAGGGCTTGCGCTTCCTCTAGATTCATTACCATCCTATCTCTTCAACATTTGGATTATTGAACCCCTCTTGACATATTTTTACTTTAGTGTGAGTTTTAGCATAAGTTCATACTCTCACTAAAGTGGGAGATAAATGTAGCATCATAAATTGTCACCCTTGACAATTTCACACTAGATTTTTCTCCCTCCTATGTGCTTGGACCTAGTCATGCTCCTAATTTTCTAAATTATGCATTCAATGACCCATTTATCATTTATTGAAAAATAAAATATGAAAAACCAAAGTATGTATTTAATATATTTCCCCTGATACTTTGGATCCTAGAAAAATGGATCTAGACAAGAGTTCCCTTGGTGCCCTTGTCCCCTTCAAATGGCCCCAAATTCAAATATGTTAATGTTGGAAATTTATTATTTGAAATTCAAATCCTAATGGTTTCCCATTGGGATTTAATTTTCTAGAAATTAGAAGAATTGCATATAAATACATAGTATTTTCACCATTTTAATCCTAAGGAGAAATTATTGAGAAAATTGGAGATCCTAAAATCAATCAAAGGTAGTCAAGAGCAGATTTATCAGAATTATTGCAGCATTATCTTCAATCAAGCATCATATCAAGAATTTATCATGCTTTTATGTAAGTCTATTTATGTTTTGTGATCATTTATTTTGTGAGCACTAACACTTGTAGGTCTTCAAATCAAATCAATCCATATTGCAATTGATCCTTGAAGGTGATGAGCATGAATTCAGTCCATCAAGGAGATTAGATCTAAGTGGTGAGTTGCAAAAAATTGTTGATGCACTAATTGTTTATCATTTAGCCTCTATCCCTCAAAAGGATAAGCTATCTTTATCATCAATTTTTCCATTGTGGAGGTAGAAAGACCAATACAAGGTTTGACTAAGGAAGGCCCCTATATGGCACAATCGTTCCTCTAATTTTGAATGTACAAGTTATAGATCTAAAGAAGATTGGAAAGATATTGAAGACAATTTGTTCATTTATGCATGCAAGCCCTACAACTTGAGAAGATACATAAACTCAATTATCTATGCAACAAATGAAGATCTGACAATAAGATTTGAAAGGAAGAAGCCATAGACCAGGGACTTGAGGATTGTGAAATCAGATTTTAGTTTCAGATCCCTAGACTAGGGAACCCTTGGCATCCTTTTCCACTCAAATCAAGTTGAAGTTCAAATCACAGGTGCACACATATCTTCTTTGTTCATTTCCGGTGATCAAATTTGGTTATCAATTTCTAGATTGTTTGTATTCACATCAAAACCATGAATTTTCATAGTTAACTAGTTGCATCATTGCATTTACATCAAAATCCAATCTCTAAGGCATTAAAGAATTAGATCCAAGGCTGATTGACTCACCTTATAGGTTGAAATTCAATATAATCCCCTTAACGATTTACATTCTAATGTTCTTTGAAAGAGGATTGATGTTAGTGGTCTAAGTATTAGACCTAAGATTATTTTTTCAAAAAAAAAAATGATAACGTCCAATTCATTGAGAGTCTACTTGTCCAAGAGGCCTCCCCTATAAAAGGAAACCACCCCCTCTATCATTTCTAGTAAAAGAAATTTCTTTGTTGTTTGTGAAGATAACCCTATTTGAGATGTTGAAGGTGAGTAGAACTCCATGCTAATGTTGGAGAATAATCCTTCATTGTCCTTAGGGAGCAGAAGATCTACTAGGTTGTCCAACCAATCAGTTGTGGGGACTTCTTTAGTGTCTAAAGGTAAAGAGGCTACCCCCTCCTTGAACTTGGAAGGAGATGATTTTGAGGATGAGGATTTCATCCCTCACCCAAAGGTGTTTGAGGATGACTTCCTTTATCAGAAAAGGGTGGAGTTGTTGTAGACGGAAGCATTGGAAGATCAATTAGAGGAAATGAAGGAGGATTTTGGCATTGGTAAGGAGAAGGAGGTGAAGGTGAGGTTGATAAAGAGGACGAAGATAAAGAGGTCCTTGATGTTGAAGAGGAATAAATTGAGCTATTGAAGATAATGAAGTAAAGAATGTTGATAGCTAGGTAACTAAAGAAGAGATTTATATTGTTCCTCGCCATAGTGATCACAAGGAGGCTAAAAGAGTTGTCATTGTGAGTAGTGGGAATGGGATTCCTTCTCAATTTAAGTATCAATTAGAGAAATTATGCTAGGAGGATAAGAAGATGAAAGTTATGATTGAAAAAATAAATAAAATATCAAAAGTATGGAGAAGGCCATCTGATGTCTCTCCAAGGTCTCCCAAGGTATTATGTTGAAAGCAATCATGGGGATGATGTCAAGAAAGTCCAAAATTAATAAACAAAAAAAAAAACTTGGTGTTGTTGAAGAATTTTAGATGACTAAAGAAAATGAAAGAAGAAAGAAGGTTGACATTGATGAAGACTGGGAGGTGAAGTTGGATGCACTACAGAAAAATTGAGACCTAATAAGTTGAATCTTTTTGAGCCCCTGGTGTTGTTTCTTTGTTTGTGGGTGTTTCTCTTTTATGGTGGCTTGTATTATTTTTTTGTTGTTTTGGTGAGTTTGCATGCCGTGTAACTTCTTCTCTTGGTTTGTGTGCCTCTATTTTAATTTCTCTCTATTGATGTTTTAAAAATATTGATTTAGGGCCCTTTTCATTGCTTATTTAATCAAAAAAATTGTCTTCTCTATCTATTTATAAAAGTAATATAATATGATCCAAATGTTCTTATTTTCTCTTATTGAAAAATTAAAATGTCATTCATATATACAAAAAGATTGCCAAAATAAGGTTTGAAAACCCCTTGTTCATGGGGTTTCTAGAGTTAATTTGAATATGAATCCACAAGAGGAATAACTTGGTCCCCTCCTCCAACAAGATGTATGAAGAAATTTTTTGATGGAACAAGAGGTAACCCTAGAAAATTATGCATAGGTTATTCTGATGCAACACTAAATAAATTAAAGAATGCTTCTAACAATGAAGTAGATGCACAAATATCCCTTTTTTTCCTTTAAGTTTAAAAAAATATATAATTAGTAATATATAGATAAAAGAAAACTCTAAGGTCATCATCAATTTCATCTACAAACAAGGGTTTCCAAATTGGGAAATTAATAACATATGATAAAATGCATGGCCATTATTGAATTTTTTAGTTGTATTCATTTTATAGCACATCTTCAAGAAAATAGATAGAGTAGATAATTTCCTAGAAAACTAAATCATTGATAAGAAGGATGGTAATATCATTAATAACTCAGCCAAGAGATGGGAATCATTTGACATGTGGGATTCATTCAACCCCATGGCCAACACATAATTTATATGTTAGATTGTATCTAGGATTAGAGCATTTAATGGAAGTTCAGTACTCCCTTGTAGCCAAAGTAAGAGAGTACAAATCATTAATGATGATAGCCCTCTCAAGTATGAAAACTAATTGAAACTCATCTCTTTAATTACCACTTGTGAATAGAGCCATATTTTGAAAGCTAGCTAAGAATAAAACCACTTCCATTGCTACAATATCTTATTCCAAACTTGATGAATTAGTAGATTTTGTAGAAATTCATGAAGTGGACACCTTTATATGGTTGATATAAAAGAGGAGACATGTTTCTTTCTTGGAGGAAATATATACCTATAGCTAAAATATAATCAATACAAAAGCTATTATCATGTCACATACAATAAAAGTGTCCCTAGGTGAATTTTTTTTTGTGATAGATCATAGGTACAAGGTCAATATTGATGTGGCCTCCACAGTCATTGAGGTACTCTTGAATGAAGCTAAGTATAAGGAATGAGATAAAAAAATCATTATTATCTTGGTCAAATATCAATGACATATAGGTTTGGAGGTGTTGGAACTAGGAATACTAGGGCTAAGGTTCCCTCTACAAAACAAAGCCTAGAAAATCAATGATGGGACTGTCATTCGTCCATGGACCCCCTTTCTTATACATGTTGATGGAATCAATGAGGTTGTGTGTAAATAGCTCAATATGTACCTATAGTGTATACAAATGTATCCCTTTTACATTTTCACACTTAATTTGGAATTAATGATAAAATGGACTTAATTGTGCCTAATTTTTGGTGTTGTAAAGTGTACCCCTTAACACTTTCACACTTATTTAGGGCTCCTTTAATTAATTAAGCTTAATTTTCCTTAGTTGGCCCCTTTAATTTAAATCCAAGCCTATTTAATTGAATTTTCTAAAGAGGAAACCTGACATTCATTAATTCCCTAACATAACACTTCTCATTACGCAATGTGTGTCCTAGGGTTATGGACCTAGGACCCATTCGCCCATGGGTGAATGGGTCCTCCCGTAGCCCTAGGACCTAAATTTAAATTATGTTTTTGGTGGTATTTTAACATATTCAAATTCGCATTCAGATGGCGACTTGTGATATTTGAATTTCAGGAAATTAAGGTTACATATCTATAAATATAAGGCTATTTAACCATGTTTTCACCTAGCAAGTTTCATCTAAGCAATCTAGAGAGAATTTTTATGAGATAAAGAGAACTTTAAAGAGTATTTCAAGAGCAATTCAAGGCATTCAAAGGAAAATTTATTGAATATTTATTGCAACAATCAAGATCCAATTGTCACATCAAAGTCTTCTTGCATCATACATGTTTTTGGAGCTAATATGATGATGTAGGTTTCATGATCCATTCAAGCATTCAAAGCATTATTTCAAGTCAAGATCCAAGGTTCAAGATCCACATCCATTGAAGCCATTTCATGCAAGTTGCAGATTTATATTCCAAGGTTTATTCAAGGGTTTGGTGAGTTGTGACATTTAGTTGTTCATTCATCATTCCTTTCATGCTATTTTATTTCATTTCAAGGTTTGATTACCAAAATTGGGTTTGAACAAGGCAAACCCTCATTCACCAAAAACAAAACAATTTTCCCTCTTGATTTCTGTTTGCAAATTTAGGTGGAAGAAATCTTGAATGAAGAGCAAAATTGAAGAAATTATCAAAGTTGCAAAAGTTGTCATAAAAGTTTTCATCTCACGAAAACTCACTTGCAGAAATTATTTTCAGCTTTTCGAACCTAAAACCTGGGAAAATTGAAGGATTTGGATTTGTAGTAGAGGATCCTAAAATTTACAGACAAACCCTAACTCAAGACCCATTCACCCCTGGGCGAATGACTACCAAATTAGCTTCAGCAACTAACTTTTGGTGATTGGTACACATCATTATGCCCTTCTCTAATCTATGATCTGATTTCTAGTTCTACTTTTTTTGAGTTTTATCTAGCCATTCCAAGTTGTATATTGCATTTTGGAGTTAGTTTACTATTTTTAGTTTTTCTCTTTGAAGTGTTGTTTGATCAAGACCCCTGTCCTAACACAAAAAGGGAAATTTGTAGATTCCTCGAAGAATTCGCTCACCTAAGGATTGAAAGTGGATTTTGACTTGAGGGATCTCATTTCCTAAATGAAATAGAAGAATAGGTAGGTTCATTCACCCCATTTTACCCTTATATTTATAGTAATTTTGGTGAAACATTTCAAATTTAGTATAAAACTCTATGTGTTTGAACCTCTACTCCTATTTTTCTATGTTTCATTTTGGTGAACCCAGGTATTTGAACATTCTAATTTCTAATTTGGAGTGCATTCAAACCCTAGATATAGGATTGTATTTTTCATTTCATTTAGAGTTTCTGAATTTGGCATAAAGTTGCATTACATTTTAGGTGTAAACTTGCATTTTGCATTCATTTCAAATCTGAAAATTGAAAACAAATTGCATAATGTTAGACTAATTTTGCATAGTACTTGCATATTAATGTATGTTCAATCATTCACATTCAAAAATTGGATCAAAATTGTATTTCAAAAATTTTCATATAGTTCATCATTTGTCATTAATTTTGCTTGCATTTAGACATCAAAATTTGGAAGATTATGTTACAGAAGTAGCAGTCTGAGACCTAGAATAGTGAACACATATAATCACTAAAAAAATGCATTTTTCATTTAAAAAGAAAATTTTACAGGGACCCATTCGTCCCTAGGAGAATGAGTCCTTCAAGGCCTCTTAAAACCATCTTTTCTAAGCTTTTTTATGGTTTTCTGCAATTCCCATATCTCCTGGTAACCCCCCGTTTCAGTCTAGAAAGTTTCAATAATTTCTAATTTATGTTTTGAGGTCTAATCATCCATTTAATCTAGGAATTTAAAACAAAAAAATTGTTGCATTTCAGATTTGTAGAGCAATTATTGCATCATGTTTTCATTACAAAAGTCTCTTGCTATCATACTTCATGTTCTATTTTCATATTTTGTTGAATACTCTAGAAATTTTTGTTACAAGCATATGAATGTGAAGTCATTTCTCCTCTTTTCTTTTTCTTCATTGATCCCTCTCTCGTGTGTGAAACTAACTTAGTGAAAGAGCATACAATTTTGGACAATCATGACAATCAAGTTCATTCTTCTCCCAATATCTCTCATATTTGTGAAGAAGATATTTTGGTGTTAGAAGATCCAATCAATGAGAGTCATGAGAATCCTATTTGTTTCTCTTCTCCTACCCCTCCTACTTGGGAAAATATTTTTAAACAAGAGGATTCCATCATTGATAAGCAAGACAATCCAACTATTGATAAAACCCCTACTTGTGATGAAGTCATTTTAAAAGAACCAACCATTGAATGTCATGAACATCTAGTTTGTTGCTCTCCTAAAAACTTTCCTTTTAAGGAAGATATCATGGTGCAAGAAAATAACAACATTGAAATATGTCTTTCAAATGATAGTAATGTGGATTCCTTAGATGAAGATGATGAAGTGACATTTGACTCCCCTTAACTAAGAGATCATGAAAATAAGGATAAGTCTTTTGAAATTATGCACATTAGATATCCCTTGAAGCAATCTCCTAAGCCACTTATCATCTACCCACCCTCACATCAACCTCAATTTCAAAACAAACCCATGCTCATCTTAGAACCACCTAAAAAGAAACCATTGAAACTAGGAGATATCTTGAGCTTTACAAGGCAACTTGATAATGACAATGTTTTGCAGCAACCGGGTTACAATACCATTGCTCATACATATAACACAAGAAATAATAGAAAACAACAAACAAATCTTGTTTCATTACCTTTTCCTCAACCTATCTTTTCTAGTGCTCCTCACTTTCCTTCGCATAATTGAAAGGAGTATGATCTTGTTGAACAACTTAAGAATACTCCTGCTAAGATATCCTTATGGGATCTTATTCAAGCCTCACCTAGTTATCATAGTATGGTTCAAAATGAATTACAACAAGTTGTGGTCCCTCCTAGTGAAAATCTGAGTGATATAGCAGCCCTAATTCAAGGAATGAATGTAAACATTATTTTTCACCAAAGCGAGTTACCCTCATTGGAAGTTCAAAAACAATATGAAGCTTTCATGATCATAGCCATTATTAATAGAAAAGGAATAAAGAGAACCCTTGTTGTCAATGGCTCAGCCCTTAATGTGTGTAGTGTGAACCTTTTAGACAAGATTGTAATTGATAAGAGTAATATTGAACCTAACTCCTTGTCCATTTGAGGATTTGATAATGATCACATTACCTATTACAGTTGGAAAGGTCATGTTACAAACTACTATCCATGTTATGCCTCATTATCTTTCATATAACCTCCTTTTAGGTAGACCATGGATTAATGAAATGCAAGCAGTTCCTTCAACTCTTCATTATATTGAAACAAATTTTTGGGACCCTATGGACTACTCTTGCACTTCTAGGGTTTTTCACCTAAAAGGAGAGAGATAGAGCCAAAAATGATAATGATTCACTCAAATCAGAATGTATGTAATGTTGTTTAATGTAAATGAACTTAACTAAATGCAATTGACTAATTTGAATGACTGAAAATGAATGAAAAAGTGCAATTACAACTATGTTTGAAAACAGATTGTGATATGCAAACAACTATGTAAATGAAGAAATAATGCAAAACATAAAGTACAAGGATGAATTTGAGTGCATCTAGATGAATTGTGATGATTCTAGAGTGTTTTGAATGCTGATGGAAATTACTAAATTTTCACAGTGGGACTCATTCGCCCAGGGTGGCGAATTAGTCCTCCTCCTGGTGAAAAATTGTCGGGAGCTAGTTTATGTCTGTCGGGATCTGGAATTTGACAAAATTCCAATTTTCAATCCTAAGGTGGGACTCATTCGCCATAGGTGGTGAATCATTCCTCTCCAAAATTTCTAAAAAATCAGGAGACAACTCTGCAACACCAGATCTGGAAAAGTCTGCTTGTCGGGTTGCCGAAGTCAATTTTGCAGAAAACAGACAAATAGCTCTCTCCAAGCTTGAATTTGACTCAAGTTGACTTGAAGCACCTAGTTGACTTGGAAATCAATCTTCAACACCTAATAACCTGTCAAATCTGCACACAAAGAGCTGCAAACAAACATGCAATAGGGGGAAAATGATTGAGGGTTAGTGAATAGGGGTTTGCCTTGGTCAAACCCCAGTTTTGGTAATTAAACCCTTGAAAAGATAATGAAATGAAAGAGAAAGATAAACTAATAACATGAAAGTGCTATCAACTTACCTAACCCTTGATAATGCAATTTTGAAGTAATGGCAATGGTTGCTTCAGAGTGCTTGAATAGTGCTTGAATTGTTGATGTAAAATGCTTGAATGCTTGAGATTGCTTGAATATGATATGTGAATGTTGGAGGATTTTAGGAGGATGTAAAATGAGGTGAAAAACACTTATTTATACAATTCTTGTGCCTTAGTATCTATTCATACCTCATCACAGGCAGACATCAAGTGTTTTTTAATAAAATCCTAAAAGGAAATGTGAAATATTTTGAATTTGGGGCCAAGGGGGACTCATTTGCCACCCATGGTGAATGGGTCCCACCTAGGACCTAAAAACATGTGTCAGGAAAAATGTTGTATTTAATGTTATTTTTTGGGATAACATTCAAAAATACACTTAATTACAACTTATGAGGGCATAAAAAGACCAAATAAAGCATGAGAAGGGTGTAAATAGTGAAAATATGCCTAGAAGAGCGTGAAAGCTTGTTACAAGACTTTACAACACTTCAAAATAGGACTTGTTGATGAGTGAAAAGGTGATATTTAGGTAAATTGCATTAAATAGAGTCTAGAAGAATGTAGAAATGTCTTACAACACTTCACAACACCTTCACAAGACATCATTATTTGAATTTTAGTACCTAAATAAGCATGTTCAAGCCATGTTACAACATAAAATCTTAGCAACATAGTTCCAACACCATGAAACAAGACCTAAAAGGCCATGAAAATGACAAGGGGCCATTTTTCTACAGCACACATATAATGAAGTATGTATACAATATATACAATCAAAGCTGATCTTGAGCCTTACAATGTTTTACAACTTGAGAAAGACAAGGAAAATCCTTTGAAAACATTGACACCAACTACACAAGTGGAACTTGTGCAAGAGAAAGAAAAAGAAAAGCATATTGAAGAAGTTACAAAGTTACTAGATGATGATTGGGGTTCCTTAGATTTCACACCTACATTCATGAGAGAATACAAGATCATAGCAAAAAAATCTAACAAGGGAAAAGAAAAAGTGGTAATTTCAACACAAAATTCAAAAGAACCATCGAAAGAATCCACTTCAACCACTTTAGAAGAAAAGACAACATACACAACAAACTTTGATGAAGTTGATTATGAACAACCACCGAATCTGAAAGAAATGAAAAATATTTGTGGAAGAGGTTATGAACTTATGAAACAACTTGGTTATAGTGGAAAAGGATGTGGTGCTAGATAACAAGGTATTTGTGTCCCTATAGAGCCTAACACACAAGAAACCACTAGCGGTCTTGGTTATTGTCCTTTGAAAGAAACAAAAGCATCAAAAATTCCTTCACTCAATATCAACACTCTTACAAAAGATTCTTCTAAGCCAACCTTAACTTTGGTACATCTTGAACTAATAGATACTACATGTGGAAATATCTCATTAGATATGCATCAAGTTGATACTTTGTCTACTAATTATAATCAATAACATTAGTTGATGCTCCTTGTCATGTGGTAGTTGTAGTATCATATTCACTACCATGCATGAGGGTATAAACTTGGCTTTATGCAATCATATTTCCCTTTCGCAAGGAGCAACATACATCATCCATTTTTGGCTCACCTTTTGTCCTTGGGGGGTAAGGGGTTAGGTAGCCTTGTCCTAGTTTGGCACTTGATGTTGTCCCTTTGGCTAGTCATTCGCCTTCTACATACACTGATCAAGATTGGGATACAAATGGCTTGCTATAGGTTGAGTCGCATGTGCCTTACTAATCTTTTTCTTTGTTTTCTTTTTCATGTTTATTTTTGTGATTTCATGTGCATAATGTGATCCCCCATACTGTTTTGTTTGATGTATCTATTTTCATGTGCATTCCTCTATTTGTATCTACATTCTTTTGTATGTTGTAAACATTTACCTTTGCATTTATCTTGTGTTTTCCTTTTGGGGATGACGTAAGCCGTTGAGACATTTAGGTCTCTTCCATGTTGACGCAACAGCTTTTTCTTTGTTTTCGCTCTCTATGTGTCATTCTTCTTGTTTTGCGAGTATTTGGGGAATGATTACATTTTTGAGCTCTATATTTCATTGTAGCAAAGATATACTAACCTCAAATCCGTGGATCCTTTATGTGTTTTGGGATTTCATTTTGGGGGCAAACCCTCCCTCTCTTTTTCATGACGCGACTTCATTTGGGAACATATGACTTGGCATAGGGCTTTCCAAATAAGCTCACATGTCTCCTTTATTGTTTAGCATTGATTATTGGCTACTTTAAAGAAAATTGCTTATAGAAATGGTGCTAGAAATTTCTTTAAAGTTGGGGCATACATTGGCATTATTATTTTTGAAATTTTTGACATTCCTCGTGTTTCATTGTGTGATTTTATTTCTTCTTGTGATGCATCCTTTTCTTGGTGGTTTCATTGGGTTTGATGTCCTTCGAGAGCATGATATTTTTTTATCCTAGACTTGTCCTCTCTTGGATACATTAGGCAAAGTGTTCCCTAAAAAGAGACCTTACATGAACTAAGCAAGATCCCTCTGAACAAACCTTTATTTGTATTTTGTTCATAATTTTTTAGCATAATACAACTTGTTAACCTTGTGAAGCTCGAAGTTCTTATTTTTGTTTTATGGCGCCCTATTGGAGTTATCAAAGGGATAGCTTCGGTATGGTTAGTGCAGTGAGAGCTTGTAGACTTGGCATGAATTTCTCACTAAGCCACTTTTTTAGGGGCTCACCTAGTGGACAGCCTGAGGTTCCATTAGCCTAGAGTGAGTTTGCATTGTTGCATTGTTGTTTTCATAGTGGACATTGAGTTTTTCTTTTGAATATTTTGGAAAAATAGTCGAGATGTGTTCCACATTGCGTTGGAAAATTAAGGCTTGATCCACCCCTTTCTTTTTAACAAACAGCTAAGGCATGTTCCACATCGTGTTGGATAGTCGAGGCTTGATCCTCCTTTTTGTTTTTCCTTTCCTTTTAGTCTTTGATGTTGTATGTTTGATTAATCTTGTCATTGTTGCATATGTATGTCTTGAATGTCTCCTTTAGTGTGAATTTGATGCAAGGTCATTCTCTCACTAAAGTGGGGGCTAAATCTAGTGTAGAAAAATGTCTCCTTTTACATTTTCACACTTAATTTGGAATAATGTTTAAATGGACTTAATTGTGCCTTATTTTTGGTGTTGGAAAGTGTACCCCTTTACACTTTCACACTTATTTAGGGATACTTTAATAAATTGAGCTTAATTTTCCTTAATTGGACCCTTTAATTCAAATGCAATCATGTTTAATTGTATTTTCCAAAGAGGAAACCCGACATTCATTAATGCCTTAACATAACACTTCTCATTGAGCAATGTGTCTCGTATGGTTAGGGACCTAGGACCCATTCGCCCATGGGCGAATGGGTCCTCCCTTAGACCTAGGACCTAAATTTAAATTATGCTTTTGGTGGTATTTTAACATATTCAAATCCATATTCAAATGTTGGCTTGTGATATTTGAATTTCAAGAAATTAAGGTTACATATCTATAAATATAAGGTTATTTCACTATGTTTCAGTTTCATCTAAGCAATCTAGAGAGAATTTTAATGAGATAAAGAGCACTTTCAAGAGCATTTCAAGAGAAATTCAAGACATTCAAAGGTAGATTTATTGAATATTTATTGCAGCAATCAAGATCCAATTGTCACATCAAATTCTTCTTGCATCATGCATGTTTTTGGAGCTAATATGATGATGTAGGTTTCATGATCCATTCAAGCATTCAAAGCATTATTTCAATTCAAGATCCAAGGTTCAAGATCCACATCCATTGAAGCCATTTCATGCAAGTTGCAGATTTATATTCCAAGGTTTATTCAAGGGCCTAGTGAGTTGTGACATTGTGTTGTTCATTCATCATTCCTTTCATGCTATTTTATTTCATTTCAAGGTTTGATTACCAAAACGGGGTTTGACCAAGGGAAAACCCCATTCACCAAAAACAAAACAATTTTCCCTCTTGATTTGTGTTTGCAAATTTAGGTGGAAGAAATCTTGAAGATCTCTTGAAGAGAAAATTTGAAGTTGTGAAAGTTGCAAAAGTTGTCATCTCACGGAAACTCACTTGCATAAATTATTTTCGGCTTTCTGAACCTGAAACCTAGGAAAATTAAAGATTCAAATCTATAGAAAAGGATCCTGAAAGTTACAGGAAAACCCTAACTCAAAACCCATTTGTCCCTGGGCAAATGAGTCCCAGATCAGCTTTAGCAATTGACTTTTGGTGACTATTACACATCATTCTGCCCTTCTCTAATCTATGATCTGATTTCTATTTCTACTTATTTTGAGTTTCATCTAGCCATTCCAAGTTGTATATTGCATTTTGGAGTTAGTTTACTATTTTTAGTTTTTCTCCCCAAATTTTTGTTTGATCAGGACCCCCGTCCTAACACAAAAAGGGAAATTTGTAGATTCCTCAAAGAATTCACTCACCTAAGGGTTGAAAGTGGATTTTGACTTGAGGGGTCTCATTTCCTGAATGAAATAGAAGAATAGGTAGGTTCATTCACCCCATTTTACCCTTGCTATTTATAATAAGTTTGGTGAAACATTTCAAATTTAGTATAAAACCCTATGTGTTTGAACCTCTACCCCTATTTTTCTATGTTTCAGTACCAAGTATCAATTTTCTAAAATATGTTCTAGGCATTACTCCTATAGTTGAGGTTAGTATTTTATAATAAAAATGGAGGAGGAAGAGGAATATGGTGTTGATATAGTTTAGGTTTGTGAATAAATGTCACTATTGTAGGGCCCAAATTTTATTATTGGCTTTTATAATAATATTTTAATATATGATATGTTTTTTGTATCTTATTATAATTTTCTAATCATATTATTTATACTTAATTGTTGTATTAATATTACCCTCCTATCATGGACCAATATACATGTAATAAAATTAAAACTTTATAATACAATGGGTGTGGTCTCAATGACCACATTTTACTAACCAAAAATAATGCATGGTTTCAAAACTTCACTCATTAACCTCTGGAAATTTGTAGTTGCATTAGTTAATCTAAATGATAAAACTAACCACTAATACAATCCTTATTTTTCCTTAAAAGTAACATTCTACTCATCTACTTTCCTAATTTTAATTTAATGATATCCACTCTTTAAATCTATCTTGCTAGTACTTATAAGTGCCTATAATGAACATGCAAACATGGAAAGTCTAATGATGGCCCAATAGTCTAGCACATGACCCACATGATATTAATAATCCTTTTTCAACTAAACCAAATTGGATGGAAGCATTAGCTAATCCCATAATACTTCCATTTCTTTTTCTTTCATTGTTATTGATCATTTTCCAAACCTTCATGTTTGGTCATTTCAAAAAAAATCTTAGGTTTAAGTTGTAATCAACCTTGTAAATCCTATGTATTTAATTACTCCTAATATTTTTTGTAAGTCACTCAAAGGGAGAAATTCTTCAACAATAGTGGTAATTATTTCTTACCATAAGGGTTTTAGTGAAGCGGTACTTATTTATTGGGGGGTAGTAAAAATTATTTTTCGGAAGCTAGTTACTATTTATTGGGGTAAAGAATCTTGGTTGTTATGGTTTTTTGCACCCAACTTTACATGAGTTTCTTTTTGTACTTGAAATTAATTTTGGGATGGTTATTAAATGTCTTTAACCACCTTGGAACTAACAAAAAACTAGGTGCCCAAATGGAGTAGGTTAAAAATTTGGTTACAACCTACATTGGTCTATGTTAAGAAAGCTTGCATATTTCCAAGGAGATTTATTGGGATGTTAAATCAAGTTGAACGTACCATTTAGGGAAAAAACACTATTTAAGTGGTGTTTAAGGTGGTAGTGAGGTGAGGAACTTAGTAAGTAAGAAACTTATGTTGGCAAGTGCTTGAGGGAGTCTATGAGATATGAGGAAATTTTCTTTACACAAGTGTTGACAAATCGAAGACATAGATGGAGTAATGAAAGTGAATGTATTGTAGTCTTGTATTTGAAGATAATACATGTTTTTCCTATCTTCTTGTTGGATTTATTTTCCAAAATGGTGTGTCCATGTAAATCTTGTGTTGTGAGATGATCTTCTGGATTTTCTTGTATTCTTATGTTGTCGATTTGTGTCTTTGTTGTTTCTATATTATGGTGATGTTATCTTCCTTTTATTGTTATTTTTAGTTGATATAAGGTGGTTTTAAGAACATGTTAAAGTGATTAATTTTATCATCATAATGAATTTGAATCTCTATATGGTAATTCCATATTAAGATAACTTATTATAGATTTGCATACAATTTTTTAGATTTTTGTATTATAGTAGTCTAAGCCTAGTATCTCACCAATTGGTATCATACCTTGAATGGAGCCTTGATGATTAATAATTGGATTAGATTGTTTATCTAATCAATACTTGGTATCAAATCCATATTTTTATAAGGAATTATTGGAGGCTTGTGGACTATAGCAACTATTCTATGTGTTAACATTGTTTTGCATATCTTTGAGATTGGAAACTATAGCACCTAACTCTCAGATGGATATTGTCAATCATATCTGTGGTGGCCACTAGAAGCTCATGGTAGATTATCTCATATTTTTGGATTTGGTTATATGTTTTTCCCTTGCATGGTATTGACCTAGAGCTCCTATTTGGCTATATGTGACTCTCCTCTTGCATGGTGGTTATGTTCCTCTTCCTTGTGGTCATGTGTAGTGAAAGGGTATGCATTTTGGGTGGCTTCTTTAGTCCCCCTATTCACATGGGGAAAACCTATCGTTTGGACTATAAAATGGAGTTCTTATGTTGGGTTCATGGTTTTAATCCTCGGTTACATAAAAGCAATGGATGATTAGCCATTGGTTTCTTATGGGTTGTGAAGCCAATATTTTTTATATTTTGTAAGATTGCAAACAACATGTTTCCTTTATTTAATTTTGAGTTGTGGAGTAGGTCATTATATGACCTAAGTGCTCTTGGATAATTTGGTTCCTTTCTATGCTTTGTGTTTTTCCTATTTAAAAAAATTATGCTTTTTTAGATATATGATATTACATTATTTTAGATGACATATTTTATTTTTTTCATTGGTGTGAATGTCTAGATATTTAAGTGGTCTCATATTTACAAAGAGATGGTTTTGCAGGTTTTACATGTTAAACAAAATATATGGTTTTTAGATCTATGAAAATATTATGTTTAGACTCTTAGAGTTTTCTAGATGAAAACAATTACAAATTCACAAGACTTATTGGTGATTTCTTATTGATCTATGAATACTCTTGTGTGGATTTTTTTGGTAAAATAGGTCTAGCATTGATCTTGGTGTTTGAGTCTTGAAAATCTACATGTTATACTTCATTACCTCTATTCTTCATCATATTGATGTGATTTTGAATCTTTTTCATTAGTTATTTGAGATTGGAGCACTAATTATGTATTTATCCTTTGATATGTTACATAGTGTAGATCTTGTAAATTATTTGATGTGGATTCTATTTGGTAGGCCTTATTCTTGGTCACCTTAGTTACATTTGTATATTTATTGAATTGAGACAAAAAAAGGTTTTGATATACCTAATATAGTTATTATTTAGAATCTATAAGTCTAGGTGCATGAGAACATTTGTTCACTTTTACTAGATTTTTTGCAATGATGTTGGTAATAATACCATGTATAAATTTTAGTGGGATTTTAGTCCAATTACATAGTGTGTTCTATCTTCTTCATTTCAAGATCTTGGTTCTAAGTTATTGTTGTTGCAATGTGTAGTGATCTATGGATAATCTTTGATTATGATAGGGATGATATTTTGCAATGGTTTTTGGTTTCATAAGGATCTCTTAGATTCTACCCTTAGGTTGTTGTGAAATTTCATTAAAATCTTTGGTTTTATTGATAGTGGATGCTTGATATTCATTTTTTAAAGAGGTATTCACATCTTTAGTGAGGTGTAAGATTTATGACTTCATTTTTTATAGATGATCCTTGGTTTAGAGGATGGATGGTATTTTTTCATGGTATAATCTTGATCTTGAATTATATTTTTTGCATGAGACATGTGCTCTTGAGAGCAAGATATGTCTATTGGAGCATATGATATTTTGAGAAGATATAAGATCATGGTGTCATGATATTATCCTAATTCTATAATTGGAGCTTTGATAGTGGTTTGGTTAGTTCTCTTTGGTTTTGAGTATTAATCATTTTCTTGGATATTCATTATTTTATAGGTTGCATTTGAAGTTGGAATGGATTTATTGATAGATGTTCATGGATACTAGAGAGACTAGGTGAGGTTGAATATCTCTTGTATTTAGAGATAGACTGGTTACTTGTGAATTTTTATCAACAATAATACTAATGAGCCTACACCTAATTATGGATGTGAGTCCATTGTGGACCTAATGAGAAGGCTTCTATTTAATGCAAGTTTTTTATTTCTTGGTGTTGTATGCACCCAAAAATCCTATATCCCACTCTTGATCTACGCGGTGGGTGAATTATCTGAGAGGTGCTTCTTGCCTAAATATCAAATGCACTCTTTAAATTGTATCTTTTATTCTTTTGTGAATCAATCTTGAATGTTGAACTTCTAAGGACTTGTTGAGAAGTATATCCATGGTTTTATGGATTTTTTTCTTCTTGTTTTAGTTTTGATCTATGGAACTGTCGATGCGAGGATACCAATTATGGGCCCTATTACGCTTGATCCATGAAGAATCGAAGCATAATGAAGCAACCAACACTCAAATATCAACAAGATCAGTCAATCAAAATTGAAAGTAAACATTTTATCAAAAAACCTAACATGTTAGTCTTATGAAAGCTTTAAAGAAAACATCTACTCTAATCCATTGAAATTTATCTTATTGTGGAATTGGTGTCACGTTGATGTGGACCGATGAACCTTTCCCAATCCCGTGATGGTGAGCTTGTTTTAGTCAATTCTATGGAAGAGAATAAATGAAACCATGATGTTTGGTGTATGAAAAACCTAAATTATGCACAAAATAAACATATTGCAAGTTAAGTTACCATGATTCTATGATATAAATGATCTAATTATGCAATTTCTAAGCTAATTTAAGCTAAAATGATGCTAAAAGATGAAAGCCCTAATTTATTTACAAACTAAGATGGACGCATGGAAGCCATTAATGAAAGCTTGAAGCTATTTATGCAACTAAACAAACTAAAAATTAACTAAATGTGTGCAAATTGAGAGTATGGATGTGAGAAAATTCAACAGCATGACTTTGCAATAAAAGATGGATCCATTTGTCTCAAAATAGTGATCTATTTATAGGAGAGCAAATGTGGAATGGGTGGTTGAGATCAAAAAACTTAATCAACAGTTCAAGATGAAGGAGATGAAAGGCATGGATTATGGATTCTCATCAATGGATGAGAATGCAAGATGAAGATTAATCAAAGGCTCACAATTACCTCAAACAAACACACTTTTGACCTGCTCATATAGGTCAAAGGTAACTTGCTAGAAAGGAAAGAGGATTAACTTGCTTTTGAAGCTAAGTGAGTTGATTGGAGAGGGAATATTCCTTAGAATATTCCATTAGGGTGAGGAAAAAGAGTATTTTTACAAATCAAAACAAATTTTTAATTGTGCAAAAAGGATAAAGAATATTCAATGGGAATATTCCCTTGATTAGAGGAATAATTAGTTTAATTGCTAATTAAACAAAGTTTAATTTATGCAATTAGGGGATTAGAGGAATTGAGAGATATTTATTAAATTAGATGATTTAATAAATAGGGGAGGGGTGATGAAATGATATTTAATTAAATAAGATAGGGTTATTTAATTAAACAAGATGACTTAGAAGATTAAATTAAATATTTTGATTTATTTAATTTAATTAGATGAAGTGTTAGTGTGAAAAAGAGGTGAATTAACCCAATTTAATTAATTAGGCCAATTAGACGAAAATGATGCAATTAATTAATTAGCTAGGCTAATTGAATTAATTAAGAAAAAAGAGGATAGATAAAGAGGAAATGATGTTAATAAATCTAATTCGAGTGTATGACATTGATTAGGACATTTTTTCAATATCTACATTTTGCCCCTCTTTGAAGTGAGGTACCTACTACTTCGATTCAAAGAATAATGTTGTTCTAATTAAAAATGTTGCTCAAATAAAAATAATGATTTTTTAGATGCCCCAGCAAAAGGATAAAACTGACACCCTGCCCCCTCAAGAAATCGGGCAGAAATTTCAAATTTTAGGTTGATTTCTTGATAAAGGTTGAAAAGTTGCCCCAAGAGTCCAGAAAGGTTCTGGGATGCAAGAATAATGCCAAAAACACAAAAAATAATGTAAAACTTAGTCTAGATTGAATAAATTGGTGAAAATGATAATAAACCCCATTAAAAAAGTTAAATTAGGGAAAAAAACCCTAATTTTCTAGCTTAAATAGACCAAAAGGGGTCATTTTCAACTCATTTGTGCATTCACACTTAAGAAATTCTTGCAAATTGAGCTCTAACCCTTCGACGAAATGGCACGTCATGAGCTTCCCCAACACATCTTTGATCGATTTCATGAGTACCAGTGGCTTCCAGGTACAGGACCACCGGTATGTGATTCAAAACTTGATTTGAAATTTAAAATTTTGATGCATTTATTAGGTGCTAAAATTTAGAATTTGAGGGTGTCACTATATAGCAACACCCAAACTTCAATCAACGACGCTCAAAAGATAGATAGCGATGCATATGTATATGTCGACGCTTTTTATGATTTGAAATTAGGGTTTCAAATTGTAAATGGTGACGCAGACTTATCCAGTGACGCACTTTTTGATTAGAAAATTAGGGTTAGGTTAGGCCAAATTCTAAATCGTGACGCCATCTTGTATGGCGACACATTTGTCAATTTAAATTTGAAAATGAATTGGATGTCACTGTTTTACTTTTGAATATAGTGACGCATTTATGATTTCTGAGCCAGAAATTCCAAATAACTTCAAATTTTGATGATTTCCTGACATCATGGGCTTCGTGAGTGTAGGAAGTCATCCCACCATTGATGTTGAGAGAGTATAAACCCACAATACTGGAGAGATTGGGTGATCTTTTAGAGTTGCGCCAAGAGCGCCTGGGAGAGATCAGGTTATGGTACATTGTGTATGCACCAGTGACCAGGACACATTTGGCCATGATGACAATGTTGTGCGAGAGATGGCACAGTGAGACTTCTTCTTTCCACCTTCCAACGAGAGAGGTGATAGTGACCCTGGAGGATGTGTGGCAGATATTGTGGTTGCCTATCCATGGTGACCATGTGATTTACGATCCTGATGTCAAATTCGATGCGTGCTTAGAGGTGATGGAGATGGACTAGATTGTATTGGGCACCTCTCAGATAGATCTGGAGACATACAGAGGTCAGGTGCCGACCTTCAGATTGATTGTTGCAGCAATCATTTCAGGTTTGGTGGCTCCAGACAGACGTGGCTAATTTTTCAGTCCAAGTTGGGGCTTGGCTTGGCATAGGATGTTGTATCAGAGGACTCTTTTTGCATGGGGTCTCGTGATTTTGGCCTCCTTATACCATGATTTGCATGATTTTGTCTATTATGATGGGAGATCTATTAGTGCAAGGGTGACACTTCTCCATATCTAGGCATGGGAGCACATTGTAGTGCTTCGGCCAATTGTGCAGATGGAAAACATGGAGCCAGATGATCCCATCATATGGAGATATCAGGGTGCCATCATGCTTAGGCACATAGGACAGATTGGTCTCCCATACTGGCGATGGGTGATAGATGACATGACCATGTTCTAGTGGTGACCATGGCTTCAAATGTCACCATGGTTTGATGATATACAACAGTTATACTTCACCAGACAGACCGGATACATGCAGGGTTGTAAGCACATGATGATTGAGTGGTGCCTTCTGAACAGAGTGGCCAAATAGTTTGGTGATGTCTAGGACAGGCTCGATGATGGCTACAGAGCCATTTTTACTAGAGCAGCCAATCAAGTTCCCACATGGGGACCCATGATTCCGACACCAGAGGCCATTAAGAGTTTCTACCAGTTAGTTTCCTAGCCTTGGGCATATGATCAGGGCCAACCCATTTCACATACTACTCCTGCATACGATGCATGGTTCGTGCCTCCACAACAACTTACAGATCTTGTAGGGGCTCCTCCCAAAGGGAGGCCACGAGGCAGAGCAGTTAGGGGTAGAGAACAGGGAGGCCAGGAAAGCCAGGATGGAAAAATTTTGGTGGCTCCTCCAATAGGAAAGCAGCCTCCACAACAGCCTCTAGTGGTGCAGCAGCAGCCAGTGCCACCACCACCACCACCACTAGATGCCAGAGATGCGTAGATACAACAGCTGCAGCAGTAGGTGCAGGTGTTGACAGGTGAGCGAGATCAGGCTAGCCAACAAATTTTGGTTTTGACTACTAAGCAAGACCAAGATTGGTAGCAGGTGGTTACAATTATAGCTAAGAGGGATGCTGCTTTACAGAGAGTGCAAGTTGTTACTAGGGAGAGAGACCAAGAGGTGGTGAGGCAGCAGAAGATTGATATTATGGTAGCAGCCACACATGGTCAGACTGTTTCAGCTAGATTGTACCAAGAGGCTATCATAGAGGTTGCATATTATAGGCAGCATTATCACAGGGATGTTCCGGCGGCTCTTCGTCAGCCCGATTTTTCACAACGCAATGATGTGCATCCCTGTGCAGAGGATCAGCCTAAGCGGCAGGCTGAAGAGGGTAGTAGCCACCAGGGCCAGCTCTTTTTTGATGTTTAGACACTTTTTGATTTTTCCCCATTCTTTATACTAATATATATTCATGGGCTCCTTTTTTATTGCCTCGTGGATATTGTACTTATCATCGATGTACATACACTAATCCAGATTTTGTACCATGAAACATTTTTTGATATATATATATATATATATGATACGGATACAGATGATTCATGCTATGATGTGTTGATTTTATTTTATGTATGGTTATGCTTATATATGATCATGTATGGATGCTTTTTTATTTTATTCCTATGTGATATGCAATGCTATGATATGGATGGATGCAATAATATGATTCTTTTTTATTATCTTTTCACGATATTATGATATGTAGATGTTATGGATGCAAATGATGTGGGTGCATTTCTCTTTGTATAGTTTCTATGCATGTTTTATGATGTATGCATATGGATGTATGGATGCAAATTCTTATGATATGCAATGATTTAAGATGCTTAGAATAACAAATCTAAATTATTCATCACAACTCAAATGATAATGTAGAATGTATGATGTGATATGCAAATGCTTTATGATATGAAACAATTTAAGAAGCTTAGAATAACAAATCTATATTATTCATCACAACTCAAATGATGATGCAGAATGTATGATGTGATAGGAAAATGATTTTTGATATGGATGTTATGATTATGATATGATTATGAGATGTATGTATGCTGATGGTTTGTGGATACAGTGTGGATGCATTATTTTTGTGTGTCATGGTACCAGGTTAGCGCGGAGAGAAGATAGAAGAATAAAGAATGAATAACCACTATTGATGATGATTACTTCAAAAGATCCAACAAGTCCTTGATCCATCAAGACTTTATTAGAGATGGTGATGAGACAATTCAAAAGAATGCAAGATGAGAATGCAGGATGGGTGCTCACACTTTGGGATTAGGATTTTCCATCGTTCTTTATTGTTTGATAAAACACATAGACATGATGCATCAAGGTAATGATAACCAGGATGGTGTTGTATCTAGTGTAATGGAATTTGACTTGATAAGCAAATAGGATAGTTCCTATTCACACCTTGACATACGAAAATGTCATTGTAATGCAAGTTAGAAGCTTAGAACATATTGTACCAAAGCATGCACATTAGTCAACAACATACTCCAAACAACCTTCGTACACACAACTAAGCAAGTATGCACCAAGATTATTTTACAAGAGTATCCACAAGCACAACAAATGAAAAATAAGGATCGATGCTCCATTCCTTTCTCCCTAAATCATTTTAGATAGACATCATCGAGAGGTCCTTGGAATGGGCCATTAAGATAAATCATGAGAAAAGATCAAAGACAAACAGTCGGTGTTATCTATAGCTCCTACCTAGTTTAAGTTTAGCTAAAGTGATGTATGATACTGATGTCCATTGCAAGAAGGATACATCCTAGGACATGTTGATCATAGGGTTGTTTGATGTTAGGATGATGATGCTAAAATGAGTTATTGCTATAAACTTCACTGACACATTTATGTATGTTTTAGACTTTAGATTTTGACTTTTTGGGTTCACACTTTATGACTTGTTATACTTTTTTTCTACTTGTTTAGCCAAAGGGTGAACGTGACGATCATTTATTATGGGTGAAATTTTATTACAAGTGAAAGAGAGATGGGATGGATGGGTTTTTTGGATTTTCTTGGAATATTTTGAGGTTGTTTTTGGTATTTTGAAATGTTTTGAGGTTTTTTTTGGTCTTTTGAAAGTTTATATGAATGTTTATGTTTTCTCTATTTTTTTGAATATTTGAGGCTTTTTAGGTCTTTCGAATGTTTTCTATTGTTTTTGTATTTTCAGTTTTCAAATGTTTTTGTATTTTATGAATATTTGGATGCTTTTGGGATTTTCTGAGTTTTACAAATGTTTAGGGGTATTTGGATGTTTTTGGATTTTCAAGTTATTTGGATGTTTTTGGATTTTTGAGAGAGTTTTTCAATTTTCGACCAAGAACCTTACCTAAGGACCTATCCTAGGGGCCTCGGGGGCTGATCTTAGATTAACCTTGCCTACGTTATACACGCAGAGACCACTTAGTTTGGCTGACTCAACTGATTTACAGGACAAAAATATGAACAGATGAGAGACGAAAACTAATTACAATGGACCGTTAAAGGATTGACCTAGGGTGTCTCAGGGGTTGATCATAGATTAGCCTTGCCTACGTTAAAGCTGAGAGATGATGTAGTTTGACAAGAGACATTATTTTTTGGATTTTTTAATATTCATCCTTTTTAGGGATTTTCTTGTTTTCCAGATGTTTTGGATTTTTCCTTTACAATTTTATGAATGTTTTTGGATTTTCGCTATACAAGATTTTGCAAATGTTTTTAGATTTTTTGGATAAGATTTTATGAATGTTTTTGGTGTTTTCTAGTAGGATGTCCCATGACCTCAAGATATACAAGAACCTGATTGTGATGCATAATGAAATTCCCCCAGTGTGATATGTTATCCTACTTCGATAAACGTAGGACAGATTGACCTTGGTAATATGCCAAGTAGTGCTAAAATTTTCATGATACCTTACAATGACAAGCCATGATAAGGACATGTATGGGGGATGAATGGTGATGCAAAAAATGATAGGTCAAAAGAGCCAAAGAATAGATGGAGATACCTTATTTACGTGAGGTGCCTGTTTTCTAGGTTTTCACCAAGGTACTTTCCCAAAGTGCCACCAAAGTGGTTTTCGCTAGAGGATGATTTTTTTCTTTACTTTTTCAATCCTTTTTCTCATTTTTTTGGATTTTGATCAGTTTTTGGTTTTTTTGTATTTTCTGATTTATACCCTTCATGTTTAGGCATAAATTTTTTTGAGATGCAAGTTGTTGATTGGCTCCTGCAAGGGTTCACCTTCAGGGGTTGACAGTTGGTATGCTCTTGATCTGTAGCTTGTTGTGATGAAAAAGGGACCCAACCAGTTAGGCTCAAACTTTCCTTTGTTGTCTTGATCTAGAAGGTTCTTCTAATTTTTCTTTAAGATTAGATCGCCTACCTGGAATGACTGACATTTGATTCTCTTGTTATAGCTCCATTTCAATCAATTTTTATACACTTGCAAGTGATTAAGGGCATCAAGATGACGTTCATCTAGGAATTCTAGCTCATTCACTTGAGACACTTTGTACTCTTCTTCAATTATCAAATTCTTTAGTGACACTCGCAATGATGGGAGCTCAGCCTCAATAGGAAAGATGGCTTGTGATCCATAGACCAGGGAGAAAGGGGTTGCTCCTATAGGTGTGTGGATACTGGTTCGATAAGCCTAAAGAGCGGGATTTAGCTGCAGATGCAAGTCTTGACCAGCTTCATTAACTGTTTTCTTTAGGATTTTTCAGGATAGTTTTTTTTGTGGCTTCTACTTGGACATTGCCTTGGGGATAGTATGGTGTAGAGAATCGGTGTTGGATATTGAATCTTTGGCACAGCTCTTTCACATCTTTATTTTTTAATGAGGTTCCATTGTTTGAGATGAGGGTTTGTGGTACACCATAATGGAAAATCAGGTAATTCAAGATAAACTTGGCTATTTGTTTCCCCATTATGTAGGTCATAGGAATGGCTTCAACCCACTTAGTAAAGTACTCAGTGGCGGTTATGATGAACTTATGGTCGTTAGATGAGGTTGGAGTGATTTTTCCTATGAGGTCAAGTCCCCACTATGAAAAATTCCATGGTGTAATCATTGGTTGCAATTCTTGAGCTGGAGCATGAATCAGAACCCCATGTTGTTGACACTGGATGCATTTTTGCACATATTGATGAGATTCTTTTCCCATAGTTGGCCAATAGTACCCCAAACTCAATAGTTTCTTAGCTAATGTCATACCACTAGAATGGGACCCACATATGCCATTGTGTACTTATGTTAAGGTAGTTAAGGCTTCCTCTTGGTTAAGACATTGTAGTAATGTCCCTTCGATGCTTCGACGATAAAGGGTATCACCTAGGATCACGAATCAGGATGCCTTTTTGACAAAGGTCTTTTTAAGGTTCGGGGTGATGTTTGATGGAAGGGTTCCTCTATTAAGGAAAGTAAAGATTTTGTGCTACCAAGGGGATATAGGACCAACAATAACACATGCGAATTCAAATTCAGGGATTTCAAAAGTTGGTACGAGAAGTTGTTCTACCAAGAATTCACATTGAAGAATGTTGTTTGGCATGTCTAGTAGTGATCCAATTGTTGCATAGCGTCTGCTGCTCTATTGTTCATGCGAGGAATCTGCTCAAAATTTATTTCTATAAAAATATCTTTGAGATTGTCCACCATCTTCTTGTATGGAGTAAGCTTGTCATCTTTGGTTTGATAGTCATCATTAACTTGGTTGATAACTAGTTGTGAATCTCCATAGACTTTCATCTCTTGTATCTACCACTAAATTGGTATCCTGAGACCTGTGATCAAGGCTTCGTACTCAAAAAATTTATTGTTACATGGGAATGATAGCCTGTAAGATTTTGGGATGCAATCACCTTGGGGGTGATGAAAATAATGTCGGCTCCTAATCCATGTTGGGTAAATGATCCATCAAAGTACATCTTCTATTGAGCTATTAGATTAATAAGGAATATTGATTCATCAAGGAACTCAAATATTAAAGGGTTCTCATCATAGATGGGTGCTTTTGCTAGCTGGTCCATGATCACTTGTCCTTTGATTTCCTTTCGCTCCAGATACTCTATGCCAAAATCCATCAAGATCATTACCCATTTAGCCATTCATCCTGTGAAGGTTGCTCTGGATAACAGATATTTTAATGGATCAATCTTTGTGATGAGCTTGATTTGGTGTGACAATATTTAATGCCTAAACTTTTGTGAAGTGAAAACTACCACTAGGCATGCTTTCTCAATGGGTGAATAGTTCATCTCATAGCCTACCAAGATTTTGCTGATATAGTATATAGCTCTTTCATTTCCATCTTCATCATGTTGTGCTAAAAGAGCTCCTAGTGTTGTTGATGTTGTTGAGATGTATAGGATTAGTGGGTTGTTTGGTATTGGCGGCATGAGCATAGGTGGTGTTAGTATATAATCCTTCAATTGTTGGAAAGCTTTATCACATTTTTCATCCCATTTGTAAGTTATCCCTTTATGAAGAAGGTGTGAAAAAGGGTGAGTCTTATTTGATAGTTGAGCTATGAACCTTCTGATGGATTGCAACCTTCCTTGTAATCCTCTCATTTGTCTCAATATTTGTGGTGGTTCCATGTCTAAGATGTCTTTTACCTTTGCTAGATCAATTTCTATCCCTCTTTGTGAAACAATGAAGCCAAGAAGATTCCTTGATATGACCCTGAACACACATTTTTTTTGGATTTAGTCATACCTTGTATTCTTCAAGCCTATCAAAGATAGGTCCTAAAACTTGTATGTGTTCACTTCTCTTCTTTTATTTTTCTAAAATACCATCCACATAATCTTCAATTGTTTTGTGGATCATGTCATGAAAGATGAGGTTCATTGCTCTTTGATAAGTAGCTCCTGTATTCTTCAACCCAAATGGCATCACATTCCAGCAGTAGGTTCCCCATGGGCAAGTAAAGGAAGTTTTATGTTGATCCTCTTTGGCGATTATGATTTGGTTATAGCCTGAAAATTCATCCATGAGTGACAACATTTCATTCCCAGCTATTAAATCTACAATGAGATCAATGTTGGGAAGAGGGAAGTCATCCTTCAAACATGCCTTGTTTAGATCTCTAAAATCAGTGCATATTTTGATACCCCCAGTGGGTTTTGAGACTAGTACTAGGTTTGAAATCCACTCAGGATAATCTATTGGTCAAATGAATCCAATGTCAAGAAGCTTTTGTAGTTCTAGTTTAACCAAGAGTGTTATCTGCAGGTGCATCTTCCATATTTTTTTCTTGTCTGGTTTGGCCTCAGGATAAATTGCTAAGTGATTCACAACTACTTCTAGATCAAGACCTGGCATATTTGTATATGACCATGCAAAGTTATATTTTCTAGCTTTAAGGAATGTTGCAAGGTGCTTTTGTTCTTTTTCTAATAAGGATTTAGCATAGAAGGTGATCTTAGGTTCTTCCTTTGTTCCCACATTGACTGGTGTAGCCTTTTCTGCTAGTACTATTGACTTCTCTGGATGCATCACGTTAAGGGGGAGATTGAATCCTTCATCCTTGGGCACCTCAGGGAGGTTTTCACCATCAGATGCGTCCTTTTTTTTTACTATTTTGGGATCAGAGAGTGCCACTAGGTGGTTTTCACTCAAGGATCTGAAAGTTAATTGTATTGCATTTGTTTTACAACTAAAGGATTCAATTGTCTCCCCATAGTACGCCCATGTATCAAGCTCTATGTCAAATCCTGCTTTGTGATCTGTCCATGATAAGTTGTCTCAGAGTCCCATGAATTTTGAGCACTTCATCATTTTTGAATAAATCTAGAATTGGTGGTCCTTGTTGGTCCATGTCAATGAGTTGTGGGTATACCAAGAGTATTTCAGTTGTTTGGTTGTTTGAGATAAAGGATGTTATGGATATCATGAAGAGGGTATTTTTTTCAAATAGATCAGAGACATCAAGGGGAAATTCATCTAAGGTAGTATCACATGATGTAGGTGACCCAGAGGAAGCCTCAACTCATTTAGCAGAAATACCTTTGCTAATAAGTGTGAGCTTGCTAGTAGTACAACCTAAGCCAAGATTTTTTAGTCATTTCTCAAGAATGATGGGTTCTAGTAAACCATTGTCATTATGTCCTAGCTTCTCATTCTTGTTATACCCCCAATTTTTCATTAGTTGTAGACCTTTTTTGTCATCTTCCATGGGAAGAACAAGAACAGGTCTTTCATCTTGATAGAGTATTTTAGAGATATCTTTCTCATTGATTTCTTCTTGATTCAAGTCTCCCCATTTGGTGAGGGTAGTAGCTTCCATCTTGATTGTTTTTGGTTCTTTGGTGCTAGATATTGGTTTCCCATGTTTTTGAGGAGAAATAGGTAACTCTCCTAAGACAAAGGTGTCTTTCAATATTTTGTAGCTTCCACAATCATCATCTTGGATCACTGCTTTGACATCAAGTTTTCTTTTCACAATTGGTACTTGCGATGTTGAGGTAGAGGCTAGAGAGGATGGGTCAACAAATGAGCTTATTGGTGTGGGTCCTTCATCATTTTTAGGTATTTGTGGGATCTTATAAAACTTGGCTTCAAGGATCTTGCAGTAGTAGAAAGGTTCAGGATCTCTATGGATAGTGATTTCTTTACCCTCAAAAGGAAACTTCACACATTGATGATAGGTTGAGGCTACAGCTTTCAAAGCATGGATCCATGGTCTACCAAGTAGAATGTTATAGGGAAGATCAAGATCAAGTACTTGGCATGTAGTTTCTGCAATCAAAGGTCCTACTTGGATAGGGAGCACAATGATTCCTTGTGATATTCGTTCTTGATAGTCATATGCTCTGATGGTGGTACTCTTTGTCTTCTCAATAGTATCTTTTCAATAGCCTAGATGCTTGATCAACTACAGGGTACAAATGTTTAAACCAGCACCTCCATCTACCAAGACTATTTTGACCTTGTTTTTATGAATAACAACCTCAAGGTGTAAAGCATGGTTATGAGACGATTACAATAGCAAATATTGTTTGAAGAAGGTGAGAAATGGCTAGTGATATGCCCTAACATAGCTTGAAATTGATCGATATCAATGTTCTCAGGAACAGAGGATTCATACAAGGCCTTTTCTAGTATTTCTCTATGCGTAGGAGATAATTTCAGAAGTTCCAAAATTGATATTTGAGTGGGCGTCTGTTTAAGCTGATCTACAAGATTGTACTGTCTCAGATTAGATGCGGGCAAGGTAGGTTGTGTCCTAGATTGAGCTGGAACAACTCCTTGAAAGGTTATTTTTCCACATCTTGTGGTGACTTCACATTCCATACTAGCACCTTTGATGGTGACAACAGTGATAAAGCTATCATAGGAAGCAACTACATTGGAATAAGTATGTTGAACATTGGTTCTTGTATATCTTGAGATCTCGGTTTCTAGCTGGTGCCTCAACAGATATGGTATCATTCTCTATGAGATCTTGGATGATATTCTTGAGTTTCATACAATTTGCAGTTTTATTTCCTTTGATTTTATGAAAGTCACAAAGATCATGTTTGTTGTACCAGGATGGATTTTCTTGGGGTTCTTGGGAGTGTTTAAAGTTAGGAAGTGTGATCAAATTTGACTCTACCAATTTCTTCAGGATTGTCTCAATGGGTTCCAATAACTGTGTGTACGTGCGTTTAGGATAGTTGTTCCTGTTACCGGTTGGCCTTAGTTGCATGTTGGTGTTATTGATCTAATTTTTCTAAGGTGGTACCATTTTTTGCATAGTTGGTTGGATGTTAACAACTTGATTGTGGTTGGGTCTAGGAGCACTTAGTATGACCTTAGCGTATACAACACTATCTTTTGTTACGTTTTTGTTTTTAGCCCATACGCAAGGTTTCTCATTTGAACAAGTTGAAGGATGGTGTCTTTGTAAGCTTGATTGTTTCCTTATGAGATTAGGGCTCTTGGAACAAGCTCATAATAGGATGTGATGCATTTCATTTTCAAGTGGAATGATAGATTCATATCAAGGTTGGTAATGATGATTCCCACTTGTTGTTCATCAGGAAGAGGCCACTTGCTTTTACTAGCTCTTTCTCTCCATTGTTGTAAGAAATTTGTGAATTTATCTCCTAATTTATCTCCTAGATTTTGTTTGAGATTGTACAACTCTTCTAGACTAACGTCCATGTCAAGATTGAAGGAGAAATGATCAATTAGTTTTTCAGTGATTTCTTAAAAAAAATTGATACCAGGAGGCAAATGAGAGAGCCATTCCATAGCAATACCTGTTAGAATTCGAGGAAGAGGCACATAAGATATGAATCATTGTAAGCCACTTCCATGTACATGATGTTGAATTCTTTGATGTGGTCAACAAGACTTCCTCTCCCTCTGTATTTGTCAAAATTGGGGATTTCAAAACCAGGAGGGAAGGGTATCATTGCTATGTTTTGATCAAATGGGTAAGGACACAATTTTTGTGTATGAGGTTGCTTTGCCTTTCCCATGTGAAGATCCTACATTTCTTGTGAGAGTGCTTTCATTTGTGATGCGAGATAATCTTGTGGATTGGGTGGAGGAACATATGGTGGAATGAGAGATGAGTTATATGGGGTGTATGAAGGTGTGAGATTTTGTGAGAATGATGAGTATGTTCCTGTTGCGTTTGGATTGATGATGTTCTTATGAGTAAAATAGGATCCTTGTTCTTATTGTTGGGTGTACTATTGAGCTAGTAAGGCTTTTTGTTGAGCTTTTTGTTGTTCTTGTGCCACTAAGGCTTGTTGTTGGGCCTATTGTTGTTGTTGTGCTAGTAAAGTTTCTTTTTGTGCTTGTTATTGTTGTGTGGCTTTTTGTGATACTAAAGCTACTTGCTAAGCTTGTTGGGAAATTACTGCTTCTTGTTGTTGTTATTGTTGTTGTTGTTGTTGTGCTAAGGCTGATTGTTGAGCTTGATGTTGTGTTGCTAAGGCTGCTTCTTGTGCTGCTAAGGCTGCTTGTTGTGCTAAGGTTGCTTGTTGTGCTGCTAAGGATACTTTTTGTGCTTGTTGTTGTTGTATGGATTGTTGGTAAGTTTTTTGTGCTTGCTATAGAGCTAGGGAATATGCATGCAATGTGGGATCCGGTGGTTGTTGAGAAAGTTGTGAAGGATTGATGTTTTGAGTGGTTAGTGGATTGGTAGTGAAAGGTGGAGGATTCCCTTGGTTTAACATTCCTTGTAAGATAGTGAATTGAATGGAGGAATGTATGTTTGAGGCCTTGATTGGTTTGGTATAGAAAAGGAGCTATTGAAAAGGATGATATCATTAAATTTTGCAATGGAAATGACACACTAGGACCTTGAGTCCATTGATTAAAAATATTCCCTTGTCCTATGTTTGGAGGATTGCCTTGTGTAAAAGATGTAAACAAATTATTTGTGATCAAGGTACTCCCAGAATTGATAGAACTCGTAACCAAGGGATTTCTTTGAGGTGGATTGATAGGAGATGATGTGTTAATGATAGATGGAATGGATGAACCCACCGAGGGGTTGGATAAAGATGTCCCTAGTTGTGTTGAGGGTTGATTTTGTGATATGGTATTGGCATGCCCTTGTGTGCTACCTTGATTTTTTTGGTTTGTACTACTATATGTGATGGTAGATACACTTGTGGTACTCATAGGTTTGGATGAAGAAGGATATCCCTGAAATGTTGAAGTGGTGGTAGAATAGTGAAGTTCAAGTGGAGTTTGTATCTAGTTTGGACCTTTGGGAATGGGAGGAACACCAAAGGTAGTTGTCCAAATGGGAGTGGGAGGTGGAGGATTCGTTTCAAGAGTACCCGCAAGTGTATTACTTTCGAATGGTAAGGTGTGACCAAAATCTTTAGCAAGGTTGGTTGCAAGACTAGGTATATAATTTTGACTTGGCCTTTGTGATGGAGTTGTGAAATCCTATGTAAAACTTTGTGCTACAAATGTCGAAGATATAGGAGCTACACTTTCAAAAATTTGATGTTCTAAAATTTCTTACCTAGTGAATTCAAACGGGTTGTTTGTGATGTCTTTGATTTCGTAAGGTCCTGACGGAGATGATGGTTGTTGTGATGGTGTGACATGACTTCTAGGGTCAAACTCTTGTTGACGTTCCAAATGGCACAGCAACAGTTAAAATGAATATTCCTACTCTGTTTCTCGTGAAAGAGAAAGATAACACATGGATACCTTAACTCCCAAGGTCTTTGTAGTTGGTTCTGAATTGTGTTGATGTCCCTTAGTGGTCAATGTAGCAGTAATGTTCAAGGGGCCTACTGGTGTGAGCTTCTGGATTGTTCTAAGATTAAGCATGAATTTAAACCTACTCTAACCGATGGTTTTTAAAGAAACATAAAAAGATAGACCAAAGTTTTAAAACAGAAAAGAATGATGATTCACCTATCTTAACTAGACTTGTTATCTTTCAAGGATTTCCTAAACTAAAACTGCAGAACGAAATTAACTTGTGATTGACACACAGTTTCATTCGTTTACAGTGTTGATTTCAATAACAGATTGCAAGTTATCATTTAAACAAAACATTAAAGTAAGACCTCAATCCTTGAAAGATTCCCAAATCAAATGATTAACTCAAGACAAACACTATTCTGAAACACAATCTGAAGTAGATTTTAATCTGGTTGCTTCTACTATTAGTGAAACAGATAAGCAACACTTACAAAGCTAGCACAATCACCAGTGTATAGAAAATCTATGACTCTGAATTGTTCCATTTATATTAAGAAAAATGAAAAGATACATTATTGGTTCCTACTAAATCTAACTACAAACTAAGAAGACAAAAGAAGCTCCTATTTCAAAGAATCAGGATGCAACTCTATCTCCTTCTGTTAACTAACTAACTCCTAGATTTTTCTTCTAACTATCTGTTCTAACACTGTATCTTCTCCTTTTCTTCCTTTGCTTTCTCTACCTCTAACTATCTATTCTTTCTTATTTATAACTCTTTTCTAACCCTAGAAATTTTAACTGTCAAAGTTCTAACCTTTTTACCTGGGCCAAAATGCCTTATATACAGGATGCATTAAAAATAATGCACCATCCCCTACATTAGGGTTTACAAAAATATCTACTTCCTACAAGAGAGTAGGCTCTCAGATGCTTTCTGAAGAGAGTCAAAGTTGCATTCAATGGGAAGCCCTGTTGTCCATGCTGATGAAAGATAGTTTTCAAAAGATCTGTAGATCTTTTTGCTACTGTAGCATTTACTCTTCTGTCTCCATGTCCATCTTTTAACTCCCTCCGGGGGTCACCTTGAATGCTCCAGAATGTCACCATTAATACCGATCTACCTCTCGTCAATGGTCACTACAGCTATCCCTGTGAGTCATGGTTGTTTCTTTCCTTCGGCATCCTTCATGTCCTGGACCTTTCTGCATGTTGACCGCCTTCTGGAAGCATCATCGGGCCTCCCTTAGGTCTGAACATCATCGTCGGAGCTGATCCATTAGCTTATGATCTCAGAATGAATACATGTTGTTTGCATTCTGCAGATTTCCTTCACAGGAATAGTCAATTAGTCAAACTAAGCTGATAAGTCATTCTTTTAGTTTCCTCTTATTAGTCGGGCATACACCACATGAGCTTCTCAAGCGGCCAAAGGTGGTCTAAGCAGCATTGCATGTCAGTGAGACACCATCGGTGTCTCCCCGATGTGATTTCATCCTTCACCAGTTATCAGCATAGCATGGGTCAATCGGTGAGACGTCGGCGAGCTATAGAAGTCATATTGATCCCGCAAAAACCTATCGGCAAGACTGCATTCCTTTGGCAAGACCACATGGCGAAGTCCTTCTTCTCTTGGCGAGTACATCTAGGTTGGGGAGACCTTTTCATGTCAGGGGGGATATTACCCCAAGTTCACGCCCTGTCACCGGGACTCCTATGTTTCGCTGAGACCTTTCATCGAAGCCCCCTCTGCCTCGGCGAGACCATAGCACTCGAGGAAACATCTCCTCGAGTCCATCCTTGCTTCCCCAAGCCCGAGTCCTTTTTTCCTTTCGGCGTGACTTCCTTCTTCGCCATGACCTTATGCCGAAACCCAACCTTTTTCCGATCTTTTCACTTCGGGGAGACTTCTCTGTAGTCACGCCGATATGTATTCCTGCATTTCATATGCATCGCTGTAACATCCTCTTGTCAGGGAGACATCCTGTAGATACCCTATGTCTTGCTGAAACCTTTATTTTTTCACTTTTGGTCACCGTGAGTATCTCGTTCTTTCCCCGATGCGGCAACATGTCGGTGAGACTTTATGAGTTGGCAAGACTGCTAGACCTCATCCTGATAGACCTCCTCTCATGCTTTGTCAGTGAGACCCTTGTGCGCCTGCCAAGACTCACCCCAAAGAGACAACTCTTGCCGAAGTGTTGGCTCATTCTGCGCTAGTTGGTGAGAGACCTAAAGCCTTCGCCGAGACTTCTCTCTGAAGGAAATCTCTTCACGTCGATGGGAAACTCCTAGTCGCCGAAATGATGACTAATGTCCTGCCGACATGTTTTTGCATGTGAACTCCACTTGCTATGACATCCCTGAGGTCTTGCCGATAGGCAACACAGATGCCTGTTAGCCGAATGCATTGGTAGTCGGTGAGACACAAAGAAAGTCTTGCCGACTCCTACCTTAGAAGATAATTGTGACCAACTGGACTGAGGAATGCATTGCAACTGAGCTCCCTTGGCAAATGTCATTATGTGTGATTTAACCCTGCAAAAGAAAGGTCTGCATAAGTCCCCAGAAGCAAATATAGACATATTACAATAAATCCACTATTGTCCATAATTATTTCATTGAATTCTTAGCAAGAAGAAAATCAACTCAAGCTAAGACAGGACCAACATCATATCAGACAGAACAAAAGATAAAACAAAAAGAACAAAAGAAACCCCAAACACAAAAGGAATAACAAAGGCAAAGAAACCAAAAGAGAAAGGGGGACCCATTTTGTTCCAAAATAAAATAGGGGTGGCTATGCAAGGCATAACAAATGGTGACTCAGTTGGGAAAATGGTTTAACCATTTTCAAGAAGCTAAAGGATTCAACTACCCATAACTCTTGGTTCATGAATATCACAACTTTAGTTGGGTCAGTTATAACAAGCAAGGTTGAGCTATAATCTCAAATGTAAATGAACACTAGCTACCCCAGAATCTATGTGTGTGCTTGATAGTGCATCATCCTTTCATAAAGTTTTCTTCATCTTTGAGACAACAATGTGCAAGATTTGAGCTACATGAGTTGATTCCCTCTGGCTGTTGTGCAATGATATCCTGGGCATTGTTCCACTACTAGTCAGGCATCCATAGCCTCGACAGAGATACCTCTAGTTTTCTCACAGCATTTCTCTACTGCCAGTCAGGCGTCCATAGCCTCGGTAAAGATACTGGAATCACCCATTCATATTGAATCCTTTTTCTCTTTAGATAATTCTTTTCCTTTTTCTTTTTCTTTTTCTCATAGAGTTTCAGATATTTCATTTCGTTCCTTTTCAATATGTCAAATGTTTAACATTTGATCTAGGTTGAAAACTACCATGGACCTCATAACAGCACCTGGAAGATCGGATTTTTCACTCAAATCTTACAACACCATCACCCTAGGACAAATATACCGATACAAAGGAGATGGTCTTAATGATTGGTGGCAGATTCAGAGGAGCTAACGAAATTTATTTACTTTGCACCTTGTTTTCAAGACCTTCCACAACCTTTATTGACAATGGGCATGAAACAAAGAGTTTAGGACAAAATCATCCAACCAGAAAGCCTGAAAATATCTAAACCATTTTTCTCCTTATGACCATAGTATACTTTAGATAACAACCCACAGTTTCAGATGGAAAGAACAGATCAACCCCAAAGAACAAAACCAAACATAAACCACTGAACAAGGGAAACAGAAAGACAAAAAGGAAAGACAAACAAACAGTCAGCAAACTATTTACAAACAAAGAGCGAATTACTTACACAAAGAGCAACAGATTATTCACAAAAGAAAAAAGTTATTTACACAGAAATTATTCACAAAGCAGAAACTATTTATACAGATGCATCACCCAGCAAAAATACTAACTTCATGACCCAAAATAGTGTTTAAGAAACTGTCCATTGACAGGCAATGGAATAGGTTATCCAGTTAAACTACTCAATTGGAAAGCATTTTCTCCTAGGATCTTAGCAATCTGATAAGGACCTAGCCAGAGTTTGTCAAACTTTTGGTGACTGCCTTTCTTCTCACTAGCTTTATCCCATAACAACACAAGGTCTGATATCCTAAAGGCTTTAATTTTGGCTCTTTTGTCAAACCAACGTTTGACAACAGCCTGGTGCCTAAAGAACTGTTGCAAGGTGGCATCTCTTTGTTCTTCTAATTTCAACAAAGTAGTTAATCTAACTTCTATCCTATTGTCATTGGAGTAGAATTTTTGCATGAACTCAAGGATAGGTATTTGAAGATGGATAGGGAACACAGGCTCTTGGCCATATACCAGCTTGAATGGTGAAGTTTTTAAAGCAGCCTTGATCCTAGTCCTATCTACCCATAATGCCAACCTCAGCTAGGTATGCCAGTCTCTAGGGTTGTTCTCTAGCAACTTCTTAATGACCCCTAAAAGATTCTTATTTGTTGATTCTGCAACTCCATTGCCTTGTGGGTAATAATTTGAAGAGTATTTTAAAATGATTTTGTGATCATATGCCCATAAAATGAATTCAGGAGAAGAAAAATGAGAGCCATTGTCACATACCAACGCGAAGGGTACCCCAAACTTTGTAGTGATGCACTCGGTGGGGAACTTGATCACTACCTATGTGGTGTTGTTCTTGCAGGGTATAGCCTCTGTCGACCTTGTGCAGTAATCAGTGGCAGTCAAAATGAACTTGTGTCCTACACAAGAGTTTGGGTTAATTACCCCGATGAAATCCAGTGCCCATTGGGTAAATAGCCTTACCTCATAAACAGGCTGCAATGGCATGGATGCATGGCGTTCTTTTGATGCAAAAATCTGAAATACGTGACACGTTCTCACATGCTGATGGGCATCTTTGAACACACATGGCCAGTAATAACTAGACCTGAGGATTTGGTGTGCTAATGAATCTGCAAAACCATGACCTGTTCCATGTTTCCCATGAAACTCAGAGATCACATGTTTAGCCTCTTGTTGATCAAGGCATCTTAGGTACACTCCTTCAAAATTCTTTATGTATAGCAGCCCTCCTTTGAACATATAGTGAGAACTCTTTATTCTTAATGCTCTCCTTTGAGTTGAATTCATCCCCTCTGGACACCGATTATTAAGCATAAAACAAATGATATCAGCATACCAAGGGTCGTTGGAGAAGGATTGGGTTGTGTATTGCTGACAGATGATGTTGTCGCCAACGTTCACCATGGACTGAGATAAGCCTGTACCCCTGACTAGTTTCATAGGGTGTATCTCCAGATTGAATTCTTGCAGGATGGCCATCCACTTCCCTCTTCTTTCTCCTAGCTCGCTTTGCATAAGTAAAGACTTCACAGCAGCGTCAGGGACTACAGCAATGATTTGACTCCAGAGAATGTAATGTTAGAACTTCTTGATAGCCTGAACCAACGCAAAAGCTTGCTTCTCTAGAGGTGGGTATTTGATTTCCGCATTTTTGAATGGAGAGCTCATGAATGCAATCGGCCTCTTCCCTGCCTCTTCTCTTCGTTGAGTTAAGACAGCCGCACAAGAATGCTCAGAAGCAAAGGAATAAATATAGAATGGTTTTAAATAGTCGGGGCTGGTGAGAACTGGAGCTTCCGAAATGGATCGCTTGATTTGTGAAAATGTGTCCTTTGCCTCCTTAGTCCACTCTATTTTGGTGTCCTTCTTCATCATTTCATTCAGTGGTTTCATGATTTCAGCAAAGCCTGTAATGAATTTTCTCATGAAATTGATCTTCCCGAAGAAATACCTCATTTCTTTCTTGCTTCCTGGCCTGGTGATCTTTAGAATGGACTCGACGCGGTCCAGATCGATTGATATTCCTTTTTTAGAGATCACGTGTCCCAAAATATTTCCCTCTGAAACTCCGAACACGCACTTTCTAGGATTCAAGGAGACGCCATACTGGATGCATCTTTTGAGAACTTTGGCCAAGTCCGCGGCATGGTTCAGTCGATCCCTAGAGAACACTGTCAGATCGTCCATGTAAACAATAATGCATTTACCAATTAGATCCTTGAATTCCATGTCCATGGCACACTGGAAAGTTACCCCAGCATTTATCAGACCGAATGGCATCCTTCTGTATGCAAATGTTCCCCATTTCATAGTGAAAGTTGTCTTCATTCTATATTCACAGTTAACCATTACCTGATTATACCCAGAGTAACCATCGAGGAATGAGATCATTTGAGATCCGTTGACAGTTTACAAGACCTCATCCAGTGAAGGAAGTGGGTAGTTATCCTTTTATGAAGCTCTGTTCAGATTCCTAAAGTCCACACATAACCTGATCTCTCTATTTTTCTTGCAGACTAGAACTAAGTTAGCCACCCAGGTTGAATGGCACACAAGGAAGATTATCTTGCAGAAAGTAATTTTTGAACTTCCTTAAGGATCAGTGGCTCAATCAGGGCGTTGATAGGGCGTTGTTTTTGTTGAAATGGTTTGGCTTCGGGCTTCAGGGGAATGGTATGAGTCATTACAGTAGCATCAAATCTCTTTAGGTCTTCATATCCCCAAGCTATTACAGCAATATCTTTTTTAAGTGCCTTTAGTATGTCTTTTCTGATTGCTTCAGGGCAAGCTTTCCCTCTGTAGACATTCCTTTCAGGACCCAAATCAGCTAGGTTAACCACTTCATACTCGCCTCCCTTATCTTCAGCCGATATCTTTTCTCGAGCCCTTGGGTCTAAATCAAAAATTCTTTCTAGAGAAACCATTCCCTTGGGAATGCTATTACCTTTTAGATTAAGGAATCCTTTTGTATCACATTCTTCAAGGTTCCAATCCCCTTGATCTCTGTTGGACTCATCAATAATTTTCCCCTCAAAAACATTTGAACTTGCTAAGAAAGCAAGAATATGTTGATCATCATGAAAGACTTGAAATTTTTGGATATTATCAAGAACTACAGGGGTGGAAATTAATTCCACTAAAAATTTCTTGATCTTGGAACCTTGCATAGGTTCCAAGGTGCTTGCAGCAACAGCCAACGAATCAGCTATCTGATTTTCTTCTCTAGGGATTAAGTTAATCCCAAAGGCATCAAAGTCTTCGATCAGGTTCCATACCATGTTCCTATATACTGCCAGCCTTTTGTTGTGACATGTATATTAGTTGCGCACTTGCCTGATAACTATTTCTGAATCTCCCTTGACCATAAGGGCAGTGACCTTCTTCTTATGTGCAAACATCAATCCCCATGCCAGAGCTTCATATCCTGCTACGTTGTTAGTGCATCCAAATTGTAGCCTGTAAGAAGCAAAGAAAGTTTTTCCTTTCGGGCTGGTTAGTACAGTTCCAACACCACAACATGTTTTGGATTTGGATCCATCAAATGTGAGGGTCCACAGTTGATCACGGGTTGGAGTTGATTCTTTTGAAGTTGTTATGGGTGCTTGAGTTAGATGAGTCACAATTGGGGTTGCTTGATCTTTTGCATCAGGTATATGGAAAGGATGCTCTGTAAGTTGTTTAGATACACTCTCCAATTCATGCTTAGTTATATCATCTAACCTGTGGCTATCCTTCTGGCAGCCACTTGTGTCTTTGGTTAACCCCTTTGGTTTTGGTATATTCATGAGTGTAGGGGTGATGAACGAACCTTGGGACTATTCCTTGTCAATATGCTGATTCAGAAATATGTCTGGGGTAGGTTCACTTTGAACTTCCTTCGAAGGTATTCTATCCCTGGTCAGCATTGTTGCTTCTTTAGCTTCAAATGAGAAGTGGTCTGTAATGGTCTCAGGGTGACTTGTGCTAGCTTCCTCAGCTTGGGAAACGTGATTTAAAATGTCAATGCAGGGTTGACAAGTCAATTCAAAATGATTTTGGTAATGTACCCTGCACCAATTAGGGAGTAGCAGACTTTGCAAGTCGGTATCTTCTCCTAAGACCAGTTGGTCTTGTTGCAGCTTTCTAATCAAGGCCTGTTGATTTTCATTAATCGTGGGGTCAGGGAGTTCCCGTATTGACATGTCTTTAGAATTGAGAACCGAGAAGGTTAGAATTTCTTCTCTTTTATAAACCCCCATCTCAGTCTCAAAGTAAGCTACCTCATTGGGACAATCATACTTAGTGATGATATGCTTAAGGCGAGGCTCACTTTCAATCCTAATCTGAGTAGGAATCCCTCTCCATGGAAGCCACATATGTGAAAAGTCAAGGGAAAGATATCCCCCTAGACTTTTCATCAAATCTCTGCTCAGCAGCATACCATAGGTCTCGGGAATATTTGCTACTTGAATATCTATGTTGGTTGGGATCCTAGGATCTGATCCTACTTGAATATGTATGTTTCTTAATTCTCCTACCACATTAACCTCTGTCTGGTCAAGTTGAATGACCTTATTTGTCTGAATGGGGTTTAATCCCAACTTCTTACATATGGAAAATGGCATAACATTGTATGAAGCCCCTGAATCTAACAAACAATTGTGTAGGTTCTTCCCGCAAATTCTTAAACTCAAAAGGAATGGTGGAGTACCTACCTTGTTTCTGTGCAAGGCTACATTCACATCCCCAGCAGGTGCTGCCTTGCCCTTCCCTTTTGACTTGTCAGCTTGCTCCAAAGCTTTCAGAACTATCTCCCTTTGAGTAGGGCACCACTTTAAGATGTCAAAATATGACAAAGAAGTTTTTTGTTTCTGCATCTCAGAAACAAAATCAAATTCCATGTTATAACTTGAGTTATTTTTGGCAACACCAAGTGAGTTACCTTTGTTATGGAAGTCAGGCGGGCCTTTTGGTCTAGGAGGATTATTATCAGTACTTTGATTTGGAGGCACCATGTGATTAGGAGGTGCTAATGTAGTGAATGGACCTTATTCTGATTCCTCAGGAAGTGTCCTCCTTTCATGTGAAAGGCTTGAGCATCATATGAATCTTCCTCTGGTTCATTCTCATCTTGCCTTGGGAATGAAGGTTCCTCCTCAAAGAGGTCATAATTCATTGTTGTTTCTACCGAGCCACCTCCTTTATGAGGGTTCCCTTGGAATGTTTGGGCATCTTCCTGTGCCATCTTGACCATCTTCTCCACTTTAGGGCAGTTTACCTCATAATGGGTTGCAGTATTATGCAACCTGCACCAATTAGTCATGAAGTTGAGGTCATCCACGTTTACAATATGTGCTCTCTCCTCATTTTCTTGATAGTTGTGAGAGACTCCACCATTATTGGGCCCTGTATTCCATTGCCTGTTGTTATTTTCCCTTTGGTTATACCCTCTGTTTTGATTTTGATATCCTTGATTAGAGGAGTTTTGGCCCTGATAACCTCTTTGGTTATAATTATTATGGTTCTTATAATTACCCTGATTGTTGTTGTTTTGACTAGGGTAGCCACCTTGGTTTTGGGAGGGGTTCAACCGAAGTTGATCCATGTTATTTGTAACTTGACACAGCATTTTCTTCAAGGTCTCTACCTCATTCGTAAGTTGGATTGTCTTTTCACTTTCCACACTCTTAGAAATAGGTGGTTGACCACCATGATTTGGTGTTCCAATTTGGTTATGATGACCATGGGAACTTTGAGGAAGTTGTGATTGTTGAAAGGGATCAGAAGTTCCAGTAGCAAAGAATGGAACTGGTGGTTGGGTTTGCAATTCAGACATCGATCCATAATGGGAAGGAGACATTCCCGGGATAGTATTGAATAGAGGGGTTGGGCTATGCATCTGATATCCTATTGAAGGGAACCCTCCTCCCAGACTTCCTTGTTGAGAACTTATCTGTTGTTGCAGCTTGATAGCTAGATGATAGACTTTGGATAGAGAATCAATATTAGCTGGTTGATAGGTCCTTTGAAAGAACAAGCCAAGCAAGGGGTCTATAACTCTAAAATATGCTAGAATGGCACTTTCTCAGTAACTAGATAGGGATCCTGTAGCCTCCTATACATCCATTAGAACCTGGTATTGAACAAGGGAAAGGATTCACCTGGTTCTTTTCTAATAGTGGCAAACTAGTGGTATAAAAGAGCGGGATCCACATAAATCCTAAATTGGTTGATGAAAGCATTTTCCAAGTGTGTCCAGGTCAAAATGGAACCTTGAGGAAGATTAAGGTACCAATTGTATGCCATATCCCTTAAGCAGTAAGGGAACAACCTACAAACTACATCATGGTGAGCTATATGAGCTCTGGTACAAGCATCCTTAAAAGCTTGTATGTGCTCTTCAGCACTCCTTGATTCACCATGAATGTACTTGGGGCAGAATTTCTTAGGGTTCTTAGGCATGTCATGAAAACCTTCAGGAATAGTCCCCAATGGAGAGTGATTATTCTGAAAGAATGCCATTGGTGGTGGTGGTGGTGGTTGAGCTAGCTGTTGTATGGGTTGAACTAGCTGCGATGACAATTGAGATGGATGTGATGGTGGATTAATAGGTACCCACTGGGGTATTGGTGAAAAGCCTGGTGGAGTGAGCGGAGCTAATAAGGGTGGTACAATGGTTGAGCAAGTCTTATGACTCTTGTGTCTTGTTGAGGTCTTGAGTTCTACGAAAGATGATGGATTTTCAGCTGATCGAAGAACTCTGTGGGGCCTTTCTGGGGAGGAAAACCCAGTTTTATCCAGTTTTCCCTTCTAGGCCCTCCTTCTAGCACCAGCTTTTGTTGACGTTCCAAATGGCACAACAACAGTTAAACAGAATATTGCTACTTTGTTTCTCCTGAAAGAGAAAGATAACACATGGATACCTTAACTCCCAAGGTCTTTGTAGTTGGTTCTCAACTGTGTTGATGTCCCTTAGTGGTCAATGTAGCAATAATGTTCAAGGGACCTGTTGGTGTGAGCTTTTGGATTGTTCTAAGATTAAGCATGAATTTAAACCTACTCTAACCGAGGGTTTTTAAAGAAACATAAAAAGATAGACCAAAGTTTTAAAACATAAAAGAATGATGATTCACCTATCTTAACCAGACTTGTTATCTTTCAAGGATTTCCTAAACTAAAACTACATAACGAAATTAACTTGTGATTGACACACAATTTCATTCGTTTATAGTGTTGATTTCAATAACAGATTGCAAGTTATCATTTAAACAAAACATTAAAGTAAGACCTCAATCCTTGAAAGATTAACATATCAAATGATTAACTCAAGACAAACACTATTCTGAAACACAATCTGAAGTAGATTTTAATCTGGTTGCTTCTACTATTAGTGAAATAGATAAGCAACACTTACAAAGATGGCACAATCACCAGTGTACAGAAAATCTATGACTCCGAATTGTTCCATTTATATTAGGAAAAATGAAAAGATACATTATTGGTTCCTACTGAATCTAACTGCAAACTAAGAAGACAAAAGAAGCTCCTATTTCAAAGAATCAAGATGCAACTCTATCTCCTTCTGTTAACTAACTAACTCCTAGATTTTTCTTCTAACTATTTGTTCTAACACTGTATCTTCTCCTTTTCTTCCTTTGCTTTCTCTACCTCTAACTGTCTTTTCTTTCTGATTTATAACTCTTTTCTAACCCTAGAAATTTTAACTGTCGAAGTTCTAACCTTTTTACCCAGGCCAAAATGCCTTATATACAGGATGCATTAAAAATAATGCACCGTCCCCTACATTAGGGTTTACAAAAATATCTACTGCCTACAAGAGAGTAGGCTCTCAGATGCTTTCTGAAGAGAGTCAAAGCTGCATTCAATGGGAAGCCCTGTTGTCCATGCTGATGAAAGATAGTTCTGGAAAGATCTATAGATCTTTTTGCTACTGCAACATTTACTCTTCTGTCTCTGTTTCCATATTTTAACTCCCTTCGAGGGTTGCCTTGAATGCTCCAGAATGTCACCATTAATATTGATCTTCCTCTCGTCAATGGTCACTACAGCTGTCCCTATGAGTCATGGTTGTTTCTTTCCTTCGGCCTCCTTCATGTCCTGGACCTTTCTGCACGTTGATCGCCTTCTGGAAGCATCATCAGGCCTCCCTTAGGTCTAAACATCATCACGCGAGCCAATCCATCAACTTATGATCTCATAATGAATACATGTCGTTCACATTTTGCAGATTTCCTTCACAGGAATAGTCAATTAGTCAAATTGAGCTGATGAGTCTTTCTTTTAGTTTCCTCTGATTAGTCAGGCATATGCCATGCAAGCTTCTCAAGCGGCCAAAGGTGGTCCAAGCAGCATCGCATGTCGGTGAGACACCATTGGTGTCTCCTTGATGCGATTTCATCCTTCACCAGTTATCGGCATAGCATGGGTCAATCGGTGAGACATTTCGGCGAGCTATAGAAGTCATATCGAGCCCGCAAAAACCTATCGGCAAGACTGCATTCCTTCGGCAAGACCACATGGCGAAGTCCTTCTCTTGGCGAGTGCATCTAGGTCGAGGGGGATATTACCCCGAGTTCACGCCCTGTCATCGGGACTCCTACGTTTTGCTGAGACCTTTCATCGAAGCCCCCTCTGCCTCAGCGAGACCATCGCACTCGGGGAGACATCTCCCCGAGTCCTTTTTTTCTTTCGGCGTGACTTCCTTCTTCGCCATGACCTTATGCCGAAACCCAACCTTTTTCCAATCTTTTCACTTCAGGGAGACCTCTGTAGTCACGCCGATATGTATTCCTATGTTTCATATGCATCGCTGTAACATCCTCTTGTCGGGGAAATGTCTTGTAGATACCCTATGTCTTGCCAAAACCTTTATATGTTCACTTTTGGTCACCGTGAGTATCTCGTTCTTTCCCCGATGCGGCAACATGTCGGTGAGACTTTATGAGTCAGAAAGACTGCCAGACCTCATCCCGATAGACCTCCTCTCGTGCTTTGTCAGTGAGACCCTCATGCGCCCGCCAAGACTCACCCCGAAGAGACAACTGTTGCCGAAGTCTTGGCTCATTCCACGCTAGTCGGTGAGAGACCTAAAGCCTTCACCGAGACTTCTCTCTGAAGCAAATCTCTTCACGCCGATGGGAAACTCCTAGTCGCCGAAACGATGACTGATGTCCTGTCGACATGTGTTTGCATGTGAATTCCACTCGCTGTGACATCCCTGAGGTCTTGCCGATAGGCAACACAGACGCCTGTTAGCCGAATGCACTGGTAGTCAGTGAGACACAAAGAAAGTCTTGTCGACTCCTACCTTAGAAGATAATTGTGACCAACTGGACTGAGGAATGCATTGCAACTGAGCTCCCTTGGAAAATGTCATCATGTGTGATTTAACCCTGCAAAAGAAAGGTCTACATAAGTCCCCAGAAGCAAATATAGACATATTACAATAAATCCATTAGTGTCCATAATTATTTCATTGAATTCTTAGCAAGAAGAAAATAAACTCAAGCTAAGACAGGACCAACATCATATCAGATAGAACAAAATATAAAACAAAAAGAACAGAAGAAACCCCAAACACAAAACGAATAACAAAGGCAAAGAAACCAAAAGAGAAAGGGGGGCCCATTTTGTTCCAGAATAAAATGGGGGTGGTTATGCAAGGCATAACAACTCTCAAGGATTTGGATCACTTGCAGTAAATGCAACTTTGTCTTTTTCCATGATTCTCTTGTGTTGTGATCTAGTCCTTACCTTAAATTTGGTGTTAGCTATGGGAGAGTTGTGTTGAGTTTTGTAATTTTTGAGCTCTCTAGTTGACTCAAACCTAGGTAAAAGTGATGCTCTAAGTCTTTTGGGAGTAATGATGACAATGTGGGATGAAAATATGGGTGATGTGGGAAGTGATCTTTGTAACCATTTTGGGACAACACTTTTGATTTAAGTTTTATGTTGTGATGTTGGGATAAATGCTATTAATGAACTTGGAAATATTTAGGGTAGACTCGTGACCTTCAAGATAAACTAGTTGAAAGATTATAACTATCTCAACTAAGTGCATGGAAAAGGATACATTTCACATACAAAGTAGCTAAGGTAGTAAGTTGGTGTGATGTTTTAAGTCCTAAAGTGTTAGTGTATTTAAAGTTTTGAAAATATAGATGATATGAAAGATGACATGTCAGGATATTTTCTCAATGTGCATTCATAAAATTTTATCAACAATTTGTTTCTATTTTCGTAAAGTGCCTCAATGTGGTTGTTAATTGCTTTTGCACTACAATGTCTAAGTTTATGGTGACGATCAGTTGACCTTCATTTAAGGATCCTCACTTTGCGTGAGATCATTTGGGAAAGTGAACTTTGTTTTGATAAGATCAAGGTAACAAAAATTATGGTAGACCTCTAAAATGTTCAATTTCTAGAAAATGAGAGGACGGAGGGGAATGTTCAAACCTGTTCAGGCTCTCCTAGCTTGGGCATAAAATTTTCTCGACAAAGTGTAACGGTTGCGATAAAATATGCATGCCCACTTTTGATTGTACTTTGTTTGACAATTCCTATGTCTGAAAGGGAGTGTTGGAGACTTTCAAAGGTTAACTGTTTTATGAATCATTTAGAGGAGTTGGTATCATGAAAAAGACCAAGATTTTGACTCCAAAAGAATGCAAACAATTTTGAACTATACCTTGAAGCGTGTCTATAGAAGTTTGCTACCAACTTGTTTCTATTTTTGTGAACTGCTCGAAGGTGTTTCTTAAGGGCTTTCAAAGTGATATGCCTAAGTCTAAAATGAGGTCCTATAGGCTTTGGTTTAGGAATCCTGATTTTTCATGAGATCATGGGGAAACAGTTTAAGTTTATGGAAGAAAGGGAGATATTTATTTCCACACAGGTGGTGGTAATAGGGGCCTTCCAGCCTCAATATCAGTGTGTTCCTCTTCTTCGTCTAAAATGGTTGTGTTTCTCCATTGTGTGTTTGTCTCCTTGTTTTCAAAAGTGAAGGTTCTCAAACCGCTAATGAGATATGTTTGTTCACCATTTATGAGTTCAAAGTTTGGTTGAATTATAGCACCTGGAAGATTAGGTTGTTCAACGGGAGCAATCGGTCTCCAAATAGTCATGTGGGGTTCATTTTTCAATTTATCTTTGCTCAAGTGAATTGATTTTACCACAAACACTTATCTTTTGATTATGTTTTCAAACTGGAAAATTATGTCAAAAACATCATAACTTTCACAATGTCCATTTCATGAAAATTATGAGATTAAAGCCACAATTTCCCATGTTGTCTTTGGTAAATATGGGTTTGAGATTAATGTCAATATATTTAGAAATCACTAAGGATAAATCCTTAGGACAAGCAGTAATATCGAGCCTAACTCAAGAAGTCCATATTTAAACCAAAGTGTTTGAAATTTTGAATAGTCAGTGTTTGTTTTTGGAACGTTTTGAAACCAAGCAAAGTGTTAAACTGACTCACAAGCATTACAACCGTAGGATGGAAATGGCTATATTTGTTGTATTCCCACTTGGATTTCTCCAGCTACGCTTATTCAGAGTGGATGATTAGAAACTTGACCACACTGGCTCCCCTCCATGATACTCACTTCTACGGGTTATCCAAGCTTCAAGTTCTCATGAATCTCCCATAACAAAGTTTTCATCTCTAGTAAGAACTGCAAATATGTGGGTTGGCTTCGAAAGTCCAACTTCCTGACATCAAAAAATATTAGGGATTTTTGGCTACTACACAAAGGTTCATAATAATGGCATCTGGTTTAGAGGATACTATGATAAACTCCCTCAAGAGGTCTCCCAACCCTTAGAACAAGGGCTTTATGCATCATAAAGATACTAGGGGAGAGCTATCATGCATCACTCAGTTGATTGCAAACTTTCCTTGCAACCACAAATTTATATAGTTGTTTGGAAGAGCCTGGCTTATGCTCATTACCGCTTGGGTTGTTCCCTTGGGGTGAGTACTTTTTCCCACCAAGGAAATCCCTCTAAAGTAAACAATAGTGAGTAAATACATCCATAGTTCGATCATCTTTGTTCGCATGCACAAAGAGAGAACACACACTATTCCTTTTCTCACACTAGCATGGTTGATTAATTTTAAACCCAAATTTGAAGTGTGGAGGTGATTTTGCAACGTGATAGAGAATGTTTTTGTTTCTCAATATCACAAAATGGCTCAAGAGAATTGCATATACATTCACTAACAAAGTTGAAAACCACAAAACAAAGCAAACAGTTATCAATTTTATCCTTCAAAGCAATAATGAGTTAATTTTAAGCACTAATTGAAAGATGAGTTTGCCCTGTTCAATTTTAAGCCCAATTGAAAGATGTAATGTGAGGGTTCATTTTTAGCCAACTTTGAATGTTCATTTTAAATCCAATTGAAAACTAGTGCGTTACCTAAAAACTGAAAGTAATAAAGCATGAAATTGGATTATAATTGCCCCAAAGCGTTAAACACTAGTTACAAATATAGAATGTTTAGATAGAAGAGAAGTTCTTCAATTTAGCTCCATGCCTTAAAACCTAAAAAACCTTGTTAGTCTAACAATGAAAACACAATCAGACATCGATCAGTGATCAGATAACCAAAATAAATTAAGTCACATGTCAAAAAATAAGTGTAAAGTTTCTTACCCTGGTTGAGCGTCGCTATACATGATCATGTCGCAATTTGAAATTTGGGTGTCGCTCTGGTGAATTTGAGTATTGCTCTGCAGAAAGGACAGAGAGCACGATCATGTTGTTGTATTGATGGGTATCACTATAAATGAATGTGTCTCTACTTGAAGTTTGAAAGCATCGGTCTATTGGGGGTGAGCGTCATTGTTTTTGTTCCACAATAGTTCAAATTTAAATATGTGTCACTAGATTTAAATCAGCATTAGCCAATTAAATATGCATCATTGTATCAAATTCCTTGGGCATCGCTATATGGCGACACTATTGAAATAGCATCACTGTTTGTGGTTTGAGCGTCACTGCAACCTGCAAAATAGCAAAAACATGGATTCTATGCCAAAAAACAACTAAATGATTAGTTTTCCCTCCTAGCACCAAAATATCGATGCGAGGATACCAATTATGGGCCCTATTATGCTTGATCCATGAAGAATCGAAGCATAATCAAGCAACCGATACTCGAATCTCAACAAGATTAGTCAATCAAAATTGAAAGTAAACATTTTATCAAAAAACCTAACATGTTAGTCTTATGAAAGCTTTAAAGAAAACATCTACTCTAATCCATTGAAATTTATCTTTTTGTGGAATTGGTGTCATGTTAATGTGGACCAATGATCCTTTCCCAATCCTGTGATGGTGAGCTTGTTTCAGTCGATTCTATGGAAGAGAATTGATGAAACCATGATGTTTGGTGTATGAAAAACCTAAATTATGCACAAAATAAACATATTGCAAGCTAAGTTACCATGATTCTATAATATAAATAATCTAATTATGCAATTGCTAAGCTAATCTAAGCTAATTTAAGCTAAAATGATGCTAAAAGATGAAAGCCCTAATTTATTTACATACTAAGATGGATACATGAAAGCCATTAGTGAAGCTTGAAGCTATTTATGCAACTAAACAAATTAAAAATAAACTCACTACTATATTTGACTCCACTTTCCAATGAAATTTTGTTGAATTGTTGACAAACTATTGTCAGAATTCTGACAAATCTCTTGAAAAAAATTTGTCGCTGAATTTTAGTCAGTATCCCGACGAGCTTCAAAACATTGAAATCATGACTAAACTTCGTTGGTTTCCGCAACAAAAAAGGGACCTTGTGTTCGTCCAAATATCGATGAACATTACGTCGATCTAGCGATGAACAATAGCCATAACACACGTGGCATGCCTCTACCAAATCGTCGGAATAGCATGAGATGTTTGTTGGAATTGCGACCAAGTTTCGTGGAAAGTCCAACAAATATTCGTCATTTGTTTGATGATCTCATCATCGGAATGAGATCAAAATTGTTTTAGAGCTATAGCTATATCGGGAGGACTGACTTGTGGTCTCATCAATGAGCATGAGGAAGTATATCGGCGAGACTTCTACCATGGAGGTAAGTTCTGAATGTTTACCTGACCCACTATGTCTCGCCGATATATTCCCAATGATCCTATTGGTGAAAGAAATTACGGTCTCATTGATGAAACTTCATCAGTGAGACTTAAATGTTCGGGCTAGCATATATTTTTCATGTTGAGATGACTTGTCTTGCTGAAAGATTCTCTTCATTGATGAGACCATAAGCCAGTCTCCCTAATATTTTGACAAACATTTGTCATTTGTTCGATGATATCACCATTAGAATGAGATAAAAATTGCATTGGAGCTATAGCAACCTCATTGCACTTTTTTTTTTCATCAAACTAGGTCGTCGAAATTTTGATGAAACATTGCAGTTTTTTCTTTTTTTAAAGATTTATTAGGAGGATTGACTTGTGGTCTCATCGACAAAGCATGGGGAAGTATATCAGTGAGACTTATACCATCGGCGTAAGTTCTGAATGTTTACCCGACCCGCTATGTCTCGTTGATATATTCCCAGTGCTCTTGTCGGTGAAAGAAATGATGGTCTCATCAATGAAACTTCATCGATGAGACTTAAACATTCAGGCCAGCATATATTTTTCATGTTGAGATGACTTGTCTTGTCAATAGATTATCTTCATCAATGAGACCATAAGCCAATCTCCCCGATATGTCTTCTTTACTAATCCTAATCACTACAATAGTTTTGATGTCTCATCGATGTGCTAAAAAGTGCTTGTAACCCATAATAGGTCGGGAAGACCCATACCAACTCATGCCGATGTGATTTGTTTGCCACAATATCTTTGATTAGAAGGATTTTCAGGAGTAGAATGAGGTGACCTTGGGTAATTATATTCTGTAGGGCCATTTACATCCTTTTCTGACTCAAAGTGTAGTTATTATTGAGAAATTTACATGAGTAAGTCATTATAAAATTTTGAGTAAATCATTATATTTTGTAGGGCTAATTCACATAAACTACTCAGAATTAGGGAAATGCATAATCAGTGATAGCTCAATTGTTGAACCATTCATTTGAATGATACGATCAAAAACACTTGCTCTTTCAACTTCAAATGAACGCCATTGGAGAAGTGACTTATAGATGATACATGCAGCTATAGGTCTTCCATTACTAAAGCCAACATCTTATGTGATACACTTGATCAATGCATCTTGATTTTCATGAAACCAAAATAACAAAAAATATAGTGTAAGGGAATAAAAAAATCACCAGAGCTTTATAATATTATGTGCCTATGAAAAAAAGTGATAACTGGAAATACAAATAGAAGAGATAGATACTCTTCCAGAAGGTTAGAATCATATACTTTTTTCCTATCAGTGAGAGTCTTATGTGGCCTCTGCTCTCCATCAGTGAGCTCTTTCAAGGTAGACATAGGAATCTGTGAATTCTTCCAGACACATCTATTGGTTAAAATATTATTGAAAAATAATATTACTTATTTAAAATCGAGAGAAGGAGATTACTAAAATTATACATAAAAAGATATAATTTGTTTATATTGGACAACCATGAGTGTATGATCATGATGGAATTTACCATTTTAAGGCACAAAAATGGACAATACATAATGACAAGTGGAAACTTAACCTCCTTGAGTTAACAGCACAAACCAAACTAGCTTTGGTCTCTACTAGACAATGTTGCAAGATAATTGCCCACACACAGAAATTTGTGCTTCTGACAGTCCACAAATACACCTACACAAGCAAGTACACACAATAATAGTGCTCACAAATATGCCAACCCCATTGGAGCAAGAAAGGTTCAACAAGATATTGCAGCAATACGAAGACATCTTTCTATCCCTCTCAATCCTCTCTCTATCTCTTTCTATCCATATATTTCAAACATAGTCAAAATAGATGAAACAAGCAATGCCTTGTAATCTTGAAAACAATGCAGCAACAATCAAAATTAAAGCATTACCCTCTTTTATTATCCTCTTAAGGTTTACGAGGTCAAGTGAGTGCTTCCCCTCTTCTTCAAACTCCTAAAAATCAGTACAAAACATATGAACAAAATTTCATGGTTAAGTGGAAAACTCCCATCAACAACAAGATCCAAATATCCATGTATCTATCTCAATCAAGCCTCTAAACCCTTCAGAGCTATCATTTTTTTCACTAACCTGTTATGTACAAAAATCAAATTTTAGAGTTATGTCACCACTAAAAACAAAAGTAACAGAGCTTTGAAACCAAATCCACACACATTACAATGTGGTATTCATAGAAATCCATACAAACAAACTAAACTCAGAAAATTGGAATGGAAAAAACTTCAAATTATGATACAGAGCATGGATTCACTTTACTCAACTGGAGGCACATTTCACAATAATGGGTTCCTCATCTAAAACATTTGTACGAGGTTCAAATAGTAAACAAATTGATGAAAGATAGAGGAATTAAAAAGATATTTGAATGTAGTTGGATTGAAGGCCATAAAATGGTACATGTTTTTTGTGTAGGAGTCATATCACATCCACAAACATGGCAGAGCTATGCAAAGCAAGAGAAATTTGCTTAGAAAATGAAGGCATCAAGGTATAAAGAATCATTTTTCTACTACCATAGTGAAAAATTAGCACTTTCTTTCATCTTTGCATATTGGTTTGATGCTTCAAATGATGCATTTCTTATATTCAAAAGTTCATTAACTTATTGAGCTTCTCTTTGTTTCGAGAATAGTTTAATAGTCTCTACTTAACAAGGCCAACCACGTGATGGTGGAAGCTCATTTGGCCCCTCCCCCCCCTCACATCACTGTCAATTCCCCATACCCGAACATATAATAGTAATCATTCATTCATCCATTAATAACATATAACATTCATTCATTAACATATAGCATTCATTCATTAACATATTCACATTCATTCATAATATGATTACAATCACTTTTTTTCTTTTTTCTTTTTTGAAGCTAAAAAAAGTTGAAGTGGAGTATCATTTTCTAAATCATTTCTCCCCCCTTTAGTTGGTTTTCCCTTTGCTTGTGATCTTAATGTATGCCTAGTTGTGTACTCACGATGTGGACGCCGCTGCAAGGAGGGTTCTACTGCAATAACAAAGAAATGTTAAATTGATATGTTTTATTATTATTGTTACAAGTATTTCATTAATTAAAAGAACATTAGACTGGTTCTCTTTACCTAATGGAGCCACATCATGTTCCTAATCTTTTCTTATAGTCTCATGCTCAACATGCTAAACACCCTCTAAATTGTGATATGGAGTTGAAACACGAAAGGTTACATTAATTAATACACCAATTGCAATTAAATATGTTTAAAAGAACATTAAAGTGGTCCTCTTTACTTGATGGGGCCACATCATGTTCCTGATCTTCTCTAGCCTGATCATGCTCAACATGTTGATCACACTCTACATGCTCTAAAGTTGAAACATGAAAGGTTACATTAATTAATACACCAATTGCAATTAAATATGTTTAATTATATTAATCCATACTGTGTTTTGTATAGCACATGAATACATCCAGTACCAGGATGCACACCATGACCTTCATCTACAGGTTGTGCTCCACCCTCACCAGGTTGCATTCCAATGTCATGTGCAGTATTATCATTGCTATTCTGTTTAAAATAAATAGGCACATAATTACTTTATGGTGGAAATTAATATTGAATAGATTGCACAAGTATTCAATTTTAAATAAACTTTATTGAGTTTATTTACCTGCATGTCGGATGCAGTGGAAGATTGTGTTTTCCCAGTCAAGACTCTTAGGTGTTCAGCCATGGCTCCATAGCCTTGCTAGAAAGCAATCTTCAGGTCCTCTTCTATGGGCACTCTGTTGAATTCAGAGCCCTTCATTTTTGCATAAGATCATGAATTTTGCTTCTATGGTGTGATAAAACCAAAATTGTTTGCAATTTATTATTTGGATGCAATATTTTATTTATTGATAGTTACAATTCATGCGGCTAATTTTATACAACCACCAGAGCCAAGTTTGTGTTGCCTGTGTTTTTCTAGTCTTGCCTTTGTTTCCTTTGATGTGTCGGGCAGCCTATGAAAAGTTTGAAATACGTTAGATTATGTAAAAAGAAAGAGTAATCAGTATATAATTACATTGTTGATAGTATCACATACCTTCCTTGGCTTGGTGGTGTCTTTCCTTTTTTCTTTTCAGCCTTCTCCTTTCCATCGACACCAGGTCCTTCCACTCCCTCTCTGGAATCATGGGGGGATGCTCGTACTTTTTGTTCTTCTCTAAATGTGACCTATATTGGTCCCTCACATACTTTAGATAGGTACCAGCTTTCTTAAGGACCTTCGTTCGGTTGAATGTTTTATCACCGAACAGCACAACTAAACGGTTAATGAGCTCATCTTTTAAATTTTCATTTTGGGCATTCCACCGTGTACGTATGGTGGGCCTAAAGAGCTCCAATGTAATATCACTTAGATGTTTATAAAAATATCATTTCCTACAAAATGATCATGGGATCATTAGTCTAAAAAGAGTGATCAATAAGTAAATTTCAATTGGATTATATATAATAATAATTAAAACATTTTAAAGTACATAGGACCTTCTCTATCTTTATGGGAACAAAATCCTCGGTCACCACAAATGTGACCGGAAATGTTCCCGTACTAGTAATATGGGAAAATCTAGGAAATGTTGCTAAAACATCACCAGTACTAGTTGTGGCCTTTGCATCCCCAAGTACATGTCCTAACGCATGTTCTGGCATGTGTTCACTGCGAGAGGGTGCACTACTTGATGCCTGCATGCTATGTGTTGCCGACATTTGAGACAAAAATATAGGCACGGATGATGGGGTCGGATGATGTGATGTATGCGCAGGAAGATCAAGATCAACACTTGTACCAACCCCTACTCCTCGAGCAGCACCTGCAGTACCCTAATCATGGCCAACAGCATCATGAGGACACAAATAATCCTGTAAGAACAACACATATTTTAGTTCATGACATGAAAGAGTACAAAATATAAAACCATGAATCAACTCATGTTATAATTAAAGACCTCATCACAGCTTACTTGCAAGTTTTGTGCTCTCTTAGTCAATATTTTAACCCTCTCTCTTATCTCATCTGTTTGAGGCACTATGAATATCAACTTAAGGATTTCTTCATTGCATTTGTTTTGGGTCTTCCTTAACATATCGAGAGGGCTTGTTGAATATGTGATGTCATCATCACATAATATTGACTGCACCTCCCTATGGATGTTCTCCTCTACTACTAGTTCCTTTCCCCAATTAGTCGACTGCATCAAGAATATTAAAAACATTATCAAAATTAACCCAAGGAGCTTATGAAAAAAACATAAAAATAAAACATTTTTCTCATATCTAATTTGTACAATTACAATGAGGTAAACTTGTCAAGTAGAAGCGGCTAAAGATGCATCACAATCTGTGCTCTGGGCTGGATCCTTCCCTGTATGATCAATGTTCTGTTGTGACAAAAATTAAATATAAAAAAGCATTACCGAAATGAAACCAATAGACTTACAAAAAAAACATAAGAATAAAATGGTATATTGGAGTCATTAATTGGAGGTTGGGTAAAATGGTACATAGTACATACCACCCCCATAGTAACTATGTTTGTAACTAAGCGATTCAAATTTTAATCAATTAGCAACTCTTCCCCTACAATTATTGATTTTATTGCACATACGAATACATGGTTTCCCTCGCACACCTCGAATATGCAATTGGGTTGCTTATTTGTTGACCTAGGTCATGTACCGTTTATAAACCCTACAATATTCCCTGATGCTTTTGGTCTTTCATCAATGTACATGGCCACTCCTTTATTTTGATCCTTATCTTTTAGTTGTATATAATTTTCTGACAGTGCATACCTATGCATACTTCGTGTATATCGAACCAGCTGCATCCAATCTTTGTAACTGTATCAGCGTCTGACATACTCCATCAATTCAGTAACTTTTTTGTAACAGACCTTTATGTTTTCCATGCAAAATAAGCCCAAACCATGTAATGACGATGGTTTTATGCGATATATCCTCTCATTGACACAAAAATCAGTGTTTATTGGAGGAAGTTCCTTGGGTACCCATTGTTTTCGTAGATGTTTGTACCTCAAGGGCACCTCAATGTCGCCTATGTTGTCATCATCATAAGAACATGACCCCCCTTCAGCAAGAAAAAATTCCATGTGTTTACGAAATTTTCTTCTAATCTTTTGACCTCTAGTTGATCTCACTCTTTTAGACCTACTACATGTCTCGCTTTCCTCTTCTCTTCCTGAATATCCCTCGCTCGAGGAAGACAGATCTGAAAAATTCCTATTTGGTGGTACCTACACTCATAAGGATGTTGGATGAAGTTCTTTCATGGTGATTTGATCCCAAGGTGACATTATGATAAATCTATCATTTCATCGCTAGAATTTGATAGGTTATAAGGTAATCAAGTCTTGATAGATTGCAAGTTATTGTTACTACCGTCCAAATGTGTCCATCACAAATCAAATCTACTTAACGTTTTAACTCCCAAACTTTGTAACAAGTGTTAAATGTGACTATGGTCCACCAGTTACACAACCAAGGCCTCAAATGTATTCTATAATTGTAATCAAAGGACTTTTTGCTCTTCATTCAAGTAAATAAACTTGAAGGGAAACACCACCAAGTGGTTTATTAGACACCTACATGACTAAAAATAGCAGCAAATTTACATTTAATTTCCATATGTCTAAGTGGTTAACGGGGAGGGAGTGTGTACTAGGCCTGGTTAAGTCATCATAAGTTTATGCTTTGGCAATAAAAATTGTTTAAGTCATCTTAAATCTTCCTATGTCTAATTGCTAGGAGACTTTTGGTATGTTTTAAGGTAGGATGAGTGGTTGCATCAATTTTCTAGTTCTCTATGACAAGGTTTCAACATCTTCAAATAGTTAAGGTTAGTGCCCGTAGTCATTTGAAACAACAATATTTTCATTATGTATGATGGTAGGATTTGATAGCTTACAAGAATTGGCTACCCAACAAACTTAAAGTTAAAAGAAACTTTTTTAGTTTAAGGGGTTAGCACTTTCTTTCATCTTTGCATATTGGTTTGATGCTTCAAATGATGCATTTCTTATCCCACTTCTATCATATTGTATTCCCATCCCATTGCAATTGTTGATACCAAAATTCCATACCAAATACCATGTTCTTGAATCAATTTTCTGTGTTTTTACTATTTTTTTGAAGTTCTTTCTATTGTATGGATCTGTACAAGCTTGAAATGCTCTGAGATCATTGGTGTAGATAAATATGTGTTCATACAAGCTTGATATGCTCTAAGATTATTGTTTTGTGGGAGAAAACAATCAAATACAAGGATTGCCCTATTTTGCCTATGTAAGGGTTTGAGGGCTAAATAGAAATGACATCCACCAATCCACCCACTGTTTTGGAACTGTAACTCGGTGGATTGGTGTGCAACATGGTATTATAGAGGTTCATTTCATTGAGGGGTATGTTAAAGAAAGAAACTTGGCATTGAATTGATGCCCTAGGGCTGACAGGGGCAATTTTCTTGTGAATTTGTGGTTGTTAAGTCAGGGTTTGTCAATTTGATGGATATATTGGTAGAGTCATGGTGACACTATTTGATGGTCCAATCTCTACTTTGAAACAAAAATATCTCTAACCACTCTAAGAGCTATAATGGGATGGCCACTATCCTAGGAAAGATTCTTCATTCTCACTTTTAGGTGTTAAAATTTAACAATACCTTGATTGATGAAAGATCCCAAAGAGCCTTTCTCCATGGTATTCAAGTACACATAGCAGCGGTCTTCTCTTATATGGTTGGACATGATTTAAATAACTTAGCTAGGAATTATTCATTTAACCTAAGGTTTTCTCATAATGCCATCATTGGAAAAGTATGATCAAATTCTTCTATTATGAAGAATTGGTCTATGTGCCTCTAGTAATCACTATAAATGTTTGTAAGGATAAAATGACTAATTGCGTCAGGTAGGAGAGAATAAAATTTGAGTTCTTCAAAGATTATATTCCTCTATTCATAATTTTTAAGGGTTTTTTGTGGAGGAGGTCATCACTACCAAGAAGGGAGGAGACCTTTCCTTGCATATGTTTGTGGTGGAGGTATTAAAGAAGAATTGTATGCCTCTATTTCCATTCATTAGATCTAGCTTAGCCTAGCATATACTTGGACTAAGTCTATGATTTCTTCAAAATCATGCGATGAAGGATATGTGTGATGAAATCCTAGACCTTTGGGGTGCCAATGTACGAGAAGATCTTTGGAAACTAGGCATGAAAATTGCAGGTTAAAGAGAATGGGGGTGCCAAACTTATAGTACTCATTGTCCCTTGGTCGTCGATTTTCCCTGAGTACCCTGAACCTCATCCTTGGCGCTGGTATTGACCTTTTTTTCACTCCTCCAAACTCTTCCTCAGCATTGGTATTGACCTTGTTTTCACTCCTCTGCTCTTCGTCAGTGTTGGTATTGACCTTGTTTTCACTCCTCCAAACTCTTCCTCAGCACTAGTATTGACCTTTCACTTTTCCAATTTGACAAGCTACAACCTGGTTTCGTTAGGTTTTAGAGTATGTTAATTAAATTGAAAATTATGGTGACATTTAGCTAGGTTTTAATATTCCACAATATAGTTAAGTATATATTAGTTAAATATATATTAGCTATATTAGATTTATATTTTGTAGCTCATTCTCTTAGATTAATAATAGACATTCATGTTCTTTCTTCATGAAAGTATGTATTCTATATTTTCCTTGGTGTTATCCCAATGCAAAATATAATTAATATAATATATATTTAATATAATAGTAATATTAGATTAAATTATATATAATATAATTATATTTATTATTATATAATAGTATATATAGGCTTTTACCTGATATTTTAGAAGATTTTACCATTACACTACAGTTGGTTTACCATTAAATGGCAATTGAAACTTTTTTTCCAATGACACAACAGTGGTTTCCAGGCATGAGATTTGTTTCAAGCTAAAATCTCACAATATATGTAGCCTATTAGCTAATAGAAAGAGATATAGAAACTAAAAAGATAGAGAATGAGAGAAAGAGATGAACTTAGATAGATAGGGAGAGAGAGAGAGACAAATATAAGAGATACAAAGGAAAAGAGAGAGAGGGAAAAGAGAAACTAAATTTTGATTGGTTGTTTCAAGTTAAAAACCCAAGGATGGCATGTGTCCTTGGGGAGTTATGCTCAAGGTAGCATTCCATTTGATTAAAGATATGATAATTCTCCTTTAAGACCTCTTCAATGTACCCATTGCACACTTAAGGAGACAAAGATAAATATAGGGAAGAAAATATAGAGAGAGAGGGAGATAATGAGAAACATACAAATAGAAAGGGATACAAAGAGATAGAGAGATGTAGAGAGATAAAGATATAAGGATGAATAGATAGAGATATAGGGAGCGTGATTGATATATCTCTCCCTGTTTCTCTCTATCTCCCTAAACCCTCTTCTCTATCTCTCCCCCTCTTCTCTATCTCTCCTCCTCTACCTATCTATATCCCTTTCTCTCCCTCCCCCTCTCTATCCCCCCCTCTCTATCTCTCACCATCTCTATTCCCTCCCTATCCCCCCTATCCATTGACTCTCTATCACGATCTCTCTATCATGATCTCTCTATCTCTTTCACCATCCCTCTCTATCTATCTATATGACCCTCTTCTCTATCTCTCCCCCTTTTCTATATCTCTCCTCCTCTACCTATCTATATCCCTTTTTCTCCCTCCCCCTCTCTATATAAAGACAATGACACAATAGTGGTTTCTAGGCATGATATTTGTTTCAAGCTCAAATCTCATAATATATGTAGCCTATTAGCTAATAGAAAGAGATATAGAAACTAAAAAGATAGAGAATGAGAGAAAGAGATGAACTTAGATAGATAGGGAGAGATAGAGAGAGAGAGAGCATGAGAGAGATAAATATAAGAGATACAAAGGAAAAGAGAGAGAGGGAAAAGAGAAACTAAATTTTGATTGGTTGTTTCATGTCAACAATCCAAGGATGGCATGTGTCCTTAGGGAGTTATGCTCAAGGTAGAATGCCATTTTATTAAAGATATGATAATTCTCCTTTAATACCTTCAATGTACCCATTACACTTAAGGAGACAAAGATAAATATAGGGAAGAAAATATAGAGAGAGAGGGAGATAATGAGAAACATACAAATAGAAATGGAGACAAAGAGATAGAGAAAGGTAGAGAGATAAAGAGATAAGGATGAATAGATAGAGATATAGGGAGCATGATTGATATATCTCTCCCTATTGCTCTCTATCTCACTAAACCCTAAACCCTAAACCCTCTTCTCTATCTCTCCCCTTCTTCTCTATCTCTCCTCCTCTACCTATCTATATCCCTTTCTCTCCCTCCCCCTCTCTATCTCTCACCATCTCTAGTCCCTCCCTATCCCCCCTATCCATCGACTCTCTATCTCCACCTCTCTTCCTTTATCTTCCCATATATCTTCATCTCTCTTTCTCTTCCCATATATCTTTATCTCTATCTCTCTATATCTCCCACTATCTATGTCACTCCCTTTTCCCCCCTCTATCTATTGAGCTATCTCTCCTTCTCCCCCCTTTCTTTGTTATTCACCCCATCTCTCCCTAGCTCCATCTCTCCTACTCTATTTCTCTTTTTATCTCCCTCCCAATCCTCTCTCTATCTCTTTCTATCCATATATTTCTCTACCTCTATCACAATCTCTCTATCTCTTTCACCATCCCCCTCTATCTCTCTATATCACCCTCTTCTCTATCTCTCCCCCTCTTATCTATCTCTCCTCTACCTATCTATATCCCTTTGTCTCCCTCCCCCTCTCTATATCCCCCTCTCTATCATCTCTCCCTCCCTATCCCCCCTATCCATCGACTCTCTATCTCCACCTCTCTACCTTTCTTCAATGATTTCATTGTATTAGCAAGGGATGGATATGATATGGTTCTCAACAAATTGCTGCAATACAACATGAAGAAGGGTCTATTGGAACTATAAAAAAATTCAAAATTTTATAATAATTTACTCATGTAAATTTCTCAATAATAATTAACTATGTTTTAAGTCAGAAAAGGATGTAGTTAGCCCTATAGAATATAATTACCCACGGTCACCTTGTTCTACTCCTGAAAATCCTTCTAATCAAAGATATTGTGGCAAACAAATCACATCGGCATGAGCTGGTATGGGTCCTCCCAACCTATTATGGGTTACAAGTACTTTTTAGCACATCAATGAGACATCAAAATTGTTGTAGCGATTAGGATTACTAAAGAAGACATATCGGGGAGATTGGCTTATGGTCTCATCGATGAAGATAATCTATCGGCAAGACAAGTCATCTCGGCATGAAAAACATATGTTCGCCTAAACGTTTAAGTCTCACTGATGAAGTTTCATCGGCGAGACCATCATTTATTTCACCGACACGAGCACTAGGAATATATCAACGAGACATGTGCAATCAGTGTAAATCCTGAATGTTCACCTGACCCTCTAAGTTACACTGACAAGAGGATATTGCAAGAGTTCTGGCGATATATTCAAGACCAAAAGAAAAGATATCGGTGAGACTTATAACATCGGAGGAACAATTGAATGTGTTAGCGATACTAAAAGTTAGGCTGATGAAGAAACAAATGAACTAAAATGATTGTCGGGGTGACTCTTGGCAATGTATATGGGACAAATGTTAACATCGGTCAGATGTGTAGAGTGTTACCCCGATCAGCAAAGTATTCAGTGAATGTTGGTTGGTGCCTAATGTATAGATCACCCAAAGTTTGAAGATGTCTTGCCAACAAGTTCATTTGATGTTTTATCGGCGAGATTTATAACATCGGAGGAACCACTAAATCTGTTAGCGATACTAAAATACAAGCCGATGAAGAAACAAATGAACCAAAATGATTGTCAGGGTGACTCTTGGTGATGTATACAGGAAAAATGTTAACATTGGTCAAATGTGTAGAGTGTTACCCTGATCAACAGAATATTCAGTGAATGTTGGTTGGGGCCTAATGTATAGATCGCCCAAAGTTTGAAGGTGTCTTGCCAACCAGTTCATTTGATGTGACAATAAGGAATTTGAAAATCTATTACATTTGTGCCTAGAGTTAAAAAATTAATGGTGCCACAGAGCACAGGTAATTTCATAAATTGAAAGGAAATTGTTGCAAAATAAACATTGTTACGATTTGGTAGTGAAGGAAATGAGGAGACAAACAAAGGGCCAGAGAATTGTTTCAGTTGAAATACCTCAATCAAAACTAGTAAGTCCTCTACATTTTAACTTTTTCATTTCTGCAATTTTAAGCGAGTAATATGGAAGCCACCAGCTCAAGGAAGTTGAAAGGTAGAAAACAAAGTGAGAGCAGTCACCCTAAGAGTAAGAAGCAGAAAGTTGAGTCTAGAATTGATCCAGAGGGTGCTGAACGAAATCTGAATCAGGATTTAATTGACCAATTGTCTAGCTCTGGGCCTAAAGGTAGGTGCTCTGCGCAACTGAGGGTGGAAGTGGAAAAATTGGACGAAAAATGCAAGCACATAGGAGACATTTGGACCCCAATGAGAGGCTATGAATTGCGTAGATTCCACTTTCACTGAAGAGATAGTTTTGAGCCAGTTTGTAATTCGTGGTGTCGAAATTTGGGAAAGATGGTTTTCCCTAATGTGTTTGTCAATACAGAGCTGGTAAAATTGTTGGCCACCCACTATGACTCAAAACTTAAGGCCATATGTGAACCATCTGGGAAACCCTTCATATACATATTAGAGGCTTCAATAAGTGATATTTTTAAGTTGGAAGGGTGGAGTAATGAGAAAATTGTGAATGAAGAGTTGGAAAAGAAGTTTTGGAGAATGGACACCACTTCCAAGGGTTGTAGGTTGCCCTTACATAGAATTAAACAAGATGGTAAAATTGTCCCACTTGACGATGGCGATGGGCCTCCATTCCATGTGGACTTATTCGAGCCCTAAATGAGATATCCCTATTTCTCGGTAGAACAAGTGTTGGGTATGGAATTTCCTGAGTATATGTCCATTGTTCCCATGGTAACTGCAGCTGACATTCAATGTCATAATTCTAGGTTTTTCAACTATGCTTCATTTGTCTCCAAGGAACTCGGCTTAGCATTGATGGAAATCAAGAATAAATCCCCTATTATGCACCTTAGGCATTATTGTCTTTTAATGCATCTAGTATTGTACGTTGGACAAGAGTTAGGGATTTGGCCAGAAAAGTTGAAGGTTTCACAGTTTGATAAAGAGGGAAAATTGTTACCCATTCAATTATGGATTGCCATTTGGGATAGTAGGTTTGCTAATTCCAGTTACCTATATTTTGAAGAATATTTTGTAAAGCCAGTATATGAATTCTACAGTCATCCTTGTGCGCATTCATTTTCTGATGAAATAAAATGCTTCCTCATACCTAAGGACTTTAATGGACCAATTGATCACAATTGGGGAGACTAGTATTGCTTGGAAGATGCTACTATTGTAAGGGTGTTTGGTTTTGAGGATTCTCCATTCATTTTTCCTAAAAGAGTCTTGGATAGGATTGCATATTTGGAAATTGTAAGACAAATGGATTTTTCTAGTTTCATGAATTTTGGTTCATTCAGGAAATAGGCATTTATGCCTAGTACTTTGTGCTTTGGTGATTTTACTGTGCTTGCAAAGGAAGGATATGATTTGATCCTTGAAAAATTAATGCAGTATAATATGAATAAGAGTCCACCAAGAAAAGGTTTTGATCCAGAGGGATATATCAATTCTGCCAGACAAAGGATAAACTTTGGAGGATATGATCATGTGCCTTATCAGTTTGATGACATGATTAGAAATTTGGAGGCAGAGGAAGCAGAGAGAGTGGTGGAGGAATACTACCAAGGATTATCGGATACAAAGTTCCCTTTTTCTAGAGATGAGGAATCTGGAGAAGATATGCCACGAGACCTACCCAGTAGGATTTCCAGATTAAAAACTCAAGATTACAACTGCCCTCCTAGAGAACCAAGTGTTGAAGAGAGCCAAGATACAGACACTAGAGAGATGGAATATAGGTCATTTGTAGCAGACAATGAATTTGTGAATTCTTCAGAATTCAGATCTTTCTTGTATAAACAAAATGGCAAGGAGATAAGGGAGATAGTTGATAATATTACACCAAGCAATGAGGAGCAGCTACTAAATAATTTGAAATTAACTGTGGATAGAGAAATGGCTAATATGACCCTCATAAAGGAAGGAAAATGTTAGAGGATGTTGGAGTTATGATCTTTCTAGGGCTGGATTTGAATTCTACATTGGTCTTTGATAGCTTCTTAAAGGATAATAGTGCCACACACAAGCTTAGTCCAGAGGGGGTGACAAAAATATATGTTGGATCCAAATATAACCTGGATGAAGGATCACTCATGATATGGGCCTTGTATCCACCTCATATAAATTCAATGGTGATTGATACTGAGAAAGCATTTGGACATGTCATGACTCTGAAGGTTGGAGGGGTAGATCCTGTGGCGACTACAAACATTGGGATTAATGTGGCAAAACTAAACAAAGCCCAAATACAAATGTTGATCAAAGAAAAGGAAATGTACAAAATGAGTAATGAAAGGATCATGAGAGAAAATGATCATTTGAAGGATATGCTAGGAGTCACAATGGGGCCTCCTAAATTAATAACACATGGTGAAAGCTCATAGGTAAAAGATCATTGGGATGAGTCAACTGTATATTCACAAGGTAAATATGATACACTTGTTGCAATACTCAGAAAAAGGCACGACAACTTAATGATTTGGTTGAATAATCTATGGGGAGCATATTCAAAGAACCATGTTATAGGGTAGAAACACAAGAGAATTGATGCAAGGATTCAAGAAAAGCTCTGAGAATTAAATGAAAGAGATGTTCCTGACAATGTGGCCATTTGTATGAGTGACCAAATTATAAAGAAACACAAGAACCTTTATGAGGAATTGTGAGAAGATGCAAAGGGGTTGGTTGATGTTACGAATATGGGACTGCCTACACTATTTGAAGATGGAGAAAATTTGAAAGAGAAAGCCAAGTGGATCAAAGAATGTGAATTGATGCTGCAGAGAATTTTGGAAAATGCTACAGGGAAGGATTGGACATTGGACAAGAGCTGCGAGCAAAACGAAAGGATGATAAAGGTAGAAATATTAGCTAGGAATGCATTAGGAGATGTCAATACTCATCAATGACGGGATTATCTACATCATTTATCAAATGGTCATCTATGGCTAAATAGAGTCTAATCTCTTGTTTTAATTAGTTAAGTAAAATAAAACATTTGTGAAGGGACGTGTCCCTTCCAAGTTTTGATGTATTTATATATGTTCCATAGTAATGCAACAGATATAGGCATTAGGAGATATTCAGTAGATAGCTTTCTAGGAAAATGCTTTCATATATAGAGACTCAGATGCATGTATTTTGATGGAGTAAATGAAGATATCTAAGTCACAGATTAAGATTTTTGTATTAGTTGTTTGTTAAATTTATGCATTTATTTGATTGTCTCCATTCTAATGCTTCTCTATCATTTAAATTTAAATAACAAGTTTATACTTTGTTTATCATTGTACATTTGCTATATATGTGTGATCTGGTTATTTGGTTCTCTCAAGTAGGGATTAAAATCTTTTAATCAATCACAGCAATTGGGAAGTGTTAGTTGGATTAATGAGAAGAATCACATTACTAGAATTGTCATTCTATCTCAAGAAGAGTTTGTCAATTATTCACTTGCACGTTTACACAAGTTGTAAACAATTTATGTGCCTAACAGTTTGAATTATTTCCATTATTGAAATCCACATTTACAGATATTCATTAGACTCCATATACCCAATAAGGCACTGGTCTCCCCTTGTCCATCCATAAATCTAATTCATTTTATACATCTGTTAATTGAACGTATTTCTCATTTAGTTCATGTTAGATTAGGATCACATCTGCTCGCTGTAAACTTGCCATTGTGGATAGATTACTATAGTTAAATAACATCAATTAAGTTTTCTCATTCAATATAGGTAGACCCACCTAGGTTCAGCAGCACCAAAAGAGAAGAAGGCTTGAGTCATTAAGCCTTGTATGTTACCCTAAAGTGTACCAAGATATTGTCAACCTCTTGTGGTTTTTCAACCAGTGTTTTTGAGTGCTAACAAGGTCCACCGCGAAAAGGATTTGATGCAGATACATATGCATTTACTATTTTCATTTATTTATCATGTAGTTTAATAGTTTGATCGATTTCATATTATATGTGTTGAAGACTTTAGAATTTCAATTACATTAATTTATGGATATGTTGTATCTATAACACTACAAAACCATATGCTCTTTGCATTTACACTTGCATTTAGAAATACACATTTATATACATAGATATAGATTTCTTTAATGATATGTTACATTTATTGTTCTAGGAGAGCATCCAATAATTGTATTTACATTTACATTTTCAAATACATATACATACATACATACATACATATATGTGTGTGTGTGTGTATATCATTTATATTCAGTGTTCAGACACAACCCATTAGGTTTGCACATGGATAAAAATTCATAAAATTAGATCTCCCATAAGTCACATATAATTCTATCAAGAAATTAATATCAAATAGATAATATAATCGCATAACTCATACATTTCAATGTCATTGATCTTCTTCTTCATCCAACTCTTTGTTTGTATCATCCGATCCAAATTTGACATTGTAAGGATTGGTCATGTCATCATCATTGTCATTGATATCAGTTTCGATAATGTCATCATCCACACAGATATCATGTTCATGAACATTAACTCCTACATCATCATGATCTATTTCCTCCTCTTCAACATCTTCTCCAGGCACATCATCAACTAACTATTGATCCTGGTCATCATCTACATCATCTTCTAGTTCTTCAGTATCTTCTTCTTCCACCAAATTATACTTTACCGGCCTTCCTCTTGGATCATGTCTAACAACAAATGACCAACCCGGTTTACCTGAAACCTTTGAGTAAAATACCTGCTCACATTTTCTTGGAAGAACATAGGGCTCATTTCCAGCTCACTCGATCGACCTTGTATTAACCATGGTAAATCCATTATCATGTTTAATAACAGTTCTCTCGGGATCATTTTCATTCAATCGTAGCCTGTACCATAGGATGACGAACATAACTAATTTGAAGGACTTAAAGTCACACTCAAGTATATCATCCAAAATCCCATAGTATCAATTTTATGAGACTTCTGGATGTATGTCACTTCTAGATGAAACATTAGTCACCTAAAAGACTGCAGTTATACCAGAATCACAAGTTTTCTTTGTGTCATCCAACTTTTTGATTCAAAATTTATGACCATTGCACCATATAGCCTTGTGGTGTTTCACCTGCAATATGTCAAACATGTAAAAATTATTGCAATATCGTCAATTGATAAACATATTTATTCTTGGCCGAATGTATGCAAAGAAAAGAATCTATATATTGGTGCAGGAGCACCTAGATCTTGTAAATGCCTTCAAAAGGCTAATATGTTAAATTTACATGTTCAAGTCTAAATTTGTGTTTCAAGGCCATGAAAAGGATAATTTGAATGTAATAAAATCATAAAAGAAGTCACTAGGAGGTGAAAATGAAAAAAATGCAAATAATGCAATATTATGTAAACAAAAAGGCATAAATCAAGCATGTTAATTTTCTGAGTTTTCCTCTTGAAAATGAAGGTTTCCAGCAGGGTATTGGAGAAATAACGTATGCATGTCCAAGGAGATATTTCTAAAGGAATTTTTATACATAATGGAGCATCTTTCAATGGTTGGCCGGAGTATTGGAGGCTTGTAAGGGTGATAATCACAAAACCCTCACTGTTTTGGGTGTTTCCAGCCTAAAATTAAGGGTTTGTTAATACACTTTCTAAATGGGTTTTTCAATCTTTCAAAGTGGATAAATCTGGTGTTTTGTGACCTTTACTTTTACTATTTGAGGTTTTCTAAAAATTTTGAGTTGGAAAAAAGGTGGATGCTTTGTAAAATAGCCTATTCTAGTAGCCTTTCTTAGACGTACAGTCTGAAATCTACTAGTTTCTCTAGTAAATCATTCTGAGTTTTTGATATGATGATATGGGCATTAAGAGGTCTCTAATTGTGCCTTTGGATCTTGGTTTTGAACCTAGTGTGAGTGGTTCACCCGATCTACGGTATGGAGGTCTATTGCTAATTAATGTTTAGATTTCATGGACAGTGGAAATTTGTGTGTACAAGGAAGTGAGTGACCTTAAATACTTGAACCTTGTCATTTGGATGGAGTTACAGTATAATTTATGCTTGAATAAGGTTGTAAAGGCATTGCATATTGTTTTGAGAATGATGATTCTATTGTGTGTCTTGGTATCTTTACAGAGCAGGCAGATCTGATATTTATACACTGATGTATTGAATTGATTTCTCTCAAAACATGATGAATATTGTGTCTTGAAGGACTGATTAACTAGTTATTAGCAAGAAGGATTGGTCTTTGTTAGTTTTCCTTGTAAGGAAAATGAATTGGTGCTATTTGAAAATTTTAGACTGTTTTCAATTATTGAAGTTTGGTTATTGACATTTTGGAATATGATTTAGAATAAGTGTTTTGTTTCCTTGAGGATATGATGTATACAAGAATTTGAAGGATTGGTAATTGGTTGTGTAGCAAGTGAGCATAATGTGTTGCCTTATGAAAGGTTGAGAGAATGTATAGATGTTGATATGGTGGTTGAGAATGATGTGAATCTAATTGATTGCGTCAAAGTTTTCTAATATGGTTTTTGCTTTGAATGAGTCAGGAATACTGATAATGACATATGGTTTGTTGAAATTGGAGTGCTAACTTGTTGCCTTGAAGTCTTGTAGAATTGAAGAATCAAAAGAATTTGTATGAGTTTTGAGGAAAAAGAAAGTGAATTAAGACTTTGATCTTCTCGCGATTCTGATTGGGTTTGATTTACCCTCATGAAATGATGTTGTTGGTGTTGTTGGATCCTCTACATCATATATACATCAATATAATTGAAAATAATTAAATAATATGGGTGATTAATATATTTATACATACCTGTTTATCTCTTAAACCATATGCTAAATCAATTTCCCTTTGTGTAACATTGGAATCTCCATTACGATGAGCTTCTTTAACCAATGAAGCCACACCTTCCCATGTTAATGCACGACCAAATTGTTGACATCATTCAATCCATACCGTCATCCAATCAAGATTTTTTGTGACGTACAAATGTAGTGCATCCCACTCTCGACCAACTATATCAAAAAAAATTGAAATTCACAAACGACGTATAATTAGTTAATTACCATGGTATACGACCTTAATTTATAATTGATGTATATTGAAGATTAATAATTAAATAAGTACAATATACATAAAAAACATATGTAAAATATATTCTAATTAATCTCCATGACCATATTATAATTACCTCTCACTTTCCTTAATCTACCTTTCCCCATCGGGTACTCCCCTTCGAATTTGTTAATGGAGTTGGGATCCCAAATGTGATCTACATGGATCTTTGCTACAAACTTAGCAAGATATTCACTAATGTACACCATGGTCTGGTATACCATATATCCCTCCACCATAGAACCCTCAAGATGTGCTCTTTGTCTAACCAAAGTCTTCAAAAATTTCAAGTGCCTCTCAACCATCCACATTGACCTTGTGTATACAAGTCCACACAATTCAATCTCCTCAACTTGGTGTATGGGGTAGTGTTCTTGTGCATTGAAAAATGTCAAAGGTAGACACTTTTGCATTTCACACATTAGACAAGGAATTTTTCTCTTCCAATAATTTATATCTTCTTTATGGATTTATTTAGATGATAGCCATCTACAAGTGATTCAAGGCACAAATATATTAATGAGATTTAACAAAAATATACAATATATTACATAACAAGCAAAACAAATGGCAATTATAAGATCTATACAACGAATTGAACAAATATTGCTACTTACCTCATGTATTTTCCAAGATCGTATATAACTTGCTTGACATTATTGTTGAAGTTGTCTAGGAGAGATAGAGGTAGAATGTACTGCAACAATTATAAAATGATATTTTCATTATTTTTCCAAAAGTAGTAAACATAATATACTGAAAAGTACATGCACTATACAAGTGTATACAATATACCAAAATAATTACCTTATTGAAGGTATGCCAATCATTCATTTTCATCCCTAACCCAAATTCACCTTTCTTTGTTATGATATTGTTTATGTTCAGAGCAAATCCTGTGGGAAATCAAATTTTTCGTATGACTTATTTTATAGCATTGCTTTGTTGCTCTGTTAATAACCAAGGAAGGGCACTTATATTAATTTGGTCTCCATCGCTATTCAATTGAATGACATTTTTCATTGCATGATTGGCTTCCTAAATGTCACTACAAATTTTGACAATTTTTTCTTTGTCATGCCTTCCATCCAATATTTTTCATAACATTTTTGTTATATTCTTTCTGATATACATTATATCAAACAAATGCATAATTTGTAGCTACTCATAGTAGGGAAACCTACTAAATTGTCTAGGATAACTTTTTAGTCCCCTGGAAGGGCCATTAATGCCTTGACGACCTTCATGAAGCATATAAGTTAAACAAATTAACAACGACAATCATTGTCAATTACAACATGAGTAAACACAACACAATATAAAAATATAAATTCCAAACATATCATATATGATAGATAAACAATTTGATCTGATGTATAACCTTGACGATTAATTCTATTATATTCCAACTTCCATAGGCAAGGTGTCATTCTTCGTGGTTTTGATGTAGTCTCTTCTTTCCCATTGAAAAGATGTTTTTCGATAGTTTGATACTTATGATTTCTGTGGAGGAAGTGTCTATACTCATCAAACACCTGCTTCCTAAACTTGTTGAATGACGAGATTTTATCTTTGGACCACAAATTGGACATGCAAATTTTCCCTTTGTTTGAAGACCTGCAAGATCATATATAATTGGATTAAATATGTCAATTTTTATAATTATATATAATGAATAGATTATTTAAAAAACATGCACGATATCTACTTCATAAAATTAAATATCATTAAAGTGCAGTCTAACGTTATAACATACCACAAAAATGTGTTAGCCCTGGGGCATCATGAATTGTCCATACAAGCATTGCATGGAATTGAAATTGTCTTTGTCCAATTGGTCTAGAGACATCATACATAGTGACGCCATTCCATAACTTTAGTAACTCATGGATAAGAGGCTTGATATAAAACATTCATATCTTTAACTTGGTACTTACCTAGTTGAATGAACATAAACATTACATAATTATTATAGCCATTTTACTACAATATATATAAATTAATGTACATGACTATTAAATGAAAAAAATATAAGTCATTATGCAACAAATAAGACAAATGAGATGATACTATGTTAAAGAAAATTGATGTAAACAAATACCTAGAACAATCATTGACAAAATTATGTGTTCCCTCTTTATTGACATCCATGGAGGAATGTTATTGTTGATGACAAAAACAGGCCACACCGAGTAAATAGATCTTAGCTCTCCAAATGGATTGACACCATTCGCTGCCAATGAAAGCTTGAGATTGCGAGGTTCTTCTTTAAAGTGTGGCAATTTTTCCTCCATGTCCCTAAATGTAGAACCATCCATAGGAATTCAAAGAATGTCATCTCCACTTCTATTTCGTGCATGGTAATCCATAAATTGTGCTAAGCTTTCGCACCTAAATAATCATTGCATACATGGAATAATGGGAATATAACGAAGAACCTTGCAAGGCACCTTTTTTGTTAGTTGATCTGTTCGATATCTACTAATATGACATTTTGGGCATTCTGTTGGAAATTCATGTTGTTTATGATATATAATATGATCATTGGGACATGCATCTACTGCTTGATACTCCATTCCAATATCTTTTATAATTCTAGATAAATCTTGGTATGAGCGAGGTAAAATATTTGATGGTGGTAACAAAAATTCACCAATTAATCTACAACAAAAAAAATAATGTGTTAATATAAAGAATATTAATGGTACATATTTCATCCTTTATTTACTAGTGATGAACTAACAACAATTAAAATAGATGAAAAAAGATGACATATATGACATACCTTAACATCCGTAAGATTTCTATGTTGGATAAACCATTCATAACCTTCAAATTCACCAACAACAATACAGTAGAGAGAAGAGTTGTTTGGGAGCCTTCATAAAGGGGCTCGTATGCCTTCTCAAGTACAGGTAAATCATGAACATTATCAAAGTCATCTCAATCATCATGATTAGCTATGCCACTAAATGTGTCATGGACCAATGTATTTGTACCATCATCTTCAACTGTGTTTTCTGGCACATGATCATCTTCTTCCATAGGATCATTAACTTCATCTTCGATATACACAACTCCATGTTCCTCCGCTTGCAAAACCACATTCTCTGAGCCGTGATAATCCATATCATGTGCCCTAGGGTTCCCCACCTTTATAATAATGATAGACACAAATAAACCATGATCATGATCAAGTGATTTTTTATATATATAAAAAATGTTAAAATGATATAAACATTTACAAATTAATATAAACACATATAATGAACAACTTACCAATGGATGATAATCATGCCCCCCTTCAACATGACCATGTTGCCTACAATGTTTCTCAGCTGTTGTGATTAAAATTCTTCCAGTCTTTAAGCCCTTGCAATTATTGCAAGGACAATAACATTTCCCATCACCCTTTCTTTTCAATCTAGCCCACATTCTAGCAATTGTCTCTTCATTTTGTTCTAGATTAATTATCTGACATGATTTTTCTTTAACAAGCTTGAATATTTAGATCTTCAAAAAATATAAAACTCACACTCCAATAATTTTTAATCATAGATAGGTAACAAAATCTAATAATTTTGATACTTTACACTAAAAATATTTGGCATACAACCACCCTTGCAAAAGAGAAGATAGCCTAAAGTTAATGACCCAAAAAAACACTTTAAAATGGTAATTCCAGAACTTATTAAATTTTGATTTTACTATGATTTCCAACCGTTAGACTCATAAAATAAAAATATTGAACTTGCACAACAAAATCTGGAAATGAAATTCTGGAAATGAAATTCTCAAAATGCACAAGTCTAAAAATGAAATTTGATGAGATGTTGCTTTAAAATATGATTTTCAAACCTGGAAGTACAAATTTGACTTCACAAATGAATTCTGGAAAAAGACAATGACCACCCTCAACCTGGCAATATCTTCTTGATTTTTTTCTAATTTTTCCCAAGAAAATCATCCTTAGTTCTCCACAAACTGTCGCAAGTAGAGCAAATTCGCAAGTATAGCAAAACATTGTCGCAATAAATAGGCGAACTCACTTTTATTTATGTTGACCACAAATTCATTTTTTTCTAATTTTGAATGTTCGTCAAAATTTCGATGAGACTGTGCGTCGAAATTTTGACGAAACCTAGGTTCGTCAAAATTTCTTTTACATTGGGGATAAAATTTATAAAAATTGAAAATTACACATCAAATCCCGACAATACATCAAATTATACATCTTTCGTCAAAAAAATTTGTTGGATTTTGTAGTCAAATGAGTTAGTGACTAAATGTGTGCAAATTGAGAGTATGGATGTGAGCAAATTCAACAACATGACTTTGCAATAAAAGATGGATTCATTTGTCTCCAAATAGTGATCTATTTATAGGAGAGCAAATGTGGAATGGGTGGTTGAGATCAATAAGCTTAATCAACGGTTCAGGATGAAGGAAATGAAAGGCATGGATTATGGATTCTCATCAACGGATGAGAATGCAAGATGAAGATTAATCAAAGGCTCACAATTACCTCAAACAAACACACTTTTGACCTACTCATACAGACAAAGGTAACTTTCTAGAAAGGTAAGAGGGTTAACTTGGTTTTGAAGCTAAGTGAGTTGATTGGAGGAGAGGGAATATTCCATTAGGGTGAGGGAAAAGAGGATTTTTACAAATTAAAACAAAGTTTTAATTGTGCAAAAAAGATAAAGAATATTCCATGGGAGTATTCCCTTGATTAGAGGAATAATTAGTTTAATTGCTAATTAAACAAAGTTTAATTTATGCAATTAAGGGATTAGAGGAATTGAGAGAGATTTATTAAACTAGATGATTTAATAAATAGGGGAGGGGTGATGAAATGATATCTAATTAAATAAGATAGGGTTATTTAATTAAACAAGAGGATTTAGAAGATTAAATTAAATATTTTGATTTATTTAATTTAATTAGATGAAGTGTTAGTGTGAAAAGAGGTGAATTAACCCAATTTAATTAATTAGGCCACTTAGAAGAAAATGATGCAATTAATTAATTAGCTAGGCTAATTGAATTAATTAAGCAAAAAGAGGATAGCTAAAGAGGAAATGATGTTAATAAATCTGATTTGAGTGTATGACATTGATTAGGACATTTTTCAGTGTCTACATTTTTCCCCTTTTTGAAGTGAGGTACCTACTGCTTCGGTTCAAAGAACAACGTTGTTCAGATTAAAAATGTTGCTCAAATCAAAAAATAAATTTTATTTTTATTTTTTAGATGCCCTAGCGGAAGGATAAAACTAACGCCCTGTTAGAAAGGTAAGAGGGTTAACTTGCTTTCGAAACTAAGTGAGTTGATTGGAGGAGAGGGAGTATTCCTTAGAATATTCCATTAGGGTGAGGAAAAAGAGGATTTTTACAAATTAAAACAAAGTTTTAATTGTACAAAAAGGATAAAGAATATTCCATGGGAATATTCCCTTGATTAGAGGAATAATTAGTTTAATTTATGCAATTAGGGGATTAGAGGAATTGAGGGATATTTATTAATTAGATGATTTAATAAATAGGGGAGGGGTGATGAAATGATATTTAATTAAATAAGATAGGGTTATTTAATTAAACAAGATGACTTAGAAGATTAAATTAAATATTTTGATTTATTTAATTTAATTAGATGAAGTGTTAGTGCGAAAAGAGACGAATTAACCCAATTTAATTAATTAGGCCAATTAGATGAAAATGATGCAATTAATTAATTAGCTAGGCTAATTTAATTAATTAAGCAAAAAGAGGATAGATAAAGAGGAAATGATGTTAATAAATCCGATTTGAGTGTATGACATTGATTAGGACATTTTTCAGTGTCTACAGGAACTAGTTCTAATAAACTATTTGGAGAGGTAAAATAAATGGTGTTTAATTTTGGGTATATTTCCTTTGTTTTGGAAATGATTTTTTTTTATCCACCTTGAACATGAGAGGTTTATTCTATTGTTGCTTTGTTTTTATTTTGAGTTGAATGGTTAGATGTTGATATCCTTTCCTTTTGGGAATGTCGTAGGAGATCTTACTTTACAAATCTTGGTACATGTTATTGTGGTAGAAGGATATGGTTTGATTTATAGGATCTCTCTTTCCTAGTTTATTATCTTCTTCCTAAAGGTTTTGATGTGTATAATTTTAAATTTTATATGGATTCAAGTACTATTGTTTGTACTTATATATTGTTGGAAATAGTCTGGTAGCTCCTTGATCTATTTCTTCATTGGTTTAGAGGACCTGTTAGAGTTATTTAAAGATTGATAATGAGAGGTGCTTTATGCATATCATTCTAAGTTTCCTTAACACTATGTGATAAAGGAGTTAGACACATCCTTTATGTGAGTGTTATTGGTAGACTTGGCATGCCCTTATCTATTTTTAGATTTTACATTACTTATGTAGTGGGAGTTCCTAGATATACATGTTATTCATTATTAGGATATCCTTTTGGTTGTATCAGTTCTCAAGTTACTAATGTGATGATGAGTTCACATATTCTATTATTTGGGATCTATGATATGTGTAGTTAAGTGGGTTGTCTTTACAAATTGATTATATTAAATACTTGAATGTGGATTTTTTATATCCACATATCAATTTATTATTGGTGTATACTTTTTTTATTAACAAGAAAAATAGGTTTTATAAGGAACCTAAAACCCCAAAATACAAAATTTTGCTACAACAAAATAAAACACAACCAAACAACAACAAAATATAAGTTAACCAAGAGCACAAACTGCTAGACCACAATAAAACAGAAAGAAAATAAACAACAGAATAATTCAAATTCTTTAGGGTCTCTACCACTTCTAATTCCTATTGATAATGTTTATCAACTAGCATCAACAACTCTTCCTTCTCCTTGTCGAAGGTCCTCTCATTTTTGCCACGAGTACGAGCACTAGGACCCTTCTCAGCTTCCAACATCACAATATTATCTTTTTCCTTTCCTAGATGTTGCTTCACTTTGTTGATGGCAGATATCCCACCAGTCATCTACGCTTCCCTCAATTCTCATAATTTTTCAATGAGAAATTTTAAGGTTTCTACGATATTTTTGATGGAGCATTGGTTAATCTTTAGGAGCTTTTCCATGCTACACTTAACATATTGAAACATATTTTCAAATATCCTGAATGCAGTTATCATGATCTATTTTGAGCTCATGAACAACTTCCTCAACATCCATAAGTTTTTTTCTTCAAATCCTCCACCCCAAAGGAGGACAGGTAAATATACTCGCCAACAACATTCTCCTCCCCAGCCACCTCCTGCAGACCCCAAAGTTTAATATTAACTTTTTAAAGTTCCTTAAAGAACCATTTGGTTAATTTGAAACTCCCCATAACACTATCTCTTTCCTCCCATAGAACATCAGTAATTACTTCCTTATTATTGATCAAGTAGTCAAAGTCCTCCAAGAAAAGATCAATCTTGCTTGCTTCAACCAAATTCTTAGTTTGGCCTGTCACAAGGGAGAGACCAAAATTCATTCTCGTCTCCCTTTGCACCTAGTTATAATACTCACCCATCTTATCTTTCCCTTTAACACCAGACCCCCTACGACCCTCCAAATTACCCCTTCGTTGGACACTACCACCATCATCCTCGTCCCCTATCTGAGACCCATCTGACCAAGAGTGCACTTTTTTGGGACTCTTCTTAGGTAGAGCCTTTTTAGAGGGGCTTTCCTTTTCTTCTTCCCACTCAAGGACGAGGGGGAAGAAGAGAGGGCGACCACTGAGTTCGCCTCCTCATAATCCCTTTAGTCCTCATCATCCTCAATTGTCATTGTATCTGACCCCTTATCAAACAACACAAGATGCTTTTGCTTCTTATTCTTAATTTTCCCTTTCTCCTTCACAGGTTCAACTAACAAGTTTTCTTTAGCATACTCCATAATCAGCAAGATCAAACCCGAGTCATGCAAAATCATGGCACTAGGGTTTTATGATTTACAAAAGACTCCAAAGAAGTAAGTAGGAAAAAAGGAAAATACACCAACATTTTATGGCAAAAATGACTAAGAAAATTGGAATGAACACCTAAGATTGCAATAAACCTACCATCAAGAGTGATGTATCTGATAATCACCTCTACAAATTCAGCAAAAATTGGCTTAATAGATGTTCTTTCATAGCCCCACGAAGTTAGATACACCATCTTCTCTCTTTCATCCCCTTTGAAAAATGGTTCAATGCATCATTAGCTTTCCTATCCTTAAAAAAATTCCTTCCCTACAAATGGAGCCTAGTTTCCTCCGCAATCAACTCCTCAAAAATAGTAATCTCAACACCTTGAATATTCAATATTCTCTCCTTCCAACCACTCACAAATCTTTTGGTAGCTTCATGGTCATACCCATGGAGTCTCTCCATGTAAGGGGTAATACCACCCTTTTCCAAGACATTCCACATCTTCGGCTTTCTCTTGAAGTCTTCGTAAGACAACGGATCAACATAGTTTCATTTCCCTCCCATCTTCACCACGAGCTCACTTTTCTTAAAGTTTAATCCTTCCCTCCCAGGTGCATTGTCAATGCTGGCACAATTTGCATGAGATTCTAACCTAGAGGAGGCTAATAAGAAGTTGTAAAATATGGCCTTATACTTGCTAGTTTCCTTTTAAAAAGAAAAATATTTGGAAAGGATTTTTGTTTTGGGGGGGAGTTGGAGAGAGATATATGGGGAGATTATGCAGCCTTCATGAAGGGAATTATAGAATTTCTAGATTTTATGTCCAAAATAACTTATGAAATTATCAGGAAATAGATTTCCAAATATGAGGTTAGGTTGAATGAGTTGCTAATCCAAGTTAAAAGTTGATCAGGTGCAATGTCAAAATGGGTGAGGTAGGACATTTCAGAACTAGTGCATTTCAAATATTCTTGTAGAGTTGATTTGAAAATGTTGTCAATGTCCTTATAAATAGTTATGTGCTTTACTACTCCTCTAGCATATTAATTTCTAGTCCAAGCTTGCTATAAATATTTATGTCAAATCAATTTTTCAATCACTATTTTGGTTTTAAGAATTTGGAGCTATAACCTTGTTCATTTAATTAGTTGTAACAAACCATATTTTATGACTTAGCCACATAAGTTAGTTACCCATAATTGCTTCATTGGAGGAAGTAAGACAATTTTAAAATTAACCACTTAGAGAGCATAGTTTTGGTATTGAACTTTTGATATTTGATACAGATTTTTCTCTTATCTAGAAGGAAAATTCATAAATTGATGTAGATTGTGGCCGCAAATTACATACTTTTTTCTAACCAATAATGAAACAAAATAGAACAATTAAAGTATAGCATAGCATTTGATTTATACCATTTGAACTATTAACTCACAATGGTTGTTGAACAAAATAAGGTATACAACCATGGGAAATCTTAAAATTTTGATTATGCATAGGTAAAAGATAAAAAAAAAAATTATAATCAAAAGTGGCAAGCCACTATATTTTATTATTATATATATAATTATAATTACAAACCTTGGTTCTATGAGCATACTGGTAGGAAAGAACAAGGAGAAGAAAACCTCTGGTTATAGCTCAAAAGTTACAAAACATTTTACAATTCGAGACCATATACATACAGAGAAGCCAATTTTTCCATTTGGCGTTCATCTGACTTGTTGACTTACATGTCCATATTTTTAGAATTACAAAAAAATTAACTATTTGGGACCATTTACATTCTTAGAATCCAATTTTTTCCTTAGCATTCATATAACTTGTCAACCAAAATTCAAAAAATACTGTATCATATGCATCTTGACATCTTCCTTAATGAAAACTGATCCAATAAAGTAGCTTCCACATTTGTATTGTTATAGGCTGGCCAAAAAATTACTCAAAAAAGCTTACCTTCGAATCCCTGGAAATGTCAAAATGATTTTCAAAAAACCCACTTTTTTTTCACTTATTCTTCTATCTCCATATTTTCCATAGAATTCTCCCCTTGCTCACCATGTCCCTCATCCATGTTCTGAGAATTGAGCACAATATTCATATCTGGAACCACAGTTGCAGCCCATACAAGCTCATACAATCTCATACAATCTCATACAAGCTCATACTATATAATGCATAGGTAAAAGATAATGTTATACAAGCTCATACTATGTATTAACATAATTTCATGAATGGTTATGTATTGTACAATCCAAGCTTATCTAATTTATAACGAAATAATGAGTGATCAGAATGATATTAGTCACTATTAAATATAGTGGCCAATAATATCATACATAGGTTGTATAATCTACTAGGCTAGATAAGGCATTGTTCTTGTTTAAATTGATGTAACAATTGTCCTTGTTTGTCTTGAAAGATACACTTAGGATCACTTATTGTTTAAATGCATGGAGTCACATTTTATATGTGACTAACATGCATTCTCTTTGTTGGGTTCCTGCAGCCAACTACGAACTTAACATATTTATATTTACCAAGTGTTACAATCATACCTTACAACTCATTTTGTGTATGTTAAATGGATTTGAAGTGATGTCTAATCTCAATGTGCTTTGATCTAGCATGAAACACTGGATTTTTGGTCATTGCAATGGTACTCTTGTTATCACAGTAAATAGTGGTTGGATGTTCTTGAACCAATTGCAAATCTTCCAAAATTCGTCGAATCCGTATGTCTTGACAATTGGCTATTGTATCATGCAATCAGTTTGCATATATTTTTCCTATTTTTAGTTTTCCCATGAACTACAATAGTAATGTACTCTGTATTTCTAGAATTTACACAATTGAATAAACATAATTATTTTTCCAACATTGTTCGCTCACTCTATGAGCAGATATAATTTTCTTTTTTATATTCTAAGCGATATGAGTTTTTATTCAATCTGAGTTTATCAGTATAGTATAAGAGCATAAGTTTTAAATCTTCAATTGGATTTTTCCTTGAAAAAATTTCCCAAACAAAATTAAATCCAATATTTTCCTAGTTATTGAACAACACAAAATAATTTAGTTACAAATTTTAGTCAAGTTCTTTGTTTGCTATATTCAATTGAATCATTTGAATTTAGACCATGCAATTAACAAGAAATTAAATAATGATTATTAGTATGATGTAGCATTGAGATTAAGGGAATTCATGTATTCTTTGTGAAAAGTAAATTCTTGTTATGAACTTATATTATTCTTTATTTCATGTCTTTTCAACATACAATATGTATAAGAACCAATGGGTAAGATGAAGTCAATATAGTTATTTTAGAGTTTTTATACATATTTCTTTGAGGTCACATTCATACATGGTTGCTTGATAGTTCCTACTCAATATTTGACCCTCTAGGTCTTATGCTTAATTATAAGAACAAACTAAGATATTTAAGACTGCCATTTATTCAATGTTGTTCTGGAAGGAAAATTAGAGAGCTAGATTGCAGATAAAACTACTCTTAAATGGTTGAGATTCTAAAAAAACATTTCTAGGTTTTGTTCTTTGTTCTTTCTCCTTTCCAGAACATATTGAACTTTTAATTTTGTCCAAGGGACATGAAAGATACAACTATTTAAATTAATGTCCTTTTTGTTACAAAATGCAAATAAAAAATTGTGATTTGGTTTATATGGCTTAAGTATGTAACCTTACCAATTAGGAAGCAAGAGCTTGGGTTCCTAAATTGCATAGTAATAAGTATATTTAGGGAACATGTGGTATATTGAGTAGCCATCTTGGCATACTATTTCATAAATTCCATTACTTTGGAATTATATTATTGACTAATTCCAGTATAGGATGTCTTTAGGTTATTGTCTTACCCACCTTATAGAATGTCAAGGGATCGTAGTGAGATGATTGCAAAATTATAGGTTGTATACATTGAATTTCATTAATTTTTATGCATAAGTGTGTTACCTTGGTGGATTTACATCATCCTCCTTGATTTTTTAATAGTATACTAGTGTATTGGATATGTGATGCATGAGCATATAGGTATGCTAGTTGAAAATGACTCACATAATGAATTGGATTCCATCATTCATATTGGCTACATATTGCTAGATCCTTTGTGATGGGTCAACCTTTTCTAGTGGAGTAGCATGGGGAAGCTAATGGTTCATGTTAGGGTGGATATCACCTCGATGATGCTCTCTCTCTCTCTCTCTCTCTCTCTCTCTCTCTCTCTCTCTCTCTCTCTCTCTCTCTCTTTACATTAGATTATGGAAGACGGAAACAAAGGATGGTTTGTGATACAAGTGTTAATGCATTTACTTATTTGCATATATTGTCCTTTACAATTTTGAATTTGTTATGGGAGACCAAGGCTACTCTAATTAAATTTATTGCATATGTCATCAATTTTGTTTAAAAAGAGTAGATATCTACATTTTCATATAAATTATTTGAGTTTATAAAGATACTACAAGTATTGTAAATAGACTTGTGATAATAGTAGCAGTTAGAGAATCATTTTATATGTTGAAAAACTTTATGTTGTTATAGTCAATATTTGACTCCTCCTACATTAGATATACACTATCTTCATGTTATTCACTAATTTCCAAACTTCATTAGTTATTATTTGGGCGGTTATTCACTAGTCTCCATACTTTGTTAGTGATTAATTGAGTGGTTGTTACACTTATGACTAAAAATTTATCTTCATCATCTACAAATCTATCATTTTTTGGATCACGGTGATCATACAGACTTCTCCAAATATATATTGAAATGGTTGGTCACTTTCTACGAGAACCATTTTCTTAGTACTAGTTCTAGTTGAGATTATTGGACCTTTTTTGCATGTTTTTCCTTTTTCATAAGTTCTAATCTCTTAATTTTTTATGGGCGCCTTATATTTTCTCACAACCATGGATACCATCTTCAACATTTAATCCATTTTTTTATATTCAAATACTTTGAATATTTGGTTTAGGTATATTGATTTTTTTAGTGCCTATTTCATGATCTATAAATATTTTAGGTTTTTTTTGGATGTGTCAACTTTGACTATGTTGAAGGGTTCTAGATCTCCCTTAGAAAAAAATTAAGTGTAGGAAATAAATTAATTGAATCAATATGGAAGTAACTTCCCTCATCTTATGGATCAAGGCCTTCCTATTAGTAAGTTGTATTCTATTTTTTATCAATCACATAGAAATTTTTGGATACCATCTTGGACCCTAAAGAGAATGGGAGTGTAATTTTTGGAGTGTAATTTTTCCTATCATAGTTGCTTTAAGGTTTCCATAACCCTACAAGGTATGCCTACAAGCTATAATATTGGTATGCCCATATCCAATTATTTATAGGAGATATTAGAATCATGTTCATTGCAGCTCCATTGTCGAGAAACATTTATTTTATGCATGTATTGTAGATTCATACATGTAGGTATAAAGTAGAATCACTTCATCTAGTCAATTTAGCATCTATCGCCATCTATTTTAGGTTAATGATAAAGCTAAGATCATGCACTTCTATATTAGGTGGATTCATGTTGAGATCCACTTGACTTATATATTCTTCTAGAGGTGGGATGTTGTGGTTCAAATATTTAAGTCCTATTAATTCTAAGAGAGATGCTCAATGAGAAGTAGATCTCCTTATAAGGTCAATGAAAGATATCTTTATAAATGTCTTCCTAAGGTCCTCAAAAAAATAATATGGTCTAATCATAACTAGTGCAAGATTGGTTTTTTAAATTGTGTCTCATGTTTTCAATTTGCAGGATCATAAGCTCTTATTGAAAGTTTTTCATTGAAGATCAATTTAATTAGGATAATAATTTCCTTTTCACCTTTGATTCCTAATTTTCCTATACCATTTGATTCTTGGGAAGGGGTCAAGTTTCACTTTCTTTTGGATAATTAAAACCACTCCCTTGATGCATTAGAAGAGCATCTTGATATATATTTAGGTTCAAATTTTGAGGGATGATAAGTCCCTACCAATAATGTTTTTGGTTTTCTAGAGGAAGAAGAAATATGTTCATGGATAAATGTCTTTGGCATTCCAAGAGATCTATGATGAATTATTGGTAGTCTTAGCATAACTCAATGGTATTTCCCCTTCTCTTATTGGATTTATAATACTTGTTGGATTCATGATCCTAAGGTTTCTAATAAGCGACATGCCAATTGTTATTGTATGGTTTGTTATTTAGTACACTTTTTTTCATAGTTATTTCATGGATTTTTGTATGTGTTATTACCAACTATCATTATACTTATAGTTATTATTATTCTTGGGTGGTGGTAAGTTAGAAACTTGGTCGATAGTTGTGTTGTGATTGTTTTTCTTTAATATTTTAGGCATAGAGGGGTTGTTATATTGTGTCATCAATCTTTTATTAGTATCATATTATTTTCGTATATTATCAATAACAACTTGGTCTATTCTGAGAGTGATTTTGAGAACTTCTTCATAATATTTGTGAGGGATTTTTAAAATCCCTTTAATGTGTGTCCCTATTTAGGGAAAATAATAAAAGATCACATAATTCCTTGTGATTCATGTTTGGTGCACTAGTTGAAGAATAGAGGACTTTCCTCAATCATGTGATAAAGTGTGACACTAAATCCTTGGTCTTCTTTTTAACAATTAGGAATTCTCAAAACCCTATTGTAACTATTTTTTTCATTTAAATAGTGGTTACAAACTCACCAATGAGTTCTTGAAAGGAATGTTTGATGCTTCTAAAATATTGATGTACTAATACAAAGAAATACTTCTAAAGTTTTCAAAAAAAAATGCTACCACCCCATCCCAATGAAGGAGTTCTTGCACAACTATGGTGTAATCTTTGATATGCAAGTTGGGATCTCCAGCTCCCGTAAATTTTATAATTTTAGGGAGGTTGTGGGAATGTTGAAATCCAAAGGCTTTTTAAGGAATTTGAGGTATGTCCCTAAAAAGGGATTGTTCATGGTGTTCCTCCAAGTATCAATCCTACACATGGTACTTGCTACATTTGTTGCATTTAAAAATGCACACTAGGTTGTTAGTATCCTAAGATATTTGTATATCCAAATATCATTGTGTTTATTTTTTAAAATTTGAACAGGATTGTTCAAGTTTGATTGTGTATGCTAGATATGTCGTTTGGTTGATTAAATATTTCCATCTTGCATGGTAATGGCCACTAAAGCATGGAAGTCTCATTGTGTGTGTTATAAGCATAAAATTTAACATAGGGACGTAGTTGAGCTCCCATTTGGTTTTGTTCCATAGACATAATTCTAAAAGGTTTGGTGTGAGATCAATTTCTTGGAAACTTTGATCAATTATTTTCTTGAGTAGAGTTGTGTGTTGGTTGCTCATTACTCCCATCTTCAAGAATCTTGATTTGTTGAACTAGGGTTTCTATAAGTTTTTTGTGGGTAGCTTCTTCTACATTTTATGCTTCTTTATTGAGAGGTAGGTATTATTCAATGTGGGGGTTGAGTAGCCCCATTGGTTTTTTCCTTGAGGAAGCTTTCAAGAACTCCTTGTGTTATAATTTTCTCATCTTAAAAGGCCACATGGACTTATTGAGCTTCTTCTATGTATTTTTCCAAGCATCTCACCCTATTATCAATTTTTTTGGTTGTTCCTCTATAATTTGTTATGTGATTTCCTTGTTGGTGGATTTTCAATCGAACAAGGACCCCTAACATTTTTGTTTATTCAAGGTTTGGTTGAAGCACATTATCTTAATTCAAATTGGTTACTGGAAATGGTGTAGTCGTGTGATTCAAACCATCCTCCATTTGGGTTGATGTCTTCATAATTGTACCATTTGAAATAAATTCCAAGGGATTAGTTGGGATGTATCAACTAAATGATGGATGGCTAGTTTCAAAAAGGGAACCTTGTCCTTGTTTCACTATCAGACAAAAAATATTTAGGAGTACTATAGGTACCAAAAATAAATGAGATGACAAAAGGAGAATGTGGAAATGATGGATGGAAGAAAGATGGAAACGGGAAAAGCTAGTAAAAAAATTAGTTGCTCTTCATATCAAGTTTACCAAAATATGTGATATTTTAGATATACCTCACCCAAATGTGATAACATGGACTCAAAGTATTACATTTTATTGCACCATTAATTAATGTCCAAAACCCAAACTAATCTTTCTCTTGTGGATAAATCCAATCAAGTGGAAAAAATTTGATTAGACAACCCTCTTCTTGAACTTGAAAAATCTAGCAAGTGACACTATTACTATTGATATGAATCACATATTAGGATCATTCACTTCACAAGGAAAGGGGGCTAGATGGCATCAAGTTGTTTTATGTGGTTTGATGTTGAATTGTTGATATGTTTTCATATTGTCATATAGTTCATTGGAGTTCTATTTGTTTGAGATGGGAATGACTTTAATGAGATTTTTCCAAAAAGTATTATCTCTTATGCAAGACTCTTCCTTTATCTTTCATTATTAATTTTCTTCTCAAATGTGCCTAAGAAGAGGTATGTTTTCTTGTATTTCATCCAAAACCAACTCAATCTAATTTTCCCTAATCCATGGACACATTTTGGCATGAAAACCCAATTGAGGGATTGAAAGGTTGAATCAAGTGTGATTCTTAGCGAGTTTATTTTCTTTATTGATATTGCTTTATTTTAGTTTAATTTTTTTCTTTTCTTCATTTGACAATTTTTTTATGTCTTGTTGAATGTTTTCATACTTCATTTGGTAATTTGTTAGTGTTGTTGATGGCTTTTTTATGAAATCAAATACTTTCTCTCTTTTTGGTTTTTTCTTTTATATTTTTTATGAAGATTAAACTACATGCATGCAAGAAATGAAGCTAATCTAATTCTTCTTTTTCTTTTCTAAAATAAAGTATTTAGGAACTAATTATATGGGTTTTTTATGCATGTTTTGTGATTTCCAATTTTGAGATGCACTTGAAAGTAAATGGAACTTATGATATATTGAAAAGAGAAAGTAATTATTTAAACTAATGTGCCTAAGAAAGCAATAAATAAAATTAATCTAAACTAAGAAGTAATAACTTAGGCAAGAAAGTGATATAAATACTAAGAAAATAAAAATAATTTGAAACAAAATACCTTAGAAGATGATTGAGCTTTGTTATAACTATTGTGATTTTGTCCTCAAAGATTCCAACTTGTATCCATAGTAACTTCTTTTCTTCCATCCTTAGGGTAGCTCACTTGATGGAAAGTGAAGATTGGGATTAGTAAGGAAGATAGCATTAGTTTCTTAAAGATGATTAGGGATTGAGCTTTGCGGAGAGGCTTACAATCTCCTAAGGTGATATGTTTGGGGAAGAAATGCAAAGCTTTTTGTCAAGAATTGCATAGGAAACATATTAATCTTTCTATTATGTGGGGAGAAAAGTTTCTTTAAATTTGTTCAAAGCTTGTGTGTGCAAAATGTTGTTCTTCAATTATCTTCCTTGAAAATGGGATAACGGGGTTAATATAGGAATAAAGGCAAGGGAAGATTGGGCCAAATGAGGAAAGAAAGCTCGTCTATAAAACAAGAAAGAATGAGAGAAATAAAACATACCATCTTCCACTTAAAAAGCTAAGCTTTGGGAGGCAAATTAGAGAAAATAAGCAAATTTGAATGACTTATGGTCATGGAAAAAGACAATAGGGTCAGTTGTATTAGAGGATGGGTTGCCAATCTTACCAATTCTAGTCACCCAAATGACTCTACAACTTAACATGGGTGAATCTAAGGTCTCCTAGGTGCCCCTATAGTTTAAGGCAAGTGTTTGGTATTTCAAATGGTGAGAAAGTTAAGAAGACTACGAAGATGAAAAATGAAGGGGAAAGGGTATCTAAGGAAGGGTACAAGAACACTAGGGATACTTCCATCAAGGTGGAAAAGGGTTGAAAAATAAGCACACCATGTGGGTTGTGTGTTGGACCTCAAAATCATCATTGGACATTTATTTGGATCATACAAATATGGGTACTAATAATTACTCATTATTAGTATCAACCATACTTTCACTTGACCCCTTCAACCTCATATTGATTTTCAATTTAAACTCTTATCAAAAATATATGTTAATTTAGATTTCCTCTTCCCATTCCTTCTCCTCCTCCACCCCCACCTATGGTTGTACACATCCTTCATTGATTTCTCTTGTTCCTCTTTCCCCAAAGATAGATATAGGAAAACAAGCCTTGGCGAATGACCCTCCCCCTTCCTCTACATCCTAGGAACAAACAAAGCAAAATCAATTGAATTGATTATACAAGTGTCAAGGTTGTTTCATTACTAGATCTAACCCTAGCCAACCCCCTCCTATCCCAACTTTTTCTAACCCTCCCCAAAAGCCTCAAAAGAGAATACCAAATGGGTCCAAATAGTCTTGGCTCCTTCCATTGAGCCTCATTTGCTTCCAAAGTTCCTAAGTTGATCCACATTTTCTCAATGTAATGATTTACTCAATGTAAGTGTCGCTTCAAGTTCCACTCTTTCTTGCATAGTCCATTTCATGTACACCCACCATCATATCTTTCCAAATATTTGATCTTCCATAGTAGACATTGGCATCACTCCTACACTTTCTAAATTTAAACATGAGCACTACCCCTCACCATCTTCCATAAGCCCAAGATTGCCCCATTTCACCACCACATATCCCTTCTACATTACTTCCCCCTAGCATGGAGGATCTTTCTCCACTTCAATCTATTGATCCAAGTTTCACATTTCTATTGCTAACAATAAGGATCAACAACTAGTTTTGTGCTTTACACCCAAGTCATAGGCCCCTCCACTAAAGGAGTGTTTGTTTGAGTTAGTGATGGATGTAATGGCATTGCCTGATCTTTAGATGATCATTGATAATTTCCCATTCAATGGTTTCCCAAGAGGATGTTGTTCCTCTTGCTTGTGCATGACATCCTACTTTTGCTCATTATGTTACTCTCATGTATGGTCCACTAGTAAGTGGTCCTCCACTCCCACTTGAGTGAGATTAGAAGGGAGATGACTTTTTAAATACAGAACAATTTGAGTATCATTTTTATTTCATGTGTATATATTTATTTAGTTACAAAGTTTGTTTTATATTTTCAAAAAAAATGACTTAGTATTGTGATCTTCCTAGCATATCTACTTTTTTTTATGTATTATCCATCTGATCTTTTGTGTATTTTGGAGATGATGCAAAGTATTGAGCCATTTAGGTATTTCCCATGTTCAACCAAAAACATTATTGCCTACTAAAAACATGTTTTTTCCATTTTGCGTATAGTTCTATATGCTTGGGGTGATGCCAATTCCATCCCTATTTCAATGAGATATTCCCACATAAGAAATTTATTGTGTTGAACTAACCACTAAAACATTTTCATTTTAGGAGTGATGTTGAAGTCCCATATGTTGTTTAAATTGCATATGTTTAGGGTTTTTTTTTCCTTATAGTTCATAGTTCAACATCTATTTTAAATGTTTTAAAGACTATGAAACTCAAACTCACCTTTTTTTTCATTGTAAAGAAGCCTCCTTTATTTGGTATCTCTTACTTCAAGTTTTAGAATTCACTTCAAAAACAAATTAAACTCAAAAACTTTTACTCAATAATGGAGTTATAAAAGACTATTTTAGTTTGATTAGAGGTTTCCCTTTGATAAACAATGGCTCTCTCAAAGGCAAGCCTCTAATCAAATTAGAGAAGTGTTTGTAAAAATTGTGTGTGGTATATCTGAATGGATGAGAATAGAAGAAAATAAAAGATAGCTACTCTAAAGAATGGTTTTATCTACATGATCCAATATTACCCTTCTCAAGGATTCCATTTCAACTATCCTACTCTTTTTTTATGAGGCTTCAAAGTAAAATCTAGGTATTGTTGTTACCAAAGGCCTTCCTACTCAAGACCTCACTCTAAGATAACACTTCTCCACCAAAAAATTGGTCAAGGTTATCCAACATATAGTTAGAAAGAAGAGTTGAGACACCTCATGACAAAAAAAACACTCATGAATAACATTGGAGCAATCCAAAGGAAAGATTATTCTTGAGATGAACTTACCCATGGAGATAATCCTCCTCCCCTTCATGTGGAGGATTTATTCTCTTGTTTGATGTTGTCCTTTCCTTAAATTAATTTCTTATATATTTGGGCACTATGCTTTTGTGTTGAATATAACATTTACATTTATTTAAGAAAATATACACAAGGTATTTCATGTTTCCAAGGTTGTGAAGATACATATGACTACTCAACTATATAAATAGATGTAGAATTTCTTTCAAGAAAAATCAAGTGAGCTATAGATTGCCAATCACTTCAATCTAGTTTAATCCCCCAAATTGGCAACATATGAGAGGCTTGTTGAGATGCAAAATTTATAGCCAAACTTATCTAAGGAACCTTAAGTACAAAATTACCAAAAGTGAGGAGGATATCATTCCTCATAACCCCTCTTATATTCTAAGGCAATTTAAATGGAATAGGGTTTACAAATTCTTATTACATAAAACTCTAATTAAACATTCACATATTGACTCTATTGCTCAATTTTTATTATTAAAACAACATTTGAAGTGTTTGATGAGTTAAGTGGATATATCTATGTAATGCACTTATAATAGGATCTTTAGATAGATTTGTGTTTGAAATAATTACATTAAAATACTATATTATGAGTGCATATAGAATAACAATTTACATTAAAATGTAAATAAAATGCCAAGGGGTATTATGTTCAATGGGATTGTGTGGTTAATAACTAAGGTGCCTACAAAGTGATGGCATGGAATTAGCAATAAGAAGCGATAAATTATTCTACAACATTCAAGTGGTTTTAGATACTAAAACTTGAAAAATACAAAGAAAGAACCCATATTTAAAATTTCAACAATTAAAGCACATTGACAAAGAGAAGAGGTTTGAGCACCAATAAAAAATTAGATAATTTGAAAAACTAACAAACATGATAGTTTAATGAGGCAAGCCATTAATGAGGGAGAACACTAACAATCTTGGAAGAAGTCAAGAAATCACAATAAACACAAGAAAGAAATCCAAGAAGGATGTCTCATAAGTAAATATGCCAACTAATCAAATGAAAAATGGAAAACAAAGGCAAGTAAGATGAATAAATACAAATAAAGGGATATCAGCTATCCCTTAGTTTGATTTTCAAAATCCTTAGTGACAAGTTGAACAAAAGATATTCAACAAGAACTATTGTAAGAGATTTTGAAATTGACAAAGGATAAGGAAAACAAAGATGGTGTTAAAAATTTGGTAAAGGAAAATAATAGGCAATGAAAGTAATAATGGGTATCTCAAGGTGATCCCATAATAATGGGTTACAATTCTAGTGATGAACAAGAATTGTCTGAGTGGCAAAAAAAATTATGGAGGGGTTCGCTCTAATGTCCCCTTCGTTCGAACACATAAAGGTGTTCACTCAAACACCCACATTTGAACGAACTCCCTTTCCCTATAGGGTTCATTCAAACCCCCATTTGTCCAAGTTTTTTATTAATAAAATAATGGGTTTGATCTAACCCCCATTCGTTCGAACCTATTTTTAAATGTTTTTTATAAAGATTTTATAACTGTCAAAAATGACAATTTCTATTGTCATTTTTTACAGTGATTGTCGAATCCTAAGAGAGCGACAAGCCAAACCCCAAGAGAGAAAAATAATTATCCACATTACCCTCCACAACATTTTTTATGCATCCAGGTTCCATAATACTTATCTCTTCTCAGTTTTTCTTTCAAGTTTTTCATTTTGTTTGTATTTTGTTTTTATTTCTTTCAAGTTTTGCATTTTGTTTGTATTTCTTTCAAGTTTTGCAAATTTTGTTTGTATTCTGTCAAAATCCATTTGTATAATACTATCCATACATCCCAAAACTATTCTTTGTTCCAAGGAAACTACTTGCATTATCCCAAACCACTATCCTATATTTTTATAAATGTTTTCTTTGTAAAAAAAACTGCTTGAAATGAATGAAAATTAGAAATTGGTTAAAGGGTAGGATGGACTCTAGCAATACTAATTTAGGTCTCAAAATTTCAATGGTGGTAGATTATAAGGAACCCAATATTGATGATAGCAATTTTCAATAGTGAAATAATCCCTACTAGTAGGGCTACAACATAGGGCCTATAAGACCCATGCTAAATGATACTTAAATACCCTATTAGAATAAAGGTCTAAACACTTGATAGGGTATTGCATTTTCATGCCAAGGAAATCTAATAAGGTTGAACACTAAACATGTCATAGTGCCCTCATTTTATGAGTTGTTATAGAATTTTGAAACTAATAATTTCTAATACACTAAAATCCCAAGAACAATAAATTCATTTTCACCAAAAAATGCTATAATTATTCATGAACAAACATGCAATTTTAATAATTTTAACTATTATAATTGTGTACCATCATCCTCAAAGAGGAAAACATATTATTTTTCATTTGTGGACGATAAACTCATTTTCTCCCTAATAGAGATCATACTAGCTCAGGTAATGTGACAGATACATTTAGCAAACAAATCAAAGGTTACCACAACATTGAGAGAATCGAGCTTAAATAGAATCTAGGCATGTAGGTACTTAGATTTGTTTAGGGATAATGCACAAGATTACATCATATATCATGCATCAAACTAGGAAAACATCACAAACATCATATTAGTGAACTAATATAATTTATTTCTCAAGTCTGCATTTACCTCTATCATAGCAAACATCATAGTCTACACCATCATAAAGTTGGATAAATACCCCTAGGCCAAGGTATGAAATGTTACATCACAATTATAAACACGAGCAAAAACTTACACACTTATACATGGAAAGAAATAATTCGTCTAAATGCATATTAAATTTACCTATAATTAAATAACATGGTCAATGTATGCCAATAATTCAATGGAATCGATGACATAAAAAGGTTCATTTTGTGTCACTTACATTAATCAACATCATTATTCAGTAAAAGCTTAATAATACATATCTTTGCTTCCATTTGTCTTACAAAGTCCATTAAGATGTCAATTTGCATAACCAATTGTAGCTAAACTATTGATTATAATTATCTCAAGGAATTGGTTCAATCTCACCCTAATGGTACTTATAAAATAAGCAACGCCATGTTCATAAAATAACACTTAGTTAATAACATTCAAATACATTAGAAAATAATGGAGCCTTTAACACCAAGGATGACTATAGCTCTTCACTTCTAGAAAAAAATTTGCCATCATACTCAAGTTCCAAGCATTCCTATGACCCATTGTTAGAATGAATTTCCTAGGATAATATCTTAAATAAAAGTGATTCAATATTATTCACACACATAATACACACACACACACACACACACACACACACACACACACACACACTCCTTGGGTGTGTATAGTTGTATATATAAATATGTGTGTGTGTAAATGTAGACCATTCTATTTTATCAAACCATTCTTTTTCAAGTGTTACCTAGTTAAGGATAAATTGTACAATGATATTTATCAATAATTTAATAAATTGAATGATGACATAAAAGATTCATTTTATGGCACTTAGATTAATCAACATCATTATTTCCTAAAAGCTTAATAATACATATCTCCACTTCCATTTTTTCTAAAAAGTCCATTAAGAGATTAGTTACACTAATAATTGTAGTTGAGCTATTGTTTAGAAATGCCTCAAGGCATTGGTTCAATCTCAACCTAAAGGTACTTGTAAAAGAAGCAACATTTTGTTCATAAAAATAAACCTTAATTAATTACATTCACATACATTATAAAATAAATAGGCCTTTAACACTGAGGATAAATATAGATCCACTTCTAGAAATACCTAAGAGGTATGTTTCCATCATTCTCAAGTTCCAAGCATTCCTATGACATATTTTTAGAATGGATTCGCTCTAGGGTCATATCATAACCACAACAATTGGGATTGAAATTAATGATATCAATGACTTAACTAGTACCTTTTGCTTTCTCACTTGAGAAAAATAACACTATTTACACATTAATTAATTAATTAAAAATACTTCATTTTGTACTATATGGTGTTGATTTATTAATATAAGTTAGGTTGGTACTTGATAAGAGAATGTGTTGGATTCATTGAAATTTATTATGAAAATTCAAAAACCATTATAAGTTTTCTAGTTAAGCCTTGGTGTATTATTTATACATAATTGAATTTAATCTAGGTTTTAATTGATTGCTATTTGGTTGCATTTATTTAGTGATCTTAGATCATTTTATATATTTAAATGTATGTTACAAGTTTCTAAATTTTGGTGAAATTCACATGAAGTGAATTACATTAGATTTATCAATGGAGAAATACATTCTAAATCACTTGTAAATAATCGTTTTATTGTTCATTGCTTTGATATTTTGTTAGAAAATGGAATATAAACTTTTTTAACATTTTCAGCAATATCTTTTCACAAGCATGAAGTTTTCCTCTTATTCAATGTCAAATCTACACCCAACAATTGTAATGGCTCTTTCAGCTCATTATAAAGAAGTAAAAGTGATAACAATTGGGTATTTTCAAGTGTACCAAGATGATTGAAATGAGCATTTATTATTTCCTTTACAGATTTATTCATTGACCTCCTACTAGTATTTCTAAGTTGTTTGGCATAACATTTAAATTTCTCCATATCCATTTCAAGTAAATGATATAAATTTCTATAAGCAATTCTCCTCTTCACCTCTTTAACCAAATTCATATGCTCATCCATACCAATAGAATAAAGCAATCATTACCCCTCTCCAACATGCATTGTTTGAACTTGAGCCTCCTCCCTATCTTCAACTATGTTTTCTTTAGCCTCATTTTCTCCAATATATAAATTTGGCTCGACTCCTGCTTGAGAATTTTTTGCTTGTTGATCCCATTCTACACACAAAATACTTAAGTCGAAAGAGAGGGAAAGATATTTAAAAAGACTTAACTCAAGAGAGAGATAGAGGACCTATCTAGAGAAGGATAGAAAGAGAGAGAAAGATCTTTAAAAATACTTAAGTAAAGAGAGAGAGAGAGAGAGGATACCTTAGAGAGAAGGATAGAGAGATGACCTATCTAGAGAAGGATAGAGAGAGAGAGAGAAACATGACCTATCTAGATCTAAGGATCTTGAGAGATAGAAAGAGCTTTAAAAGAGCTACTTAATTGTGATATTGCTATCAGGATTCAACTGTGTAGTTTTGCGAGTCAAATTCATTGACCCATGTTTCATGAGTAGTGGTTCACAAGAACCCATCTCTCATGATAATGAATGGTCCACTTAGTACTCATTGAATCTAGGTGATGCTCACAAGGGTGAAGCATTAGGCCTTCCCGGGAGGTCACCCATCCCAGTACTACTCTAGCTCAAGTGCATTTAACCATGGAATTTTCCCCAAGGTTAAACCCACTTAGCCTGCAACCCCATTTGAACCACTACTCATGAAACATGGGCAATTAGTTTGACTCGTAAAACTACACGGTTGAATCCTGATAGCAATATCACAATTTGATTCTCCTACTTATCAAGATCTACTTAAGACAAGAGAGAGAGAGAGAGAGAGAGAGAGAGAGAGAGAGAGATTTAAAAATATTTAACAAGAGAGAGAGAGAGAGGACCTTAGAGAGAAGGATCTATGTTGGCATATGGCTTCTAGTGTTGTCATTTATGGCAACCTAAGTCATTATTTTAGTCTGCAAATCAGAATTTGTTCTTACCGGCAGGCAGAGTAATGAACAGAGTTTTACCAGAAGTGAAATGAAGAACAAGGTATCGGGTTAGTATGTCGATTTGTATGCTTCATCAGATTATCATTTTGAGTTGCGGATCTCAGGGAAAGTTGTTAAGTATCTATGTTATCTTATTATTAAGTTTTGTGATGTTGCATCAATCGGTGGTTAAGTTAGGAGATCCGACAGAATGATTTTCTGTTTATTTGCTCATGGTGGCCGACTTAGTGTATGTAGCATGTTGTAGATGTATAAGGAGTAATTTTTTAATTTTTTATTGTGTTGTATTTTTTTTTTGGGTCCTATCTATGGATTGACCGACTTATGTGGGTACGCATCAAATATTTAATGAGCATTGAGCTGACTATTGAGAAATATCTTTATTGTGCTGAAGCTGAGATGTAGCGATTGAATTCTAGCTAGTGGATATATATAAGAGATTGATTTATTCATTTTGGTGTGGTGTGTGTATTGGTGTGAAGAGTAGAGTAGATGTGTGTGCAAACATCAGAAGATCAGTTGAGTGAATCTCACTTGTGCAAAAGCAATTTTTTATGAGGTGAATTAAGGCAGACCAGAGTGAAGTACAGAATTAGTTAGAAAGTTCAGAATCTGATCTATGAGCTTCACCGGAACTGGAACCAGGCATTTGTAGATGCTACTTTCTCAGTTCAACTCTTTGTTGTAATCTAAACATTTTGTAAGTGATCCTTATTTTGAGCAGTGAGCTCTAGGCAATGTGCCTAAATGCATGTGCATTCCCCTTGTTTCTTCATACTTTTAACAGAGTATAAATTGTGGATTAACCTCCACCATGGTTTTTCCCCTAACAGGGTTTCCACGTAAAAATCTTGGTGTTATGGTGTTTTGATTGTTTCCTTCTTGTGCTTGCATCTTTACTTCTTTTGAAATGTTGTAACTGGTTTAAGATCTGAATTGAAATTTAAATATTATTGAACATTGATTCACCCCCCCTCTTAGTGTTCCTTGAGTCCAACAATCTAGAGAGAGAAAGAAAGATCTTTATTAAAAAGTATTAAGTCAAGAGAGAGAGGACCTTAGAAGGATAGAGAGAGAAAGAAAGAGCTTTAAAAAGACTTAAGTCAAGAGAGAGAGGACCTATCTAGAGAAGGATACAGAGAGAAAGAAAGAGCTTTAAAATTCTTCTTTACTCAAGAAAGAGAGAGAGGGACTATCTAAAGAAGGATAGAGAGAGAGAGAGCTTTAAAAAAAATTAAAGTTTGAAACTAGTACAAGTATGAAACTTATGATTAAATAATACAAGTATGATTTACTTAATGTGCAAACCTGTGAAGGACCCTAACTCACATTCAAAATTGAAACAAGTATAAATTAAAGTTGTTTGAAAATAATATCTTAAAAATTCACCTAGTAAATAATAATATATGGTCAAGAATAGGTTCAACTAGTAGTCCAGATATTGGTCCTTAATGAACATATAAATTTCTTGATCCTTAATGTGCAAACTTATGAAGTCCTAATAGACATGATTAAATATATTTTGAAATAAATATATTTAAATTACAAGTTTAAATGATGTGGTCCAACAAATATATACTTAAACTAAATGTTCAAAACTAGAAATAACATCCTACTACATGCTAAAAACTTATATTAAATACGAAAGAAAATATTTTTGAAATAATATTAAAAATATGAGAGAAAATATGCATACCTTTTTCTTTCTATGATATCTTGCCAAATTTATTTCACGCAACTATTGTTCCCTTTCTTCTAAATACCTTTGTGTAGTCTTATTTTTCTTTTTTTCTCTCCCATTTTCTTCTTCAAGTAAAAGATGACTTGACAAATCTTCTACCCAAATTTTTCATCTCCAAAATCTACCTTGATGGATGAAAATTTCAATTAATCTTGCAATGTTGATATGAAAAAATGAAAAAATAAGTTCATATTTATATGCATATGAAATTATTAAAAAACATAATAATAACTTGGTCAACCAAGTCATCTAGTTATAGGATATATTTATTAGCAATAAATGGCGCAAAGTGGTACAGATGCGAAGAAGTGCAAAGTAGCAAAGACTGGTGAGGAGGCGAAGGAGAGCAAAGGGGCTTGGGGGCAAGTAGGCGAAGCATAGGAGAGATGGGGGGACAAAGTGGTCAAGGCACTTCTAGAGGTGATTCAATCGATGGTGCAAGAACATACACCCCAATGGGTCTTCACAAATGGGAAGTGGGGATCGGTGTTATCCATTCTACTAGAAGCAAACAACTGAACCACCTGACAAAGGCTGCCCACCTCAAATGCGGCATGACACACCATCAAGTGAACCACCAGAGAGACTCTACCAACCTAGAGCATGACGTGACTTTCCTCCATGGCTTAGGCCAAATGGAAGATGGAGAGACTTGGAGGAGAGACCGGCGTGCAACCTTTCAAGCAGGAATCAAAATCCCAGAAGCGTGAGGAAGACTCAGATGCTCGAAGGTGGGCAGGTGAAGAAGGAAGAGTGCAACCCCAGCCCAAAGGAGGTAGAAGAGATACTAGAAATTAAGGTATCCGAGGAGATCAAGGCTGATATGGCCATTTTGAGGGACTTTGTATTCATCTATCGCTTCATTGGTGGATCTCCTAATCAAGCCTCGATTAAGAAATGGATATTGGAACATTGGAAGACCGAAGTGTTGATTAGGTTTCTACCTAAAAGCTTCTTCATGGTATTTTTGCAGATGAGGAGGTGAAAAGGAAAGTAATTGAGGGTAGGTTGTGGTTTATGTATGGAAATCCATTGTACATGTAACCCTAGAAGCAAAATTTTGATCTTGTCAAGATGCAGCCTTATGAGCAGCTTGTCTAGATTAGGCTATACAATCTTCCAATGGAATATTGGACCGGTGAGTGTCTGGAAAAAATTGGTTGATCGTTGGGAACCCTAATTGAGATCAATATGGGAATTCTAGATGGAGATCTATACAAGTACACCAGGTTGAATATCGCAGTGATCAACACCATCCCTCAAAAAATTAGCCTATTGGTGGACAGGGAACGCTAGATCTAGGAGATCAAAATTGAGTACTCAAGGAAGTATTGCCTCAAGTGTGGAGCCTAAAACCATAGTGATTTGGAGTGCAATAGTGGAAAGAGAAAGAGAAAGGTATGGAGGAAGAAAATCAGGGAAAATAAATCAACCCTCGACACTCAACTTACTCCATATGATACATCGGCAGCAGCACCTCAAACGGGGAAGGATTCAAAAAATGTGGTGCTTCTGGCTGCTTTGGACAAGTCCCCAATGGTGAGAAATGCGGAGGAATCCATAAAGGTGGATGGCATCCAGGAGTTTCCCCCCAACAAGAGGAAGGTCAAGGAGCAAGTGAAAACAATGGAGCGACTATGGACTTTCAGGCTATTGATGATTTGGACTCAGATATGGATATAGAGGATGAACTTGACATAGTGGAAGATAGATGTATATCCTAGTCAGTAGTAAAACATCTGGGTATGGGCAAGATCAGAAAGCTTGGTAGCTCCCGTGGAAGGAAGTCCTTTAGGAAATTAAGGGAAGAGGAGGCGGCAGTGAAGAAATACACCAGCATCACCAAGTTCTTAAGTACCAAGGGAGGAAGCCCCTCCCTTGGGAAACAATGAAGATAACAACGTGGAATGTCAGGGGCCTAAAGGCCCCTGACAAGAGACACCTAGTCAGGCATCAAACACAAAATTGCTCAAGTAACATTATAATGCTACAAGAAACTAAGCTATCTAGAGAGGAAGGTAAGGCTTTTTTGAAGTATTGTCAGTACTGGAAGGGTCATTTTCAGGATTCATGGGGAGTGGTTGGGGGATTAGGATTGTTGTGGAAGGAGGCAATAGTCTCAGTGGAAGTAATCTGCTCATCCCCTAATTGGATGGCAGCCAAGGTATATGACTTAGGCCTTAACTACCAATTCACGATCATTAACATCTATGGCCCGACAAAAATGGAGGATAAAGCTTCTATTTGGAGCTCAGTATTGGAATTCATTCGAGTACGCCCAATGAATAGATTGGTCATTGGAGGATACTTTAACACTATATTGGAATTATTAGAGAAGAGTCGTGGGATTAGAAGCATTTCACAGACTACCATAGATTTCAAAAGCTTCATGGTTGAGGTTGGACTAGAGGATTGCCCCACTATGAGTGGAGTCTTTACTTGGACTAATAGACGCAAAGACTTCACGGCCATCACAGAAAGATTGGACCAATTTTTTATCTCCTCGGATTGGCACAACAGCAGTATTCAAGTGTCAACAAGCATCTTACCTGTGTCCATATCGGATCACTTTCCAGTGGAATTGACTTTTAGTGGATGCCCAAAGCTGAAAAAGACATGCCTTAAATTCCTAAATATGTGGTGGTAGGACAAAAGTCTCATTGGCTTGCTGGAAGATTGGTGGAAGGAATTCAAGGTGGGGGGTTCAATTAGTTTCAAAATTGCAAAGAAACTGCAATATCTCAAACAACAGCTCAAGGAGTGGAAAAAGGAGAAATTCTTGAATATTTTTGTAGAGAAAGCTATTGTTGAGAAAGAGTTGGAATCTCTCAACGAAAAGGTGATCAGGGATGGCATGCGAAATGAAGAATTCCTCAAAGAAAAAGAACTAAACGCAAAATTGTCTGAGCTTTTGAAAAGGGAGGAGATATATTGGAGGGACAAATCGCGGGAAGTTTGGTTAAGTGAGGGCGATTCAAACTCCAAGTTCTTTCATGCCTTGGCATTGGCTCGAAGAGCAACCAATAAGATTGAAGAGATTAAAAACCTGGACGGTCACACTACTCAGGGCTTCTCTGAGGTTGGCAAGGTTGCAGCTAAATTCTTCAAGCAACTCCTAGGTGGTCAAAATGGGTGGAGTGTT